>OZ029927.1:13027721-13382721 GCA_964023275.1 Norana najaformis
AAGTGAATGAGGTAAAGGGGAGCAGAGCCAAGAACACAATTGCGCATGAGGGAGAGGATCTTAAAGTGGACACGCTGCTGGACGGGGAGCCAGTGAAGAGTGTCACGAATATAAGACGAGATGTGGCCATACTTTGGAATTCCCCCCATGAGACGAGCAGCAGAGTTGAGCACAGATTGTAGCTTAGCAGTGTTGGCAAGCGATAGGCCGGTAAAGATGGCGTTCCCAAAGTCAACCCTGGTGCAAATGAGGGCATGGACCAGCTTGGAGATAGTGTGAAAGGAAAGAGTACGGCGAATGGTACGGAGCTGACTAAGATGACCTGGGACATAAACCGACCAATGACCTGGCTCTCGCGGACTTGATTTGATAAAGAGCCGGTGTTTAAACTGGGCTCCCTGGTGCAGCTTTTGTGTGGCGCTGAGAAATTTCGGAGATTTACATTACAACTGAATACGTTACATAACTGTCAATCGGTAAACCCGAAAGGAACAGTAATGTTCCGCTACCAGGTCGTTCCTTTTATTGTTTTTAATTTTCAGAGGGTGACATCACTTCTAATTCTAATCAAGATCACGCCTGCGTCGTCGGATGACTGCCACGTGGTCGATGTCATGTGACCATCGTTTTTTATCGACTTTAGGTGCCATAAAAAACAAGAGGTCGACTTTGTATCGTGTGATTTCTGCGCTGAGCTTAAGCGCTAATATATGAGAGGTTAGTCCATAATACTTTAAAATGCGTTGTTCCGGAGTGATAGGAACTTTCTGGTGAAATACATCAGCAATTGAAACACCGTGTAAACCTTACTTTTGGATGGACTGACGTAGGCACAGGAAACTTAGTTTGAAAACGCAATTAGGATGATAATTATATCCACATAACAAAAGTGACTGAATAATTATAGGGGCGAATCGTGACAAGAATAAGATGAAGATATTCTGGGTAAGTCTCTACTAGATAGGTAGGGTCTGTGGCCGGTAGGCACGACTGACCAGGATAGAAAACAATTTAGGTTATCTGTTTGGCTAACAATAATACTGACGTGAAAAAATCACTTGCGTTAAACAGCTCGCTAAACGTTGATCTGAATCTCGGGCTAGTACGGTCCGTATATACACGAGGACCTTGAACGGCGTGGCGCTCATTCAAACTGGCAGCGGTGGTGAAGGACCTCACCCGATTAATTCATTGAAAATGAGCAGGGTCGAGGCCATACGGTCGCAATAGAAAAACGTGTACATTAACATTTATTTTACATTTTGATAACTACATGATGTCGTCATACAAGCACTCAGTCTATACTGAGTTGCGTTATATTTGCTGTGTCGGGATTTTTGATCCACTGTGTAGGCCTACGATCAAATGATAAACTCCAGATAGGTCTATATGTATATGTATATATACATATAGGCCTACATACATACACACACATATATATTTGAAGACTGCATAAATGCGCGAGCTATGAAAAATGAGGCCTATATGCGTGGCATTACAAAGGGCGGTGTTCTCGTGGGCAAAGGTTAGCAGTGAATACGGCCAGCGTAGTGGTGAGACTTTCACTCGAAGAGGCGGTTTACGGCACAATACAAGGCCGGCCTGGAATGGAGATCGTGGTAGATGAGAAGGCGGCAGAGCTGGAAGTGGCCTGGAAAGACTTCGGTCGACATCGGTATCCGTTTGTTTGGCTGAGGGACTGTTGTCAATGTTCCGGCTGCTTCCATCCGGAGGCCAAGAGCCGACGAACCGACCTACGGCAACTCGACCTCAGGGCCAAGCCGAAGACAGCACAGGTCTGTCTGTCTGTCTATCTGTGTTTCTGTCTGTCTGTTTGTCTGATCTGCCAGCCTGCCTGCCTGCTTGACTTTCTGTCTTTCTTTTTGTCTATCTGATCTGTTTACCTACTGGTCTGTCTGTCTGTCTGATCTGCCAGCCTGCCTGACTGCTTGACTTTCTGTCTTTCCGTTTGTCTATCTGATCTGTCCGCGTACCGTCTGTCTGTCTGTGTGTTTATCTGTCTATGTGTCTGTTTGTCTGTGTCTGTTTGTGTGTCCGTCCGTCTGTCTACCTGCCTGCTTGCCTGCTTGTCTGCCTTTCTGTCTTTTCGTTTGTTTGTCTGTCTGTGTGTCCGTGTGTGTGTCTGTGTGTCTGTCTGTCTATAACTTCAGCAAATTGGGTCATTCGGTCGATGTGTTTGCTGTTCCATGATACTTGGAGCATTCTTCAGCTGATCTCTCGTTGAAGCCCATGTACGTGCGTTCAATCCACCCTCGAGTGAAGACCTGACTGCTGAGGCAAATAATCTTCAGCAGCTGCTGTTCAATCGCCATCACTCCCTGTTTAACGTTTCGGTTTTATAAACAATCTCTTGTAGCAGGAGACACTAGTGCACTTCCAAAAACCTTTAAAATATTTCCAGGCAATCAGGCAGACAGACAGACAGACACACAAACAGACACTCAGACAAACAGACACACACAAACAGACACACAGACAAACAGACACACACAAACAGACACACACACAAACAGACACACACACAAACAGACACACGGACAAACAGACACACAGACAGGTTGTTAGGCCTATGTATGTATAGATGTAGGCCTATGTGTCTAGACAAGCGGTGGCCAATCTTTTGTACATGATGTGCCGCAAAATTTCCTTCCTACTGTCTGCATGCCATTACTTACAAAAGGCTTTGTGACCTGTTCCGATGTCAAAATAGGTTCTTGTTCAAGCGACCAGTTTAAACAACGGCGTCATGCAGTATTTTCATAAATTCAAGTAAAGTAAAATACTTCACACTATAATTGTAATTTAAATAGAAAACAGCGCTCTAAAGCTAACACTGACTCTAGGTAAAAGTCTAAACTAAAATACCCAACGAAATGTTTTTTTAAAATTCCAAAGTCCTCCGTGCACTCGTTATAGGCCTGGCGTACCACAAATGGCACGCGTGTCGCAGGTAGGCCACCAGCCCACCACTGATCTGTCTAGACACTTCATTCTAACGGGCAGCGGTGGTTAAGGATCTCACGCGATTAAATCATTGAAAATGAGCAGTGCCGGGGCCATACCGTCGTTATAGAAAAACGTATACATTTACATTTTACATGTACGTTTAGCCTACATCTAATTTAGCTCATTTAGAGAGCTCAAAAAAGCGTTGTCTACGCTAACCTATCTCCCTCTCTCCTTCCCTCTCTGTCTGTCTGTCTGTCTCTCTCCTTCTGGCTGGAATTAATTCCTTCTAGTGGAGGGGTCAACCACACGAATCCTTTTCCATTCCTTTTCCATTTGTTTCTATCTCCAGTATCGTCTTTCTTCAGACTTAGGTCTTGCTGAATCATGTCTCCCCACCTCTTCTTTTGTCATCCCCGACTGCGGCTCTGCTGTCACAATTCTTTCGATGCCGTTTTCCTCTTCTCTCCACATCACATGACCATACCATCTCAACCTGGCTTCTCGTACCTTGTACCTACGCTAACCTCACTGGTGGTAAAGTTTATCAGTGAGAAGAATGAGTCAAGGACAGGTTGCGTGAACGAAAACGACAAATACGTTCGACGGTGCATACATTCAGACACGAATCGTTAAGTGCTCTTGCGACGTCAGTAGATTCAACTTTGAACTTTGCACAGCTGCAGGTAAAAATTCCTTTGCTGGTGACGACGTACGGTCCGTCAAGGCTACATGAGGCTTGTCCACCACAGACAGGATTTGTAAATAATAAATATTTACTTTTAATGATGCATGGTTTATATAACAGTTTCTTACTAAGTTGTTTGGTACGTTTTAATCTATTTCTAATATTTCCACGATTTGTGTTTTAATTCCATTTAATAATAAAGTCCTGGTTTCTTTGTAACCCGTTCCTGCTGCCCAATAATTGCCGACGCTCAATCAAAGCGGCCCCGACCGTCGCTGTTAATAAGGGTTCCCTACGTCCGAAAGACCACCGGAAGCAATTAGGGTCTCCGAGTACGGACCGTGCTGAAATTATATACGTGGAAGCCTGGGAGGAAATAGAGCGGGAGACGTGTGATAGTGGTGAGATGAGTTTTCCAATATCCATGAGCCTTGGGCGGAAAGACCGAGTGACGTGTCGTAAGAATCTCTGTTCACAGAAACCAGAAAGTAATAGTAGTTCCAGTCTTTAACGACATCTAATGGCATCAAAGGCCGTTGACGTCGCCCTCCTCCTTTATCCAGGCTTGGGACTGGCACTACCTGACTAATGACAGTGGCGGAGTTAGAAATTGGAGAACAACTGGAGTCTCATACTAATGGCAGTAGTTCCAGAATTACGAGATGTAGAATGGTGGTGAAGAGGAAGCCGACAGTTAAAAATGCACACAAAAAGCGATCGACTACTGCAGGTAAAGAAAGGAAACCTGTACTGAGATAAGGCCATCCTCAGGACGTTGCCCATCCGGCACCGAGGAAGAGGCAGAGTCGTATCCCAGACGTGGGCAAACTACGGCCCAAGGGCCGGATCCGGCCCTCACACGCGTTTTTTTTACTGTCCCTGAAAAAAAAACAGAGCACAAAACATTTCTTCAGATAATGAGAATTGCGACTGGTACAATCGCTCCAGATTTTGTGTATCTCATTAAAACATGTTCTCAGCTGCATACGTCTCACTAACAATGACCAAAAGTTACATTTTTTCATTTATTATTAGTGTTTTAAACTTGCCAGATAATCTATTCATTAGTTCTAGCGGTTTCTTCATGTTTGACGATTAATGAAAGTTTCCAAAATTTTTAACCCGGCCTCCTGAAACGTTTTTGAGCTTCTCTTGGTCCCATGTGCAAAAAGTTTGCACACCCCTGGTCGTATTCCGAGACAGAGCTTTACCGTTTTGCCAGTCTTAAGGAAGCAGCCAGTCCTGAACCTTCTTTGGGAGCACGAGTACTGGAGGCAGAGACGGTAAGGAACGGCCACTTTACGTCGAAAGTAGAAGGGGCAAAGATGCGAGTGGCTCTGAGCGTAGAACTGGGCTGGAATCACCCCCGTCCACCAGAAGTTATGTCTGAACCGCCACTGCCATACGTTTCTGAAATTATGTAGCAAACTGTCACCTTGTTCATCCTTACTTGCCATATACTGTACTTAATACCTCATACCTTACACCAATGTAATATGTAATATTACAATGCAATATTACAATGTAATATTATATTACCAATTTTATATTATTATTTTTGCTGTAGTTGTTGTTTGTTGTTGTTGTTATTGTTATTATTGTTATTATTGTTGTTGTTGTTGTTGTTGTTGTTATTATTATTATTATTATTATTATTATTATTATTATTATTATTATTATTATTATTACACTCAGGTTGAAGGTGATGGTCTGCGAATAACTTGGACCGACGGTCATGAGAGTGTCTTCGATGGATCGTGGCTCAGACGGAGGACCTTCGGGGCAGATGCTCAGCAACTATCCGGAGTCCTGAGGTACCAGCGGAAGCCGAAGTTCTGGGGATCCGAACTGAGCGAGACTGTGCCAACGATACCCTTCCATAGCGTAAGTCGTCTCCTACTACATGCACAGGAATTACTATCACCCGATCGTAAGTCTGTAGGTGGGGTAGATTAGGATATAGTTGAGTAGGGTGCGGTGGTGTAGGATAGAGTAGGATAGGGTAGGGTGTGGTACGGTAAGTAAGAACGTCAGTTTTAATGAGCGCTCTGAGTAGATATCTTGAAGGGGTGCTATGTAAATTAACTGAAGGATTGAATTATTGACAATTAGCCCATTTGTGGAGTATGTTTATATGCCAAAGTGTGGTCAAATGATAAGCATCTTCTTAATAATGTTTTCACGCATTCCGGCAGACCTGGGTTCAAATGTATGTATGTATGTATGTATGTGTGTATGTATGTATGTATGTTTGTATGTAGGTAAGAATGTATGCATGTGTGTAGGCATGTATGTATGTGTGTATGTATGCGTGTGTATGAATGTATGTATGTATGTATGTAGGTATATTTGTTTGTTTGTACGTATGCATATTTACAAAGCTACTTAATATAGCGCCTTTTAGTGTCTCATAAAAGTGCTGCCTACGCTAGCCTGAATGCTACTGAATTTCATTAATAACAAAAACTTCGTCAGTAACCAAACAATGCTCGGAAGTGTAGGGTAGGATAATGGATCAGAAATTTATCCTATGCCCTAATAATGGGCAAATAACTTCTCAGAATAACGCGCCTGAGAGCCTCCGTTAATAAAGAGGGTGGTCGACAATTCAAAACCCCGACCCGTGCTGCGCCCCTTCCGTGACCTGAACGGCTAATGCAATCTGGTGGGTGTATGATACACGAGATATCGGTCAATTCGCTGTTCCGCATCACACACGCAATATCCGGAGAGGAGGAAGCAACAAACCCATGATATAATTTTAGAGGCACGCTTGCTGGCCTAGTTGGCTACATTGGTTGAAGCGTGCGTCAAGGCGCCTCTGTGCATGAGGATGCCGGTTCGCATACCGAAAGTGACTTATTTCAGAGATTTGTATCACGGACAGTGCTCGGGGAACTTAAATGGCGTGGCCCCCATTCAAACGGGCCGCAGTGGTGAATGATCTCACCCGATAAATTCACTGAAAATGAACAGTGTCGAGGCCGCATGGTCGCTATAGAAAAACGTGAACATTTACTGGTTGAATTTCCGTGATATGTTTTGATGCAGCTGCCCACGAGGTTTGACTAACACTGAGTTGCTAGACAAGGATATACCTAGGCAACCGTGAGCCCATATGGGTGGGGCCTGTAACCAGTGAACAGTTGCCACCGGAGGCACAGCTGTTGGGGGCCAAATGAACGTGGCTGTCTGGGTAAAGACTTTCGTAACGTCATGTAGGCTAAATGTAAACTCTGGTGATAGGAAAGTTAGCTACTTGGTATTTATATAGCGACCTTGTAGAACCTCGCTAATACAGTAAATTATTGCCCAGGAGTGGAAGTTTTAGCATATAATAGGCTTTGCTCAGATGTATACTGAGGTACTATGGAGGCACAATAGAGGTACAATGTGCAAACGGTGGTTGGAAGTTGGAAGTACTTGGGGAAGACCTTTGGACAAGAGCCAACTAAATAGGGGAATACATCCCACTTTGAGATTGTTTGAAACATTGACTTGGAAGTTTGCCGACTTCCTCTATTAATCACGCCATGTCTACATAATTATGTATGTACTGTATGCACATATATTATATATACGTATGTACGTTTCTATGCATGTATCTATGTATGTATGTAAGTATGCATGTATTATATATACGTAAGTATGCATACATGTATGCATGTATATATGTAGGCCCTATGTATTCTATGTATACGTACGTATGTATGTATGTAAGTTTGTATGTATTATATGTACATACGTAAATATGCAAGTATGTAAAAAAGCATGTATGCGTGCATGTATATATTACATATAGGTATATATATTATATATATTATATATATATATACAAGTGAAGTCAGGTGTGTCCGTAACTCTGGGTGATGCTGTGTCCAATATAAACTGTGAGCTCGTATGTAGTTCGTGCATTGGTGAGTGTGATAAAGTTATGATGGTGATGATGAATTCGATCGGTATAAGAAGTTCGAAGACAAAGAACAAAACACAGCTTTCGGTTATAATTAGACTTCCGAGCCGAAATATCGATAGGAGATCAAAGCCTCAAAGGATCAATGCATCAATCTTCTCCAACGCGACGCTGTCGATTTCCTCTCCAAGGCTTGAAGATGTCACCGACGCCAGGCGGTGCATGCGTTTCACCAGGGCGGAAAGATATCTGCAGGGTTCGATGGATTGATTGCTAGTAGGGTCGCTAATACCAGCGATATGCGTCTGTCAATAAACTCGTTCTCTGGACTTGGCTTTGAGGTCTTTAAAAACCACAGAGCTTATTATGATTGTGTGGATACCCAACGTACAGCAACTAAGTCTCTCGGCTTGACTTTTGGATCTTGACCTGGAACCGAACCCTTTTTGCCTATCGATTTTGTTTTGATTGAACTCTTGTGAATAAGCTGGTCCCTGCGGCGCGGCTTTCGTTGGGCGCTGTAGAAATCTCGGAATTACGATTACGAATATGATATTGCATAACAATAAATTACGTGAGCATAAAGCCCTGCGTAAATAATGGCTATTTTACAATAGATTACACAATTGATTGAAGCAAGATGTCATAAAAATTGCAGCAGGACAGGCTCGAGAAGTCCAACTGTAAATGTAATCGTAATCGTAAATTTGTAAATCTTAATCGTAAATTTGTAGAGCGCCGCTTCAAGATAGTCTCATCAGAGGCGCTCTCGGCCCATCGTCCCAGAACTGGAGAATAAATACACATTGTGCTGTTTTGACCCTTCTTTGCTTGTTATTCGTTATAAGCATAGTAGGCCTATTTATTTATTTATTCCTTTATTTATTTATTCATTTTTTCATTTTTTCATTTATTCATTTATTTATTTATTCCTTTATTTATTTATTCATTTATTCATTTTTTTAATTTATTCATTTATTCATTTATTTGTGATTGCGTAGCTTCTTACAGACGATGCTGCCCTCTACAAGTGGATAACCACCATGGAGGAAACGGGGCTCTGTCTTCTGACCGGCGCTCCGACCACACAGGGTCAGGTCAACCGCATCGGCGAGAGGGTCGCCTACCTGAGAAAGATTCACTACGGGTAAACTATATCAAAGGCCTTTTTACAGTCTCAGCAATTAAAATAAACATTAAAAATAAAAGTAAAAAACATCTTAAAACATTTTAAAATAAACTTGCGTACATTAATCTATCTTACGGTTCTGCACATTTGATGCAAACCTATTTCCAAAACTGACACTAGAACTATTATTGCAGTCCCGTCGTAGTTTACAACTCACCTCGTTCTCTCGTGATCCTGTACAATTAAGATCTCTTACAAATTACAAAGTTAGAGTCACTATGGCGTGATGCTCTAACACTGTTCAATTTAAAATGCAAACTAGCGTAGGGATGGTCTGAACATACGGTGGCATACAACGGCATAAGAACCAATCTTCCAGAAATGACAGTCACCCACTCTACTAATTACCACGCTCTGGACTGTGTAACCACTAAACAGTGATCGAATTTCTCCTACCCCTCTTACCCTCTTACAAATTGAGCCCTGAATGTAAATGAACGTTGCTAGAAGACAATGACAACAACAACAACAACAATAATATAACATTGGTAATATTTAATCTTACATTACTACTCGTGTAGCTCCATTATAATAGTGCACTAGGCATCAATCGATGGTCGCTTCAAATGACACCGTAATTAAAAATCGTAAGTCGTCGAAGTCCAGTCAAAGTCCAGTAGGTCAAGGGGACCAGTCAAGCTACGGCGGATAGCGAGTTCATACAGGTGTGTCTTAAGTTTAAAATTGAAATGACAAATAAAGACTGACAGAACATAAGGAACTGATCATTTACTTTCAAAGCTTCTCACCAGCCACGAAAAATGCCTAAGGACTCTAAACTGTCTTGTTCCTAGGCACAACAGGAGTCAAAGTTTTTCTTGATCGAGTGCTATGTTTATTAGTAAGCCGTTTTGTTTAGAAACTACCAACGAATTATGCCGTATGCATAGCGATAATGGCACTATATTAGTTTCCAGAGTAGGTTTGATTAGACAGGATAAGATAATATTAGATTAGATTAGCATGGTGGGCGAGTAATAAGCAGAAATAGATAGGCCGATTCAAATGTAATATTTAGTAAACTATATGACATCTTAAGCTGAATTCTCTTTTCATTGGACATGCAGCAGAGCTGTTGTTAATTGACCGGTTTGTTAAATCTCAACTCTGGGTGGGAATCCATTAGCTACCAATTGAAGAAAGAATCAAATTCAAGATCCTGCTCTTTGGTCGGGCCTCGTTGGCTGGCTACGCTCCTGAATACATACGAGAGTTGTTCGTGCCGGTCGGTGCCCATCCGGGTCGTCAGTCGCTTCGCTCTTCATCCCGAGGAGATTTACAGGTTCCTCGCTGTGGTACATCAGCACGACAACACCGTGCATTGTCCTGCATGGGTCGTTCCCTGTGGAATAGTCTTCCTTTAAACATTCGTTCTATTTCTGTGAATTTGTCCCAAGAAACATTCTCTTCGTTAGTCAAGACTTGTTTAAATTAACTGGGCAGCCATGTTCACAGCGCTTTTTAGAGGTTCTTAAAATGCGATATATAAAAGATTAGATACATACACATACATACATTAGTTGTGCACCCGTGTGTGTTGGAGCCGGTCAGTGGTTACTTCTTCGTAGGCGAGCACTGCTGGCTTAATGATAAACTCTGTGTTCTTAGTAAACTTTAACACTGCTTCAAGAGCCCGTTTTTGAAGTACTTGAATGGTGCTATATAAATTCTGGATGCGTACATGCATCAGGTGTTAATCGACCTAGGGTAATTCTATCTGGTGTTATTTCTGCAGAGAAACTTTTCAAGTGAAGGATAAAGTTGATCCCAGCAACATTGCTTACACTACGGCTTCTCTTGCCTTGCATACCGATACACCATACTTCACCTACATACCAGGGGTAAGACCCAAGAAACATATATTAATAAATTTTTATTCTTCAAATAAATTTAAATTACATTACAGACCATTATATTAGTAGCGGATGTGCACGTCTGTATGAGTAATGGGTAAACTGCTTATGAAAGGTAATGGAAACTATTTAAAATCGTATTTTAAATACTTTACAAGATGGTTGCTTATCAAGTCACAATCCATTGGACAGAGTTATTCATTCAAGAGACGGGCAACGTGGATAAGCAATTCAAAACAGAAGAGATTTCAGTCCTGACTTAAATGCTAAATACAAAAGCTAATTAGGCTAATTAGGCCAATTGGGATTATGTGTATCTCTTTAGAATCCATTAGAAATAGTTACTTGATCAGGGATGTTTTAAGGTCGTCATTGGCCCTAGGCACTCTCGCATTCGTAGGCCCCAACTGCCAACTCTGCATTAGAGCTGAACACATTCACATTATTTCTTGACGTCTATCTTCCCTTTCAATACTTTCAGTTGAAAACGACTTAATGCGGGAAATGGCATTTGAGGACATTATATGTGATTTTGCTAATGCAAAGAGCCGCAAAGTTAACATAATGTAGCACAGCTTAACTTAAACTGTTTCAGTAAAAACTTTAAGGTTATTAGATTTGTATTTCCTTTTTCTATTTTCGGGTCAATCAATAATTTTTTTTTCAATATCTCACTTTCGACTTTCGTAGGCCCCTATAAAGCTCGTAGGCCCTAGGCACATTTGCCTACTGTCCCTAATGGATAAGACGGCCCTGTAATTGATAATAGTAGCAATAATTGGGGGTAAATACATATATTCTTAATTAATAACAAGTCGAAGAACATATAATTGGACGAGGCGATGGACGTTATGTTATATGGATTGTCGTGTTGCATAGATCCAGCTGCTTCACTGTATTAGCCAATGCACGTCCGAAGGAGGCGAGAATCAGTTCGCGGATGGATTTCATGTGGCCGAACAACTACGCCAACAGTACCCGGACTACTTTCGTCTGCTGTCCACCTTCCGCGTCGATTTCTACGACATCGGAAGAGATTATCTTGCGTTCTACGTTCGAGCCAGGAATTACACCATCGAGTACGATCAGTAGAAGTTCATATCGATAGATCGATAGATCGATAGGCATTCATTCACACGGCTAGTCTACGGTGTCTCATATGAAAAATGCAAGAGTAACTTTCTGTAGGGAGGTAAATGATTTGAGTTGCCGTGAAAGGAGGAAGAACGAAAAGGTAAGGTAATGCGATAATTGAGCTTTTAGAATTTAAGGTAAGCTATGGCAAGGTAAGTTCGGTTAGAAGGTGGACATAAGGGTAAAATAATGCGTTGTGTACGTGTATGTAATGTATGTTTATACGCGTGTATGTGTGTACGTTTGTAGTCATGTAAATGTGCATGCGTGTGTGTATGTAAGTGTGCATATGTTATGTAAGTGTATGTATGCATGTGTATGTTTATGTATGTATGTATGTATACATGAATGTATGTATGTATGTACGTATGTATGTATGTATGTATACATGAATGTATGAATGTATGTATTTATGTATTTATATGTATGTATGTATATATGTATGTACGTATGCATGTGTATCTCTATGTATGTATGAATGTATGTATGTAGGTATGTATACATGAATGTATGTATATATGTATGTACGTATGTATGTATACATGAATGTATGTATGTATGTATGTATACATGAATGTATGTATGTATGTATGTATACCTGAATGTATGTATGCATGAATGTACGTATGTATGTATACATGAATGTATGTATTTATGTATGTATCGTTTCTGTTGGCAGACTTGATGAGAACGGTGACGTAATGAGGGTGACACTTAGCAACCATGCCCGTGATAATGTCTTGCGGTTACCAGTCGAGAAGGTGCAGCCGTTCTACGAAGCTCTGAGGACCTACAGCGATCTACTCTACGACCCGAAGAACATCATTCAGCTGAAACTTCAGCCAGGTTAATCAATGCTGAAAGATCGTTCACACATGCTAGTACCATCACACGCGCCATCATACGTGCATATACGTACATATTTACATATATATATATATACATACGTACATATATGCATACATACATACATACATTTATATATTCATGTATACATACATACGTACATACATACATACATTCATACATTCATGTATACATACATACATTCATACATACATAGACATACACATGCATACATACATACATACATTCATACATTCATGTAAACATACATACGTACATACATACATACATACATACATTCATACATTCATGTATACATACATACATTCATACATACATAGACATGCACATGCATACATGCATACATGCATTCATACATTCATGTATACATACATACATACATACATACATATATACATACATATATACACATATATACACATACATATGCATACATTTATTTATACATGCATTCATGCACTTCACTCAGAGACTCCTTACGATCCATAATCACTCAGCCATACGTTTCTATGGCCGTGACAGTAGCAACAGCAACAACCACAAAGAGAAAAACATGAAAAACAACAATGCAACAGCGTGGAAAGAAAACTATAGGAACCAAACCACTGTCACCTTTTCTTTGTTGATTGTTGTTGTTGTTGACGATGATGATGATGATGATGATGATGATGATGATGATGATGGTGGTGGTGGTGGTGGTGTTTTTACTGTGTGACCTTCAGGTTAATTTAAATTTCTATCAATGCACACTCATTTCACACCGTTGTGTAACTTCCGTTAAATACAAACTTGGTGTAATAAAGCCTAGACCTATACAGTCTTACTTGTCACGCACCGTAATTGTAACTTGTATCAAAATGGGATTTTCCATCCAACTGCCCTAGTGCGCATACGTGTTTATTGGCCAGCAGCCTCTCAAGTTCTTTTATATAGCCCCTCAACGGCTGCGCACTTAATGGAGGCATGAGTGTGTTATGTAGGCCTCACTTCCAGTGTCATGTAAAAGCTTCTTCGTCTGCATGCACGGCCGCCTGCTTCTGGGCGAAGTCGAGAGCGGACACAATTTAGTAGCAACCACCGACTGATGCCTTGCGCATTCGGATAATTGCGCTTTTAGATTAGCAAAAACCAGCCGGTCAAGTCATGACATCTTGTGCCCAAGATCTGATAGTCCTGCTGTCGTGTAATCACGACTTCGTGTAGAGTTAATGGCAGTTCCAGGTAACGTTGTGGCGTGCTGTGCAGATTGAATTTTAGCTTATTTCTGAGCTGCGTGACTCCTTTTATATGCACTGTCCGTCCTTGCTGACTTGTTTTTCCAGAAACGAACTGATCATAAAAAGTTGATTTCCCAGTCGCGTCCAGTGCCCTAGTTGAACTGGCCTGGTTAGCTCATTGGTTAAAGCGTACTTAAGGAGCCTCTGAGCGTGAGGATGTCGGTTGGCATCCCGGTCGTGGCTTATTTCAGAGATTTGAATCTCAGGCTAACACAGTCCGTACACGGGGATCTAATTGGAGTGGCGCCCATTCAAACGGGCATCGTTGGGAAAGGATTTCACCCGATAAATTCGTTGAAAAATAACCAGGGTCGAAGCCATACGCCGCTATAGAAAACCGTGTACATTTACATTGTTTGGAAATCAGGACTTCACATTTTCAACACCACCGATCAAAATTCCGAAAGTCCAATCCTGATTTAGGGCCAGACCAAGAATCGCCTAATGTTACTCTATTAAAATCAACTGACAATTTTTTCATATTATAAACCAAGTAGGTCCACTTCATATGGGAAACATGAGCTGTTATTAGATAGGTTTGAACAGGAGTCCGGCATTATACCGTATTAGTTTAAACGTTGGGTCTGCTGCGTGTTCTGAATCGGATTTCTGCGTTACTGTTGTCCAGGTGACATAGTCTGCTTTCAAAATTATCGCGTTCTTCACGGCAGAACTGGATATAATCCATCAGCCGGGGGACAGCGCCTTCTGGAGGGTGGATACATCGACTGGGATGAAGCACTCTCAAGACGCCGCGTCCTCGAGGAAAAGTTGAATATTCGTGACCAGAACGATCACATTTGAAAAGCCCAGCAGCATTCAGAAGCAGAACAACTTACTAAGAATTTAAACCACATTTGTGATCAGGATAACTATTTGAAGTTCAGAATAAGCAGAATATTAGACCTATTAACAATTGAAAAAGTATCCATGAAAACCATTTCATGCCTCTTAGGAACGTTCATCACCATTGCGATTTTCGACAGCATTTGACCACTATGATTGTTTTTATTGAATATACATGACCAGTAGGATACTTTTAATAGATGCGTTGCTTAGAGAACAGAAATGATTGTAATTGTAATTTGAGATTTACAAAGCTCCTCTTAGAGGATAAACTCAACAGAGGTGCTTCCGACCCGTAGGAGTAAAATCACTGTTAAACAGTACAGTCTTCAGGCGCCTGCGGAACACTGAGAGGGGTAGAGAAAGGAGCTCAAGTCGCAATTCTTGAGGGAGACGATTGGATAATGGAAATAGATGAAATAGATGAAATAAGATTGGTGATCAGTTTAATCACATTTGAAAGCAACATAGATTTTTAAGTCGCCAGGTTAATTTTAATGAATGAATACTAGCAATCAGTATTTGACATACGATTTTGCTTGAATTTTAACCTGCCAATTGAATTTTAACCTGCCAATATATCTGACATGCACTCAAGCATAGCTAACTTTAGATTTATTGACAATCTTGTTTCCAGTAGGTAAATATATATGTAGGCTTATATATTATTGTGAGAAAATGAAAAATGCCGATTGATTTTTGTTCAGGTGCTTCAGAATTTGAATAACCAGCACCCAACAGTTAGACATTTATGTCTGTCAAGACTACGTAATTGAAAGCATTATAATCACTGTCTGTCGTTAGCAAACAATTATTCAAGTGTGGTCAGCTAACCAAACTGTGTAGCTCAACACACATAGGAAAGATCGAGATTAGGGATCGTCCCAAAAGACTTCCGCAAAAAAATGACCTGCTCTTGACCTTTCACTTCCCTTGTCTGCATTTGGCATTACCCTCCCCCTCCTTCCACTAGAGCACTGGATACGTCTGCCGTCTCACTGAAGCTGTTGTTTAAGAAAGGCTGTAGTGAAATAACTATATTACCAAATATGGATGTGGGCATCGGTACTGGACATAACCCCTGCCCCTTGTCTGCATTTGGATAACCCCCTCTCCCTATCGCATAAGGCCTTAATGGACGAACCCTTAAAAAATTTACAGACGGGGCCCTCCATAAAGGACGCCCGCAAAAAATGACCTACTTTAGACCCCTCCCTCCCCCTTGTCCGCATTTGGCCATACACCCCCCCTTGCAGACGTCCGCACTTCAAAGCTTATGATCTATAAAAGATCAACATCGTGAAAAACGTCATTAATAAACTACTCGTTGTATTTTATTGTGCAGTAGCTGACTTTATAGATTAATCCTATGATCTACCAAGGCTGTGCGACGGACTGCGGTAATCCGATACAGCCGAGTAGTTACTTGTCATATAGGAGTTATCAAAAGTCCTTTTGTCTGCAGCAATCCAGTCCAAGTGTTAATGACAGCTGATGTGAGATCCACTCTCTCTCTCCCATCAACTACAGACGCTGACTGTTATTAATATAAGGCATGACACAGGTGCAAGATCGTAGGCGGATTTAGCTATAAGCGTGGGGGTCAGTTCGGGTCCCGCCTCTCGGTTATATGCCGGCGCCCCTCAGACCTGACCCTTGCATGGTGGGCTGCCAGAAAGGGCGCCCCTCTGGATATCCCTTCCCCCCCACGCTCTGTATCCTGTTTCCGCCACTGATGCTGTTCCCAGAAAATTCCACTATTAAATATATGTATGTATGTAAGTGTCTTCTCAACAACCTCATAATGGCACCATTAATGGCTATCTTACAGATCTGGTATTAGATGTGACTTAGGATATTAAAGTTCAAAACTTGAAGTGTTTCTGTAGCTGTCTGCAACGGAACATCACAGTGCAGTACAGAGTGTCTGCCACCTGACTGAAGTTTAAAGCACAGTAATGTTCATGTAACACAAATTTATATGCGGACGTCCGCATGGGCTATAAGCCCCCTCACCCTTGTCCGCATTTGCATGACCCCTCCCCTCCCTCCTTGCGGACGTCCTTTATGTACGACCCCCAAAGCACTCTGACAATGGTTATCGGTCCATTACAAAAATGTCCTAGTTTTTTTAGAACATCGGCCATGCAACTAAAAAATCAGTAAGTGTCAAAGGATCGTGATTTTACTAAGTAGCTTAACATTTTTACCAGCGGTGGATTTAGCTATAGGCGTGGGGGGCGGTTCGCCCCCACCCTCTTGGTTATATGCCAGCAGCCAACAGACCAGATCCGTGCATGGTGGACTGCCAGAATGTGGCACCCCTCTGGAAATGCTCCTGCCCCCATGTGCCACCAATAAGCATCACTCAACAGATTTTATATACGGAACTGCCAAATGTAGATAATTTTGATTCTGAAAAGAAACTGGACTGATATTTCTATTAACTCTCTTAAAAGCTCGTCCTATTCCAATAAGCATGAGTTCACCTAAGCAGGTCAAACTGTCGGTTCCACAAACAAAAAACCAAATGAAGCAATTTCCATTTCTTGAATCAAAAGCAGCCAATTATTGCAGATAGTGCTTCAAACATTGTTTTCAATTAATGTTGTAATAACTCTGCTGAAGTTGGGTCAAATTGTTATCAAATGTCGAAAGTGCCAACATTGGCAAACGTCTGCCTCTTGTCCAAGGATCCCTACAGGCAACCGAGGTACTTGGCTACTTCCTGATGTTTAGTCCTCATATCCGTCTGGAAGAGCATTGACCTTGGGATTATGGAAAAGAGAGTGGTTTCCATCTCCCCACGGGAACTTCTACAAGTGACAAAAAAATGACAACTGTTTCAAAATGACACTTACACTTACGGTATTGCTTATCGTACAGCAAGAGAGATGCTATACAGAGTATTTAATGTAATGTAACCTATTATATATCTTGGCACCACCAAAAATGCTGCATCAAAAAGACCTGTTGATTCATCGACACTACATCAAATCAGGTTTGACCGAGCCAGGGAGTTGTCAGTTTTGCTGCTTAGTTAGAATCCAGGAGGGGTAAACTGGGAGACACAGCATGGAGCTAAGAAGGAAAGTTATTTCGACGACAACAACGGTCATAGGATGGGGCAGATACTTGAACTATGTCACACTGCATTACCATTTTTCCAAAACCTCAGGGCACAAAAGAGCTTTCCATATTCGTCCATCAGTCTTGAACATGGTAGGTCGTCAGTAACTCAACATAGAACTTCTGATTCTTTACTTCTTTTTATTCCAACAGAAGTGAGAAACCATTCAGAGAAATTGGTTGGGACCTATGCCTGAGAAGTTTCTAGTGGCATAGCATAAGTGTCTGATTACAATATATCTTACCCCATTCTCAGCAAATACTCAGCAAGGTAACTCATTCACAAAGTACTCGAGATACACAAAACATCAGACAATATTCAACCGTGTACCAGGTAAACTATTACCTACATTTCTACATCATACAAACTTAATATAATTTGTAAACTTTAATGTAACAAGTGATATGCATTGTAATGTACTGTGCAATTTGTAACGTAATTGGAGCGTGCACTGTAGTGCGTAATGTAACGTAATGTGCACTAGAATGCAGGAATCGTCACCTTTGTCCTAATACGCAGATGAGCGTAAGGCTTGAAGTCTGGGCGATGAAAATGCTCATGCTCTTCCTTCTCCTTCAGCTGAGCGTTTATGAAGCAGACTCCAACGCCGGGAATTGCAACAAAGAATGACAACAACTTCCACAAACGCAAGCCACCTGTTGTTGCCACCAGCAAAACAAGCATCGTTAGCAACATTTCATTTTGCTGTGAAAAAGCCAAGACTCATACTAATTAACAAGTCAAAAACCTGACTTAAAGACATCTTTCATACTCCATGATTCAAGAAAAAATGTTATTGCATTAGATATCATTTAATTTAATTTCACATTACTAACAACTACATTACTTCATGTCTTTGCTACTCTGAAACTATCAAACATATTATTATCAATATTATTATCATTATTAATATTATTCTTAAGACACTGATAGCGCTGAATTACAAATTTCCCTTGCAGGCAGCTGGAAATAGTTACATCTTCAATTGTTTTCCAAAAAGATTAAGAAACAGATAAGGGTCCTCCAAAGCTGGTAGTGGTCAAACCCATATATGAGGACCAGTGTGCAAGAAGGCACATAAACACAACTATTAGTGCATTTCTTATTTCTTTCAATAATTTTTTAATTATGAACTTATTAGTTTGCTTTACTCGGTAAATTTCGATGGCCTGACAATGCATGGATGATCACTTATAATTATCCAAGTATTAACCAGGCCTGACGATGCTGAACTTCACTCTAATTTGCCAACACTGATTCACAGGAGCCAATGAGCCTGTCCCTATTTTACACTTCCCACAACACACCTGCCCTTGAACATGTTAATTTTGGCTGTATTATAAAAATGCAAAACATAGGTTATTAGCTGTTATGCACATTTGCATGTGTACATGTATGTATGATGTATGTGTGTATTATGTGCACATGCAAGTACCTGGGTATTTTTATGTAATCCTTTTTAAGAAACTCTTGCAAACTTTTAAGAACCTCTTAAAAGCACTAGAAGGTTCTTCTTTTTAATGTTGGCCCCAACATCTAGTCAGTCCATCACTGTCACGCAACTTGTCTGCACTCAAAGATCAAGCACAACTTTTCCATCAAAGATAGAAAACTTGACATAAGCAAAAATTTAAAACCTCATTGTAAAATTATCTGCTCTGTGTGGCACATAACTCAAGCCTGTTAGTGTGCAATGTTCTGATGTCCTTTATCCAGGTAACCAAAATAAATGATTTTGAAATCAATTGAAATCTCGATTTCCTTCAATTGACCTTTATTTTACATATATTTGAATTTCAAAACTAATTTACTAAATCCCACTTGCATCTGAAATACCAACAGCAAACTCAACAATTTTCTCTCACCTTGTTACTGTGGACAATGAATTTGTTTCTATGGGTATGTCTGAGCACGTAGCCTGCCATAAGGGTCACCCGGGTAATTTTTACTAAGCTCCCATTAAAGTATTGATCTGTTGTTGATAATGTCCACAAATCCAAATTTACATGCTAAAACACCCAGGTGTTCTGTCCTTAACCCTCGTGCCGTCTTGCACTGACCGAGTCATCGACCTATGCAGTAATAGACTGGGAATAAAGATCACCAGACAGGACATCTCAATAGCTCATCGACTCCGTAAAGGGAAAAACGAGAACTTCCGCCCAATCATCGTGCGTTTCACCTCACGTCGAATCCGTGATGAGGTGTACAGAGCCCGCAAAGCGCTTCGATCGTCTGGCAAATCTCATGACTCGCGGCCAGCTATCTTCATCAACGAACAACTGACCATGAATAATGCAGACATCTTCTTTCGTGCACGCAAATTGCTTCGTGATGGCCGAATTGTAGGAACATGGACAATGAACGGAGAAGTCTACATTAAGAAAACGGCATCCATGAATGAGAAACCCATCAGAATGACCTCGATGAAAGATCTGCCTACCGAATGAAGACTAGACAATATTGGAAACATGCAAGTACTTTTGACCTCGTGATAACCACTACTACAAGTGAACTGTATACTGTATATTCCCTTATTACTTTGAAAAGTTACTACCACCGGCCTAATGTCTCGCAGTTACCTATCCATCCCTCTCTTAAATATAACTAAATGGACACTTTAGATTGTTTTGTTTCATCATGCACCATTGTTCATAAATGTGCACTGTGTAACTTTGTTAAATATGATCTCAACTCATTTCCCTCTGGCAAGACTGAATCCACATGGTATTGCAAAGAGTGTACTGCATCTATTTTTCCATATAATCATCTAGAGCAAGATGATGTTTTCATGAATGCTGTCTCTCAATCGAATTCTAGATTAAGCACTTTTACATTCTCACATACATATGATGATTTAGTTCTCCATCCTATTGATGAATACCCAGATAAAGTTCCTGTATTAACTAACCTTGATGTAGACCCTGACGTTAATTACTACAACACCGTAAAACCATGCAATAGCAGATACATGTGTCCAGAAGAAGTCATTACTACTTTTCAGCAAACAGACCAGTCACTCTCTATTATGCATCTTAATTGTAGAAGTCTGCTCAATAAGTTATCTGACATAGGCATCCTGCTACTTCAGACCCAGGCAACTATTCTGGCGGTAACAGAAACGTGGCTGGATAGCGATACAGCAACCACAGTTGTTGTACCTGGATATACATTTCTATGCAAATGTAGGAGTAATGGAAAAGGAGGTGGTGTTGGTTTTTTTATTAAATCTGATACTGCTTTTCATCTAATAGAACCTGAATGGTTATCAGCAAATAACAATTCATATGAAAGCATGTTCATTAAATTAAAACAGAAAATGGGGAAAGACATAACAATTGGAGTTATCTACCGGCCACCTGGAGATAGCCTTGATGTATTTAATCAAGAATTTGACTTTTTATTATCCCACTTATCTCATGCAAATAATGACATTTTCTTGGCTGGGGACTTCAATCTTAACTTACTTAAGGTTAACATTCACCCACCCACCCATACTTTCTTTAACATACTGACCTCTTATCATTTCCTACCAACAATATCTAGGCCAACTAGAATTACTCCAAACTCTGCCACCTTAATTGATAATATATTTACCAACACACCTTTAGACTGTTTTGACTCTGCAATTATTGTAAGTGATATATCAGATCATTTGCCCATCCTTTTAAAAGGCAACTTAGCAAGGCCAATAGCTGACAAAACCTCCACCTCAAATAAAAGAGCAATTAGTGAGAATGCCAAATGTAAATTTCGGAACTTGTTAAATGAGGTTGACTGGACAGATGTCAACAATGCATGCCAACAAGGAGACCCATCCCAAGCCTATGCCATGTTCATTGATAAATATAAATCTATATACGAAGAAGCCTTCCCGTTAATAAATGACCACCCTCGTAAGCAACATAAGTTCAAACAACATTGGATGACTAAAGCATTATTAAAGTCGTGTAACAAGAAATCCCGTCTGTATGCTAAATATTTAAAAAATCCTACAACAGCTAATAAGAACAAATTTGTGATTTATAGAAACAAATTTAAACAAATAAGAAGAGCTGCTGAGAGAAGTTATTACATCGACAAAATTCTAAGTTGTGAAAATGACTTAAAAAGAACTTGGGGTATAATCAAAACACTTTTACACCAAAGAGAAGATCCTCTGAAAACAGAAAGTTTCCTTATTGATAATGTTGAAGTCAGTGACAAAAGTCTTATTGCATCTAAATTCAATGACTACTTTACTAATATTGGCCCACAGCTAGCTGCCAACGTAACTGAAAGTAACAACTTGTATAGTGATTTTTTAAAACAGCCTGCTATCTCATCCATTGCAATTGAACCCGCATCACCTACTGAGATAATAACCATTGCGAAAGGATTCCGTCCAACCCATAGTAGTGGCTTAGACGAAATAGATCCTCAGATTGCCAGATCAGCCATTGAATCTATTTCGATCCCTCTTGCTAACATTATAAATTGCTCTATTACAACTGGTCTAGTCCCTAATAGTTTAAAGTCTGCTAAAGTAGTTCCTATCTTCAAATCAGGGGAAAAAAATAACTTTTGCAACTATAGGCCCATATCAATTTTACCCTATTTTTCTAAATTCTTTGAAAAAATAATTTATGAAAGGCTCGTATCATACTTTACATCAAAAAAGATTTTATATAAAAACCAATATGGTTTTCGTTCGGGACATTCAACATACATGGCCTTACTTAAATTGCAAGATAAGATCTCAGAGGCAATGGACAATAAGCAGTTCTCTATAGGCGTTTTTTTTGACTTGTCTAAAGCATTTGACACTGTGAATCATGATATTCTGTTAAACAAACTTGAACATTATGGCATACGAGGAATGTGTTTAAAATGGTTATCTGATTACTTACATAATAGAAGGCAATGTGTTTCATATAATGGGTACACTTCCTGTGAATCTTATCTTACCTGTGGTGTGCCTCAAGGCTCTGTCTTAGGCCCACTACTGTTTTTAATTTATGTCAATGATATATCGAACTCTTCCTCATTACTCCATTTTATTCTGTTTGCCGACGACACCAATGTATTCATGTCTGACAAATCTTTTGAATTGCTGGTTAATAAAATTAATGAAGAGCTAAAAATGGTATCAGCATGGTTCAAAGCAAATAAATTATCACTAAATATTAAGAAAACGAATTTCATATTATTTAGCTCACAGAGAAAAATTATACCTAAATGTAATCTCAGTATAAAAATAGATAATATAAATATAAATCAGGTGTCATCCACAAAATTTCTAGGAGTTCACATTGACGAACATTTGACTTGGAAAGAACACATAAATACCATATCTAAAAAAATATCAAAAAATATTGGTATTATCTCTCGTATCCACCACAAATTACCCCAAAATATATTATTGAACCTATATTACTCCTTAATATATCCATATATCTCGTATTGCAACATTGTTTGGGCTTCCACATATCATACTCGCCTGTCTAATCTTAGAACCCTACAGAAACGCATCATCAGAATTATATTTAATCTACCCTTCAGAACCAGCACTCAATTGTCCTTTCATAGTCAAGGAATATTACCTTTTGATTGTATTAATAAATTGCAAATAGGTTTATTTATGTTTAAACTAAAAAATAATCTATTACCTGTGGACTTCTACCAATACTTTTGTATGAATTCAGATGTGCATGGTCACTATACACGATCATCTCATATGTATCATAAACATTCTGTTCACACTACTAATAGGCAGTTTAGTATTATAATATGTGGACCGTCATTCTGGAATTCTCTGCCAACTGTTATTACTAGCTTGCCAACATTATACCAGTTTAAAACAAATCTAAAATCTCATATACTCAATGCACGTAGTTAAGTATTTTTTTGGTGCTTAGTTATGTGTTTTTTGTTTTGTTTAGGTTTATGCAATGACATTGATTATAATAATTACTTATATTTTAGATTATTAATTGTTTTACTCAGTATTTTACTGTCACCTTTTTTGTAATCCATGATGTAAATAGGTGACCTTAGTAGCGGAACTGTTTGTTCCTTTTAGGTCACCCCATTGGCACCACTGTATGTGACAGACTTTAATTGTGCTTGTTAATTATTTTTTGGTTGTCAATAAAAATATCTCTCTCTCTCTCTCTCTCACTGCCCATCAGATTCACATCCTCCAAGGTCAGCAAAGGCAGAACATTGAAGTACGAACCAGAATGCTCCCCGGCGGTGGCAGACGGTCCCTGCACCGAAGCCGAATAATTTCTAACCAGCGACCAGAAATTCTTTGGGATCCTGGCGGACATTTTGCCGTTTCACAGGATCACAGCAAAAATACAACCCAGACGAGCGAACGCTGACTCCCAAGATCGAAGAAAGTCAACTTGGACAAACACACTTCACTCTGCCCAATCTCTGTTCTAGTTCACTCTCCTGATTTCACCAGGTAAAGCGCAACCTAGGTTTAAGGCAAGTAAGTAAGTAAGAAATGAGTGAGTGAGAGTAAATAATACGTTAGCAAAAAAATTAGGCCTATTTTCAATAGAGGTGATATTCACCATAGCATCATTTGAGAGGTATATACATAAACATTCATACATGCATGCATACATATATACATACACTCGATACTTTTTACTTTCTAACGTATTATTTGGAAGGATACGATTCTTACATTAACTTTAGTAAAATCGCTGACTACTATTTTACTTTTAATTGAGTACCAAAAATTAAGTTTACTTTTACGTTTACTTAAAAGCATTTTGGTTCAGTACTTCGAGCAACACTGCCCTGTGCTGTGCAAATAGCGATCGTAGCTATCTCTCTGAATGACGCAGAGCTCTTGACAAGTCTGGTGCACTTCGCTCGTCGGTAGAGCTTTAAGATTTAACACTGCGATTACAAAATTTTTGATTGATGATTAACGACGCCGTCATATCGAGTTGATTGACATCTATGGAAGTTTCCAGATATATAGGCTAGCCTAGCCAATGGCTGTTACAACGCATGTCTTGCTATTTTTAGCGTTTATTTTATTTTTATAATATCATGGTTGACCTGTTTGAAGAAACAGGCAACAATTCTTAAAAATTACACTTAAAATACAGCATACTTTTTAAAGGGATTTTCCTACAGACTTAATATGAGAAGTTGATATGAGCAAGTCGAAGTGGTCCACCTTCCCCTCGTAAAGTTAAACTGTTAAAGGGTTTCAAAAAGGACTATTGCACCTAGTGAGATGATTAATATAGTAAATTGTAAAGCCGGCATATTAAGTTTTGAAAATCGCACTTAAAAAATTACACTTAAAATACACTTTAAAATTCTCGTCAGCTCTACACGAATCCCAAGGTTCGTGGTCTTGGCCTCGGGGGGTCAGAACCTCTGAACCGCCAGGCCGGATACGCCACCGCCTAACTAGGCTTCGGTATGGTGATGAGAAATTTCTGCGATTTACATTACAGTAGACTACATTATAATACATCACATGAACCGGTCTTTGTCATCAGTCGTCACCAATTCTCTTAAATCATTCATCTCGGCATTTCTGCTGCTTTTGACGCCATCGATCATGACCTACTTATACGCCTATGGGTCATCCATAAAATACGTCCGCCAGAAATGATCTACTTTAAATCCCTCCCTCTCCCTTTGTCCATAATATTTGCCCTACGTTGGTTTCGTCGTAATAGTATTCCCGTTCCGTTTCTCTAAATGTCATTGTGCGCAGCTACTTTAATGTGCAGTCCTTCAAAGTCCCGTACTATAGATGTCTAAATGACAGTTTAAATGTCAAACGTAAATGTACTTGTTTTTCTATAGCGACCGTATGGCCTCGACCCTGCTCATTTTTACGAATTAATCGAGTGAAATCCTTCACTACAGCTGCCCGTTTGAATGGGAGACACGCCATTTAGGTCCCCATGTACATACCGTGCCAGCCCCAGATTAAAATCTCTGAAATGAGCCAATAGGAGTGTGCGAACCTGCATCCTCGCGCATAGAGGCGTTTCGACGTATGCTTTAATGTTAACCTACGTGGCTAACCAGGCCAGCACTACAAATGGCGGATGAGCGAGGATTTTCCAATTAAGTTAACGATAATTGCACACAGTTTGTAGTATTGGTAATTAATACATGCCGTGATGAATTTTGATTAGTGACTATGTATGGTGTAATTTGTCTCGTCACTTGATAATCAATATATACCCTGATGACTTTTGACTGAGGCGATTACGATTAACGCTATCGATTTTCCAAGATTCTTACTCACCGACATAGTACTTACTCTGCCTGATGCGATTTACACGTTACCGTCGTAAGAACGAGGATAGCAAAAGGGGTTGACTAGTCGAGGAGATTGGAGTGAGGATTGAGGGTGAATCGCGTTCACTTTACCCGGATTGAGTCTGACGAACATGAGCATAGGACAGGGAGCTCTCCTACTACGCAGACAACTTACGGGTCCGATAAATTATTATAAAAATTGATTCTTATGGCTTCTTTAAGTACTTCTTTTATCTAACAGCGGCACTCGCGTGGCCTGTTTTGTTACAACGCAGTTTTGTAATATGCCCAGTTTTTCTTTGATGGACATCTTTCAAAAGATAATGGCCGTTAATTTAATTTAAAATAATTAGCTTTTATTCGAGTTTCGAGCTTGCACGGTATTGAGTACTATCTGTTGAATTGTTGTATGACGCACGTAGTAGGAACAATGAGACAAACTTACCAAGCGGCAATTTCGATGGCAACGGTTAGATTTGGTGTAATAAATGTTTCAAACGTTTAAGCCAGGTAGACCATCTCGATATAAAACTTTGCGAGACATAAAAATAAGGAAACTGCGTGTTTAAGGAAGAAATGTAGATATGAGTGTGTATGTATGTGTGTAGGCATGTATGTATCATAACCTTTAATATAGCGCCTTTTAAGCACCGTTTAAAAGTTCTGCAATGAGCAAGGGATTGGAATGAATGGGAATTCTGTTTTAAATGAAACATTATGGTAAATATTTTCCAGCTGAGCTAGAACCATGTGTGGGTTTAGGGTTGATAAATAAATTAATATGCTTGTATTATGACAGGGCTGATAATAATATACTTGTATTATTACTTTAATATATATTGTATAAAAAGCTGAAGCCTTTTATGTCTCCTTAAATTAGGGATTTATCATTACTAGTTCCATTAATTCATTTATTGGTTATAATTGATCAAATAAATGTCACAGTAATTGTGAAATATGAGGGCATTCAGATGATACATCTTACGGGTAAGTATGATTACATTTTATGTAATGTAATAGATGTTTGTGGTACAAAACTGATTTGCCACTTCTGTGCAAGCTGTACTTTATATATGTAGCCTAATTTTCTGAAAAACAATAGATGAATATAGGTCTTTGTAATCAACATAATTAGGGTGTCTCTTCAAGGAAAACTTCTCAGAGACACTGGTAAAAATTTTACTTAATGAAGAGGCCATTCGACCTGGCTTCTCCAATGGATTTTGATTTTTTATTATTGTGTCACTGAAAGTGACCATTAATTGAAGCCTTGGGCTTTATGATAAACAGCACAATAGAAGTCAGATTGATTAGACTGGCCTTCACTTGAATTATAAATTATTCACCTGATGTTGCCGTGCTTGGCTATCTTTCTGCCATTACCTGTACTCCAACCTAATCCAGTATGGTGGTGTTTGGTGGTAAATACTACTACCAAAACTGTAGTGGGGGCTGAATGGTATGCTGCAACCTGTCACTGCTGTGTCAGGTTGAATATTGAGTGACTGGTGTGTTATGTGATATTGTAGGTTTACTTGAGAGGTTGATTGAGTTGTTGAGCTGCTGTTTTTAGTTACTTCAAGCTTAAATATCTTTCTGCCACAAGGAGCAAAATTTTTAGAATTATAGTTAATGAAGTTGAAGGTTACGTTTCGTTATTTACACAAATTTTGTTGTTGTTACAGAGCTCAACAAACACCCCGTGGAAGGGTTCTCTGCTGGCCTTATCGATGATGATGATATCTTCAGATGGGAAGTGCTTATCATTGGTCCTCCAGATACCTATTAGTAAGTTTTAGTCAAGTACTTCAGGTGTACGAGATGTGTGGTAACGTTTCATTTCCACCTACATCTGAATATGCAAATTTTTGTCGCATTATGTTGGCCAACATTTCAAACAAACAAGACTAAAACTATGCTATTAAGGAACGAAGCGGATTCAACTGTTTGATAAATTTCAGTTTATGTCATATTCACATAAGCTTGATCACTTGTAGAAATGTGATTTGCGGTTGGAAGTGATGTTGGCAAAGATCCACGAGCAGGACCAAATTACAGGTGGAAAATGTTCTTTCTCTGTGTAAGAAGATAGTCACGAGGACAGTAGGTGGAAATTTCACATTGACCACAAATTGTGCCATGCCAAATTGATGTGTCATACTGAATTGATGTTCTTACGAAGACAAATTCAGCTTTTTTCAAACGATGTTTGGTGTTTGCTTTAGGAATGATGCCTGAATAATCTCTTGGAAGAGTGGCAGACCCATGTACTAATTTACAAATTTCTTAATTGATACACTTTTGTTGTTTTAAACTTCAGTGAAGGTGGTTTCTTCAAGGCGCACCTGACTTTTCCCCAGGAATATCCACAGAAACCTCCAAAGATGAAGTTTATCACAGAGATGTGGCATCCAAATAGTAAGCATCCAGTATGAATCAATATCTTTTCAGAAACCACTCAAATTAGGCATCTTCAGCTCATCCAAAATTCACTTTGATGTATTTGCACAGCACCTCTGACTTGACACAGCGCTTGTGAGTGAGCTGGTGCCCTGCACTTAATGTTAAAGTAGCACTTTAGAAATTTTTTAGATTATGATTACGAGAAACAAGTCAAGAATACACACTGCTCATCTGCAAATTGTAAATTGTTTTGTAATGTCAAATTTGCATAGCGTTCTGGTGCTGTTGAGTCACTGCTGGCAGGGTGCAGGAAAGTCGAGCAGTTCAAGCCCAGTTTATTCTAATATAATCTAGTTCCTTGCAGTCAGGATAGTTGTGACTAGTGTTTGAAACTGCGCAAGAGTTTAAAAACAACAAGAACCCTTGTGACCAAAGTTATTATAAGATTTTTAAAAAATCCACAGTAAAGGCGTACTGTAGTGGAAATTGTAACTTGACTAATGACTGGGATGATCAGACAAACTGAACTTTACTTAAACAGTTGCTGTGGCTTGCAGCCAGACAAGTTTTATTAGTGACATTTTGTGCCCATTTGTGTTCTGGTCAGGCTGCCTTCATTAACTTAGCACAGGGTTATTGTAGTAAACAAACCTAATCCATGTCAGTGTTTATGGGAGCCACTATCGTAGTTGTGGCGATGAAGTGAAACCACAGTTCTTTGGATAAGATACACATAAGCCTATAAGTTACATACCATTATTGTGTAACATGGTGGTCTATCAATAACACATTTGGTCAATGATCATGCGGTTGCAGGTTCAACTCCGTTACGACCCTGGGCAAGTTCTTTGCACACGCTGAGCCTCTGTCACCAAGCGGTATAATTTGGTACCGGCATAAGTTGGGAAGTAAACGGCAAGTCCTGCAAAAAGGAAATGAGTGCATCCCCTACATCTGACATGTGGGATATGAGATGCTTTACTCTACCATTGTTATTGTTACTGTGATTTTGTAGTTTCAAAAACTGGCGACGTTTGTATTTCAATCCTTCATGATCCTGGTGAGGATAAGTATGGCTACGAGCGACCGGAGGAGCGATGGCTGCCAATCCATACGGTGGAGACGATCATGGTCAGCGTCATCTCAATGCTAACCGACCCAAACGACGAATCTCCAGCCAACATAGATGCGGCCGTAAGGACCCCAGTTGAACATTCTCATTTACAAGTAGCTCAGGTCACTAATTCTAACTGCCACATAAATAGGCCTGTCGGTGGGCACCTAGAGGCCCGGGTACCTGCCAAAGTTGGGTACCTGGGCCACGAATCCAGTACCTGATACCCAGTGATTTCTATAAATTCTTTTAAATGTGATAGCCTGCAGGCAACTGCGTGGGATACCAGTAAAGTAGATGTTAATGCCTCTGCCCATATAGCAGTTGAGCTTAGGCTGGAGTCGCCACAGACTAACCATCTGGTTGGGCTAGTGGCAGCTGTGGCAGTCAGAGGACGTAGGTAACAGTTATTTATCTTGGTGACACTAGGTAATGTAGGTCTAATCCTTTCTTCTCGTCTGGGAATATTAATTGTAATGAAGTACAACTGCACTGTGTAAAATACAAGTGTTGCAAATAGAAAGTTCAGCATTTCTTATTTAAACCGAATTTTACCACAAAAAATATGCATCTAAGAATTATACTTGTGATTTTGCCTTTGCTAGCAAATATATTGATTAGTGTTGCCATCTAAAATATGTGCATTAGAGAGTGACAATGGTTATCCAGTGATGGAATGATGAGGACCCAGTCAAAGTGGTCACTGGTACAGGAAGCACATTTTACTAAAATTTTGATGCCTATAATCATAAATAAGTTCTTAAATATATACGACGCTATAGTATATAGTTAAAATATATGTGAAGAATTTATATACTATTTTTTAACATTATATAACACGGGAGTGGTGCAGGTAGCTGGATGAAGTCACGGATAGCTTTTAAGTAGCTGAATCTTCATTAGTTCTAACTTCTGTTGCTAGTGAATGACAGAATGTCAGGTTTTCTCATAAACCTTTGAGTCAGCATTAATAGGCGAACCTGTTTAACTGGGACTTTGGTCCCTTCTGGATTTGCCTTTTGTATCCTGGCAAACTGTACGTTTTATGTGTAACCTGATATGTTGACTTTGGAATCAATAAAAGATCAATCAATCAATCAAGTTCTGTGACTGAGTTTTTAGTTTTATCAGATTTTATGTGCTTGCTTCTACAGAAGGAATGGCGGGAGTCCAGAGATGAGTTTAAGAAGAAAGTTGCTCGTTGTGTTAAAAAAAGTCAAGAGACTGCGTGGGATTGATGATAGTTAATTTCTTCATTTATGCAGGTTGGTAGTGAACTGTCTAATGCTGTTAATGGCTGCAGTATTTAACTGACTGATTTATTTGTTTGAAGCACTTGCCACACATGCAAAGTCAGTGAACCTAAATGTGAAACACGGATGAATGTTAGCTAGGGGCAGTGGAGTGGTGATGTTATACTGCTGACTGTAATGTGATGTAATGTATGTAAATAATTGGATTTCAAGTGCAGCGTACCAGTGATAAAGGCATCATGTTGTGCCTTTTGTGATGCATGCACTGAAGGTGGTTCCAGCCAAGTCCAGAGAGAATAAAAAGGACTGTTGTAAATGTTGGGAAAAGGTGTGTGTTGCTGCACCTCTGGTAAGTGGAAAGTGCATGTCTGAAGAAAGGCCATTCCAAGTAAATGTAAAAGCACTGTTGCACTCAGGTTGTCCACAATGGGAAAGCCAGTTCACTTTGGACCAAATCTTTTTGTAATCAAGAGGTTGACCCAGCTGACATCTTAAGAACAAAATGGAAATATTTGAGGGGTATTTGTAACAGGTTGCAAAGAAAGCATGTTTGCAGTTGGTGTTGTCTCAAGGAGTGGTAGATGAGGAGGCATTGTAAAATAGTTCTGTCATTTGTCATTTTGTGTGCTTTGTTCTGGGTGAGCCACAACACAACTGAATGGTAAGTCACAGCTTCTGACCAACATTGTTGTCAGCTGAATTCATCTAAGTCCAAACACCACCCACAATAGCCATCTGACTGCCTGGATCTTGACCTAGAACCGAACCATTCTTGCCTGTTGATTTGAGCGCCTGTGAATAAGCTGGTTCCCGCGACTTAGCTTTTGTTGGGCGCTGTAGAAATCTCGAGTTTAAAATTACGATATGATCATAGTTATGCGAATTAGCAGTGTTAACATATGATGCTATGGATTCTTGTCTTGTCGGATACAGAATTATTTTAATTGCATGTATGCATTTATCTGGGCATTTATATGGTGCCTTTTTATGACCTCTCAAAAGTGCTGCAAGCATGGCTGTCAGACAAATTTAAATTTTCCTTTGTAAACCTCTTTCTATCTTTTGCTATGATAGCAATTTTTCTATCTTTTGCTTTGATAGCAAAGGACTTGCTTTGCTGGTTATATGTCGAACATATAACCAGAAATAAAAAATTTGCTGCCATTAGGTAGGATTTTACACATTTACAGTGAGTAGACTACTTTACTTGCCTTGGCTAGGTGTTCTTGTTTTATTTCTTGCAGACGTTTAGACATGGATGTTGATTTGCCAGACGTTGAACCATAAATGTTAATATTCAGGTCATTTTTCGAAAACAGGACATGTACATAGCTCATGTTACGCTCACGTTTCCAGAGAACCAGTCTATTTCAACCCTTCACCTGAAACAAAGTCATCACCATACTACACTGCTGCCATTTTAAATGAATCAGAACGTGGCTGTAGAATCGTTCGATAGGAAAGACAATAAACCAACAGCCGACGAGTCTGTGACCGAAATATGTCCGGTTAAACTGCGTCTAATGATCAGGGATATGTTGTTTTTTGATTGTTGAGCTTTCTGCATTTTAACATTTGTGAATGTGTTTGCCTTTTGGACCTTGCTAAACTGACTGAATGCTTGACATGTTTCAGCAGACATAAATAACCCTTTCATATATCAAGATACTGGTCGCTTTACGTATAAGCCTGAAACAAATTCCATCCCTTGCTAACCACAGATAAGTAGTAATAGTTGGTTTGTCTGGCCATTTGTTATTTAACTGCAGTTAGCCAGCTGGGGGGTATACCACAGAATGCTGAATGTGTAGCTTTTCTGCGATAAGTTGAGGCAAAAGCAGGCCTTATTCTATTTTTTGAATGCAACTGATCTGTAATCCATTTGGTTTAATTGTGGTGAAATGGATGAGGATTTGTGAGATGTTGAGAACGATAGATAGATCAAACGAAAAATGGTTCTGGAGATTCTAGTACGGAACATGAGCTGTACGTTTTTCTGTTTACATCTCTTGGTTTCTTTCTGATTTATTTTACAGCTTCCCTCTGGTCAAAAATGTATATAACACCATTCTTCGAGCTTGGCTGTGATTCCATCAGAACCCAGCAAATAAAAAAACTCGGAAAATCCTTCAGATTCTCCATTTTCAATCTTTTTAGGTGAAATTATTGATTTTTAGGTTGATTTTGATTTTCTAAAGACAGTTGCTGGTTAGAAAACAATTTGAATTGTCATTTATATGCTTGTAGGCAAACTAACTCATTACTTGCTGTTTCTGCCATTCAGTTTTCTGTGAAGTTCCTTTAATGTTTCATGTTCATATTCCTGATCGCCATGTAACCCTAACTCGCCGGTTGTTTTTTCAGCATTTAAATTTTCTGGCAAAATTCACAACTTTGTATATTGCTTAATGGTCCTCAGATTCATTTACCAGGAATTGGGAGTTCAGTTTACTGATTTTGTAAGTGAATTTTTGTGATAATTAAATTGCTGTCTATAAATCCTGCATTTCTTCATTGCGTTTATGGCTTTTTCATTGATGAGAGGTGTGTGGAAGCCTAATGATTAGAATGCTGGACTGTGCACACAGAGGTAAAGAGTTCAAATCCACAGTAGAGCAGAAAAATGTTTTCTTACTGAGAAATTTTTCAAACACTTTAAGAACATTATGTAGCTGCCCCATGAAAAGAATTGTATTGTGGCATACGTCTTCATTAAATATATATACTGCAATTGAACAACAATATGCCATTAAGGCAGAAACTTCTTTGATACGAGGATTATACATGTAATTGTAAAAGCAATTTCTTGATTTGCTGTCCAACCACGATGCCAGTTCTAGCCTGTATTTAAGTTTTCTGGACCTTGTGGACAGGATTTGTAAAGTGGATTGTGGTATGACTTGGAGTGACCATCAAGACTATGAAGAAATGGCTTAGGAAGCGGTAATGGTGAACTGGTAGGATGGTCCAGCGAGTTGCTACAGCTCTGGGCAGGTCATTCCACAGAGGTGGAGTGGTTTATAACAAAACTTTGAGGATGCGGTGACAGAAGGGTGAAGCACCATTGAGGTGCGCAATTAAAACATCGGGGTAAAATGGCTGGGTCTGTTTGGAGTTTACTGTATATATAAATATATGAGACTGAAGAGGCTTGCTCACCTAGAATCCCTAGTGAAATACACTTACTGAGAAGACCCATAGCATGCAGCTACTGAGAAGGTCAATGGTATGCAGCTGTAGTAACCATAAAAGAATGATATTGATTTATAGGCATAGAAAATATGTATTGCTACGTGGGAAATTGGTTAGATCGAAAAACAACTGCATGAAAAACAGTACATGTACATGAGCTATAGTTAAAATAAAATTCCCAAATGTGTTGGGAATAAATCACGAAGTGCATTACTGTATTTAGTGATTTATGCCAAGTATGCATTTCATAACCCTTTTGCTATTTCTGACCAGAACGAGTTTCTGAGTATGCAAAACTTGTTTGAATGTAGAAAATGAACCAAGAAAACTATGGACATTGTGAGATAAATAAACAAGTAATTTTTATTGCAAGAAAGTTTCAAATTAAAACAGACATGTATTGAAGGGTGCTTATTGAAACTCAGCACATTTTCCATGTAAGGAATTTATAGGAGTACAGTATGCACAATTATGCATGCAATAATATGACTTACATAGAAATCTTTTTGTTTTGAATTTTTTGCTGTATAATTCAAAAGACATCACTCGTAAGCAAATTAAGTGAACAGTTTTCTGTTTTAGGAATTTCGGATGTTATAATTATCCTATAACAATGCGACAAAAAGATGAAAACTCTTCCGAACCACTTTGAACTCATATTATGTTACGTTGCTTGTGTTGTGTCACAAGAACATAAGTAAATGCGCTACAACATGCATTGAAGCATTACGCGTGTATAAAAAAATGGGCTACAAAACGCACACCGAAATTTAGACCGGAACACGCCAGCAAACTTATTTCCTCCTTTCCTGATTTCGTTTGAGGGTGCCGACGTGATGGTACTGAATTTTATATTTAAAATTGCTAAATGTCCATATTTCAGTTACATTTTCAACGTTGTTAGAACCAAATCTCACTACATAGTAGCGTAGTTAAAATTTGAAGTAACGATTCGCAAGGCTTTTGCGTGATTAAGATGGATTAAATTTGGTGCTACAAAGGGATCGGTCAAAGCGTTTCACTGACGGGGTGCTAATGGCGAAATTTGCCTCGTACAGTTATCTTGGAAATTTAAAGTTTAAGTTGTGCTTTTGGCCTATGTACTATTTACTTCTTCCAGAACAAATAATGTGCGATAATGTGGCTTATGTTCAATCGCTTAAGATTACAGTAATGACGGGCCTGCGACAACGTGCAACTAGGTGTCTGTTTTCTCGATTTCTGTGAGGCGTGCAAATTCCGACATCTATTCAGAATACCAAAACTGTTAACGCTTTGAAAAAACAATTGAAATTCTGTGTATTGTGGAGCTTACTACATGCGCTGACAGTTTTGACACTGTAAAGCGCTACAGGAGTAGCTGATAACTGGCGATGCTGTATAATTGTCATCACATAATATAAATTAGTTTTTCGAAACCCCACAAAATGCAAAATAGACTTGATGGTTATCAACTCCGTTTTTGAAACAAGTTTTGAGTTACTGGGATTTGTATGTTAATTGCTGACGTGATTGGAAAGTTACAATTTTTGAATGTCATCGTCATATCCCTTTTTATTGCAGGCGGCCCACAAGACGTTCAGAATTAAAATGAAGCTGGCTAAAAAGATGAAGCAAAATCGCCCAGTTCCGCAGTGGGTTCGGATGAAAACTGGAAATACCATCAGGTATGTTTTTAACGCATTTAGCTTTATTTTCATAATCGTGCATTTGTTGGAAATAACTGTTTTGTGGTCTTTCCTGCTAATGGTTGGTGATATATAAATTTAGATAATTATAATTGTCTTTCTGCTGCTCAGGCAGCAGGGCAGACAAGTCATATCTTTAAAAATTTGTCAAGCAGTCTGAGTGTGTGTATGAAACTGAAATTAGTGCTCATGTCTTTAGTCCTTATCATACAAGTTAAATTATTGATTTATGGTTTAGTAGAGCAGTTTAATTGTTTGCAAAGGTCAGAAGTTCGCTATACACTGAAGTAAGGTAATCTTCGTTTATTACATACCTTATAAGGACAGGTCATGATTGGCCGGCACTGCAGTTTGTTATAGTGGGTCACTTGGAATACTGTGGGTTCAAGTTTGTGCGTGTAACAACACATTTGTATATCATTAGTGAATATGTCATGCTCACAACAGTAAATGTTAATTTGAGGAACTGAAACATCATTTGTTAAAACATTCAGACTTGCTTTAGAGAGTTACACATGAGGTTGATGACATGAATGTTGTCAAGAGATGATTGATGCAAAATCTACATATTCTACACTGCCTGACCTGTAGAATGACCTCTGACCTAAATTTCACCAATTCTTTAGCCCATCACGTCACCAGTTTTGTCTACCTAATCTGTGTCCGTAAGCTACTTTATTTTATTAGGCTTTCCATCAAAGACTAGGTTTACGCTTTTATGTGAATGATGATTCATTTTTATGCCTGGCATGTTAATCTCTTAATATTCATTCATTCATGAGTGTATAAAATTTTATTTAAAAATTGCTTCTTTAGATACAACTCGAAGAGGCGTCACTGGAAGCGTACTAAGCTAAAGCTGTAAATAACTTGGTAAGTGAATTCGTTCTTTCAGTTATTAAAAGTATTTCATGTGTGTGGATAAAATTTAATAGCCAATAATTTGTGGTTGGTCTTACATGGAAGAAGTTATCCCTCCATTTAATAAATACAAGAGTGCTTGACGATGATGGACGCATTACTAGTTTATCAGCTTGGGTGGACGGATCTACTTTGTGTTTTCAAAATCCTAAATTTTAATTCAGAAGTTGTTTCGCAGACCAAGGTGGCCTGATGCATTTGTAACTGCAGATCAAAACTTACAAAGTGCAGCATAGGAATTGTAATTGTAAGAAAGCCAGAAATGATCTTTATAGAAACTGATAGTTGAAGGCTTTTGCGGGAAACTTTTAAAGGGTCACTTGACCCTTACAAAATTTTGAAAATTTGTAATGCCTGCAAAAAACGACACTGTTTGCTGTTGATTTTATGGTTTATGTTTAGAATGTAATTACAAGTAAAGGCAAACCTAGTTCTGTGAGCAGCAATTTTGTGCAAAACTGGCCGAAATGCAGAAAATGTTTGTGGAATTTCATTTTTGTGTATAAGTCTGTAAGATTGTTTGTTGACTTCCCTGCTTGTTTTCATTTTTAGGTATTCAGAGGAATGCTGAAGTACAGGCTTGGGAAGAAAACCATTTTCATAGTTGTTTTCTGAACAGATGGACTGATTAACTGAAACAGTTGATTTTTGTTTAAATAAAATCAACAAAATTTGGAATGCGTTTGATTTGGTTGACAGTGTGACAGTATGTGGTCATGTCTAGTGCTTAAGTTTGAAATTATTGCCAGTGGCCAAAACCTAATGAGAGGCTAGACATTTTGGTTCCTAAAACTTTGTTTTAATTGTCACGAGCTGTGGTTAGCAATGCAAAATGTCAACTTCTGATCAAATAAAAGTCTGAAACACACGATTGTGCTTAAAGTTGACATTCGTGGACTAATTTGTTATCCTTTGTGACCCAAAATAGTAGAAAAACGTTTCCTGGTTTTATTTTTTGTATATTAATAGACTAAATGGACAATTTTCTAAATACCACAGTTTATTTTCCTCAATTGTTGCCCTGTTGTGACTTGTGAAACTTAAACATCGTTTGTATAAATGAAACTGGAACACATGAAAATTAGCAGCTTTGGTACTGTTTTCTGCGATGTTGGCTTTAGCAATTCTCATAAGAAAAAGTAAGCAAATGATGTACTTGCACTAGCTACCAAACATAACATTGGCATAATTCAGGTACATGTTGGCATATGCTTGTCTGTTGGTGCCCAGCTAGACTTTATTCTTCTTACAAATGTAGGTTTTAAAACTTCCTATTGTGGAATATAACAATGCTGCAAAGTAGGTCAAACATGATTCTCAAAAATGATGTATTTGAACAAAACTGGCAGACCGTGAAGTAAGCAAAAGTGAACATAGTGCTAGAATGGGTCTAACTCGGCTTGTAACTCCTTTGACACACGAATACCAATGGTGCATTTGAATGTGTCACTGTTGTCAAGTTTGTGCTTCTGTCAAGATATCCACACCCCAACCACTCTGGAGAAACACGTATTTACATTACCTTTTACAAATTTTGTGGATTGACTTATTTTGTGCAGTTAAATGATGCAGATGTTAAGTTGAAACAAACCGTGGCAGATTAGTGCTTAAATTATGAAAGGAGAGCCTGATCCTAATTTCTTAGTAGAGCATTGTGCCTGGGCACATATGTAGTCAGGACTGTGTGAGGAGACCTGAATAGTTTCTCTGAATGCTGTAAAATCTAGTGAAAGTTAAACTTACACTGATGAAACAAAATGTACACATTTTCCTACAAAACACATTCATTCAGTCCTTTAATAATTATTGCAATCAGAAAATTGTGATACTGGTATCACTAGGTAGCATTCTTTGATTTATTGCATTGTTTTATCATGCAGCATTGTCTTGGTTTCTAAAGTCATTGTTTTCAGTTATGCAGCAGTTAAATTAATAAGCATAAGCTCAAAACTGTCTTCCAAATTTACCCTAGTTAAGCTTTCAGGAGTTAGTGTTTGGCACAAGCTAAGCTAAGTCTTTTTAAAAGCATGCAGTTATGTTGCAAAGCGTTGAACACATTTACTGATTAAGTTACGGGAATGACAATTGTGAGGGATCCGTCATTTCCAGATCTTTTTCTTATATTTTTAACATTTGCAGTTGGTGGCAGCACAAATTTACTGATTGCTTTTTTCTCTTTGCCTTTTCCTCCCCAAATTACAAGTGTATCATTTATCACTTCTGGTTGAATGTCTTCAAGAGAATAGTCTCTTCCCGGTCTAACTATGATCTCCAATTCTTCAGAACCATCAGCTGAATTCCTTCGTGCCTCGCTGAGGAATGCCTTGGCCTTGTTTTCCTCATGTTTTTCTGGAAAATAAAATAACAGTGGCACTTCAATCCTGAGAACCCCACTGCTGTTCATACGAGCCCTCAACCTCAGGTCGTCAGCATATCTTGGCAGTGCAATTTTCTGCGTAAATGTTTTTCCAACTATGCCTCGAGCATCAGCTTGGCTGGCTTCCACAACAACCTTGTTGGTTAATTGGTCATAATGGATCTTCACAGATTTCGGTGAAAACTCCTTAATGTCTACGTAAGCTTTAAAAACTGGTGTCGTTGAACTTGTATCAATGTAGCTGTTTTTTCCGGCTTCAAGTGTCACGGAGTTCATGCCGCTATCTATATCGTATTCATCATGAACTATGGAACTGCTGCGGATTAATTTATCTACCTCTGGTTTCAAGTTTGCCCGCTGGTTCTCCAGTTCTTTCATTAACTTGCCTAAAAATTCTTTCTCGTCAGCTTCTGTGGTTCTGCTTCTTTGGGACATATAATCTTCCCTCATATCTCCAAATCTTTCACCATTTAGCTCCAGGCCTGATGATCTGTTGAAATTAAGTCTAGAACTTTGAGGTAATTCATCGTCATAAGCAATGGGAACTTGTCCACCTCGGCTTCTCGCTCCAAACGCTTGTCCATCCATCCTGGTTTGCTGCGTTCTTGGACTGCTTAGTGATTCGCTTCGGTAAGTAACATAAGAATCTTTTCCCTGGCCTGTAAATCCGGGATTCAGCCCTTCCATTCTGCCGGTCTTTAGTGTACCATTTTGACTGTAGGTAGTGGACCCCATTCTGGTAGGATATCCGAATTCTCTGCCTTCTGAATATCCGAATTCTCTCCCTCCTGATCCTGCTCTATACCTTGAGCTGCTAATTCCGTCAATATAGTCGTTCTGTTGAGGTGGCATGTTGACCGTCTTGTAGTTGCCGTTCCAGTCTAATGATGTAGGATTGTCCCTGGATTTAAATATCTCCGTCGATCGCTGGTATGATCCTTCTCGTGACTTGTGGGGCGAAGTCCACTGGTCGCTTGCTTGCATTTGTCTTTGAACACCATTTGTGTTTCCGTTCCAGTTGGTTTCATAAGCTGGTGGGTATACCCGATTCTCATACCCGTCAACAAATTGTCTTCCATCCCAATCGTCACTGTAGCTGCGCTGTGGATAACTGCTAGTACCTTCTCTGCTGTCATATCTGTAAGCTGAAGTTGAATATTCACTTGGACGTGACATTGTTCTGCTCTGACTGGTACCACTGGGAGCCTTCTCAGCGTATACCACTTTAACTGGTTGCCACGCCCCGCCTTCTGCTTGAAAATTAGATGGTATGGAATGCATACTCGTATGTTGTTGCCTGCTGTCTCTGAAGTCTCTTTCCTGGCGATTATTTTCATTAGCAGATTGTTGTCTCGTCTGTGCCGTGTTTTCTCGGAATGAGTTAAATGGTGTTTCGTTGGTTCTGAAACCTTCGCTATAATACGAGCTTTCCCTTTGAGGTTTTACGTTGCGACTCGTTTCATCTACAAAATATTCATTTTGTTGTCTCCAAACGGGTCCACTATACCTGCTTCTGTCTCCGTGCTCGTCTTCAAAATCGAGCTGGACTCTTCTGTTTGTTGAAATATCTTTCTCCGGTCGATCTTGCATGAAATTCCGTCGTGTTGTGTTTTCTGAAAACTGCTGGCGACGCGCCCTTGCAGGTCCTGTCGAGTCGCGGTTCTCTTCACGCCATTGCTGTGCATTTCCAGCTGCTGTCGTGGTTTGTGTTGCCGAGGTCTGTCTTCGTTGCTCAGCGCTACCTCCTACTTGATTCCTGCTGTCCTGTTTCTGGAGGGTTTCCGTTAACGCCTCTCTTGCGCTGTCTAGGCAAAGGCTGTGGTGGCGACGTCGGTCGATCCCGGATCTTCCGCGATGAATGTTTTCAGCTCGACTTCCTCGCCAGAGTGGATGACCAGCTGTCGTGTTGTATCCGGTAGTAAAACTCTCCTCGAGGAGTTTGAATTTACGAGCTGCCATCGTTGCTGTCGATTTAAAACAAACGATTTAAAATTAAACGGACATTTATAGTCGTTAGTGAAATGTATAGGTTTTTATATAGCGACCGTATGGCCTCGACCCTGCTCATTTTGCAATGAATTTATCGGGTGAGATCCTTCACCAACGCTTCCCGTTTGAATGGGCGCCAACGCCATTTAAGGTCCCCGTGCACGGACCGTACTAGTCCGAGATTTAAATCTCTGAAATAAGCCACGATCGGGACGCGAACCTGGGATCCAGAAATAGCTGATATGATGAAAAACATCATGACAGAAGTTGGAAAACTGTCGAACTTTAGAAATTGAAATAAGTTGTGTAAGCAAGAATCTAAGCGACAGCCAAGGTCTAAATATGCATGCTTCCAAGTGGTTTTAGAACACTGGCTTTTACCGTTCAAAGGTAAAACGTGACGCTTTCTGAGAAGCGTGGTCCCGTGTTTTCAAGAATCATGGCTTTGGTTCTCTTTTTGCTTGTCCACCATAGGCTGCCTCTGTTGTGCGGACTGACCTTCTGGATATCGACCTGATTGTGGCTTGGTTTTGGTGTGCCATCGGTTGATGCCTTGTGCATTAGACACTGGCGCATTAGAAGTTGCTAATTATTATATTTCTTTTACAGACCTCCAGTTTTGATTTCACTGCGTATACTGCATTTGATGAGTGTTTGGACGGTTTAGCGTCATTGTGAATGAACTTTGACTGAAGGGCAGAACTTGGACTACATTGAATTAAGCACGGGGGAGGGGTAATTCGAAGGTGTATGACATAGAATGGGGAGTGTGTAACAGTCAGCTTTTAGGCATTTGAAGTAGCGCTACAGAAGTAGGCCTAGTTAATGATTTGGTTTTGACCGAGCGCCTGTTAATACAAACCTTAAGCGTTGGTCGCTATAGACATCTCGGGATTACGAATGAAGGCCAGATCTTGGGCAACATGTACTAATGGAAACAAGGGATGGGATAGTTCGAAGGCTAGACGTTTGTAACAGTTAAGATTGTAAAAATAAATTGTAAATTGTACACGTTCTTCTATAGCGACCGTATGACCTCGACCCTATTGGGTGAGATCATTCACCGCCGCTACACACCATTTAAGGTCCCCGTGCTAGCCCGATATTCAAATCTCTTAAATAAACCACGACCGGGACGCGAACCGGGGATCCTCACGCGTAGGGGCTTCATTGGCGTACGCGCTTACCGATGCAGCTAACTAGACCAGTTAGCTTGTGGCTGTTTGACGTAGCACCGTAGAAGTAGTTTCAGTAGATAGAGTGACGTTCCTCATAGAATTTAGAAATGTTTAAAATGAATGCTTTAACTCGGACTACATGCAGCGACTCGGTGAATAGGCCTATCTGTGGAAACAAGAAACAGTGAGTTATCTAAAAACGACTTTGGATAATTGTCGTTGATGGAAACGCTAACTATAGACTTGCTTTACTAGGTCACAAAGTTTGATTTCACATTCCTGGGATGCCTCTGCGGAATCTTGTAATTTCTAGACGGTTGACGTTCTAATCGTAACACACGCAGAGTTGCAAGGGGAAACGGCTGTTGACAAAATGCTAGTATAGCCTTCGCTATCAGAGCAATTTCTGTGTAGAGATGACAGCCGACAAGCTGAATAATTATGCAGATGAGATGTTGATATGCGGTTTGCATGGCTTCGAATGAACAAGACAAAGGTCGCAGTGGTAGGTAGGCCTGGTAGTTAGGCCTGGTAGGTAGGCCTGGTAGGTAGGCCTGGTAGATAGGCCTGGTAGGTAGGCCTGGTAGGTAGCCTGGTAGATAGGCCTGGTAGGTAGGCCTGGTAGATAGGCCTGGTAGGTAGGCCTGGTAGATAGGCCTGGTAGGTAGGCCCGCTTGTGCGTCAGTCTTGCAATTTCCGCTGTTTCTGACGAATTGATGGGGATGTGCCCCCATTTAAATGAAGTATTAAATGCACTGCTGATTGCAAGAACATCGTGCCGTTTACTTTAGCTTATCTGCTTCCCCCTCTTGTATCTCTGTAGTTGTGCCTCTGTATGAGTCAGAAATGGAGGTATACATATTATATTTGGTCGGTTGCTCAGTCAGACAGACGGACGGAGTGACGGACAGCCACTCAGTCGGTCAGTCTATCAATACACCTAGCGCGGCCAAATAAACCACTGCAATCTCTCACGATACACCTAATCCCTAATCGTAATCGTAATCGTAACCACAAGATTTCTACAGCGCCCAACGAAAGCCGCGCCGCGGGGACCAGCTTATTCACAGGCGCTCAGTCAAAACAAAATCGATAGGCAAAAGGGTTCGGTTCCGGGTCGAGATCCAAGAGTCAGGCGGAGAGAGACAGCGTGGCAGCTACGGTGGGTGATGTTTGGGGCTGGAGTTATAATTATGTGTTAAGGATCCATTTCACAGTATTTAAAGTAGGCCTACATGCACTTGATAGACATGAAATTTAAATATTAACAAGCAGTGGGGGTTTAGCTATAGGCGTAAGGGGGCTGTTTGTCCCCGCCCTTTTTGGTTATATGCTGGCGCCCCTTAGACCCGTGTGTGGTAAACTGCCAAGGGAACATAGGCCTGATAGCCCAATACTATGTGGATTTCTTACAAGCTTGCAACTGTTTCGTTTCGCTTACCGTTGGTTTCGGCTTAAGCTGGGCGAAAACACATGAAAAGATCCGCGTAGGCCTAAATCCTCAAATATTCGACACCGATAAAGTATGCTTCGAACATAATCCTCAAATTTCTTGCTTTCACGCGTCAGGATCTTTTGTAATAGTGGCGAATGTGTGTGCAAACAGCAGTCGAAGCAATTATGACCAAGTCGCCTGGCCAGCAAACGGTTGCATGCTACGTGAAACTCACAGGTATGAAGTTAACAAGAGGGGCTGCACGTTCAAAGTCAAGATGAGCAAGCAGCAGCCAGCCATGCAGAACTTTTGTAGGTCTACGTATAGCCTGAATACCTAAACACACATCGCTCTGGTATCCTGCTCACAATTTATCTTCATACCGTGCTATGTAGGCCGATACTGCTACATTACATAAAATACAGACTCGCTTTGTATGATTCTACTGTTTACTCCGCTGAACTGCTAGACCGTGGCTCCAGCCTGCAACAGGCTATCGATTTTATTGCCGTGCCTTGGGCCAGCAGTGGGGGCCAACCTCACAAGTCCATCGCGTGGACTGTAGAAGGTATACACTTGCAATGCGAATGAATTATGGATGCGCACAACATTTGACTCAGGCAGGTAACCCCAATCGAAACGAATTTCGGATACGTTAGGCCTCTATCTAACCTCCATAGGCTAATGTACTGTAATGCGGAGCATATACGATAGCTTTCATATTGTAAACAACTATAAATATCTAGTTGAAGGTGTTGAAAACTATTTCTTATATGACATCGTTCTATTTTGAACCGACTACGTGTAATAGAACATTGAATAATTTCAGTCTGCATAGGCCTAGTCACTTGCCATATTTCATGATTTTTAATTCATAGGGGGCCTACATATACTGTTGTTCACGGCCTATCGCTATTGTAGAGGAGTTTAAATTAAAATAAAAATCAGCATATTAATTTCATTTTGTATATAGGAAATGTGGGACGTGGTGGTGTAGTGGTATGGTTCGTGCCTCGTTACCGGAGGCTCGCGGGTTCGAATCTGCCTCAAGCCACTTGGACAAGTTGCTCACCCACAATTGTCTGTGAGGAAGGCAACGGGAAACCACCTCACTCATCTCATCCCCTGATGGCATAAAGCCAATGGACCTGCCTTTGGGCAGAGAACTCATCGTCAACATCATCGTCATCATCATCACCATCATCATTATCATCATCATCATGTTGGGAAATAGATCTGCGCGATAATCTAATCTAGCGTGCTGGACTGTAAACCTCGGGGTTGGGGTTCAAATCCTCTGTATCAAACACAGCTATGAACTGAGGACACTGACCGGTGGAAAGATCAAGCGGCGAGGGAAGGGACTGGCCAGCCGCTCTCATACGCCGAGCTTAAGAAAAATTAAGGCGCTAACACGTCATATCCACGGCTGCCTCTTGCGCTGAGTTAAGGGATTGTTCTACGTATTATATACTACATGTAAACTGGATATACCAAACCAAAACGCTGCTCAACCTGAATTATTTAGCTCTGAACCGAAAGCATTTGCATTTAACATTTACTAGGCAAACGCAAAACGTAAATGTACACGGTTTTATATAGCGACCGTATGGTTTTCGGCCCTGCTCATTTTTCAAAATGAATTTAGCGATCTTGCCTCAGCGCCCGAAAGATATAAGTTGTGGGAACCTGCTTATTCACAGACCTACACATCAACAGCAGCACAATGCTTTATTTTTCAGGCCCTTACCCCGATGTATTACACTTTAAATTTGTTTCATCTAACTCGGCTGCCCTTGTTTGAAACGATTGCGCTATAAATCAAATGTCACAATAAATATCACTGTTTGCTAGTCTATGATTTTTGTTAACATCGATGTTGTCTATGGAGGCGGGTGGTAACGTAGGGTTCCATCAAAAGAAAAAGAACTTATTTTTAGTCGAAGCAATTAATATTCTGATCTGGAATAATGAGCGCAATAAATCGTAGCAGAATTAAACTGCCAGATACACAAAGCCGAAGAATAAAAAGCTGTGTTAGCGAACCCCTGCAGTTCATAGGCAGCTTGACTCCCTCGAGGTATTCCGTTATCTGGCTGTTATAGAATTTATGTTTTATTTGCCCATGCTTTTCACCCGATGAAAATTTTAGCCCTTAGCATCAAGAACCCCTTGCGGGATGATAATAATAACACTGAATCCAACTGAGAGAATAACCTTTGTCACAAAAATATGTTCATTCTTGTAAGGTATTACGAATTTATGTATTTAATTAGTTTTAGATGAATTTAATAAAAGCTCGAAGTTGTGAAAAATAGAAAACGCTTACGGTGATAGCCCGATAGTTCAGTGAACTGTTTTAATATAAGTGCTCTTGAGAGGTCCTTTAAAGGTGCTCCCTCCCTCCGTCCGTTCCTCTCTCTCCCTCCGTCCCTCGCTCCTTTCTCCCTGCCTGCCTGCCTCCTTCTCTCCCTCCCTCTTCTCCTAGCAGAAATTATTCCTTCCTGGGGAAGGGTCAGCTATTAACAGGTGCTGTATTGTCTTGATACATACACACATGCATACATGCATGCATATATAGCACTTTTGTGAGGTTCTTCAAAAGGTGTATTTATAAATACAGTAGCCAAATACATACATGTATGTGGCATATCCACAGTTTACATAAGTATTTTATATTACCAACAATATATTCATTATTTTGGAAATACCAAAAATGGGGTTTTGGGGCCCAGCTGATTTACCATGCACAAGTTAATTATAAATCTTACAGTGATAGACATATGCCATGGGCATATGCCTGAGTGTCATCAGCATAATAATGAACCACAACCTCAAAGAAAAGACTAGGTTTAAATCAGCGGTGCAGAGGCCCTAAGATTTAACCCCATGAAACATCAAGCAAGATCATGGACCAGTCAGGCTGCGAGGAACCAGAAATCACCGCCCAAAAGGAACAAATGCAACCATGACACCAAATGACCTGCCATGTGGTGCAAAAGAATGCCATGATCAACAGTGTTGGAGGCCACACTCCCATCAAATAGGGCGAGGAGAGTTATATGCCCCCTATCAACAGCCCCAAAGATGTCCACGAAAATGCGTGTTAGAACAGACTCTGCAGTGAAATTTTTGAACCCTGACTTTTGTCTTGGTAGGAGATTAGTTGATGTAATTAATTAGTTAAGTTAATTAACTAATTACCTAACTAACAAATTAATGATTGCTAATTATTTAATTGATTTTAAAGAAACATCAATGCCACGAGCTCTGCACGGCCTAGATTAACATCTGACACCCAGCATGCACAGTCCGGCAGCACAGTGACGAAAAGGAATGGCTCACGCCAGCTTTCTGGAGGAAAAGCATCGAGAAGGGCATTCAAAAGCCCATCTAATGTTCCACAACTGAGGTCTGGATTTGCTGTTGCAAATGTACCGACCCGTGTCAAAGAAGCCTTCGGACAAGACATCAGATTCATCGATGTTCCAAATACAAATTTCGAGCAGGAGGCCACCAGTGTCGTAGAGTTACAAACAAGTGCCGTTGAACTGACTGCAAGCGATATAGTATGATTGTTTTTAAAAATTTCTCCTGTTTAATATGAAAATGTAATTTAACAGAGAAATTATATAGCATCTTTTCAGAATTTGAAGTCTTCTCGTTAGCGCCCATGACTAGTTTTTATTTTTTTAAATGCACTCCATATAAATTCACAAATGCAATACAGTACAATAAGCTGTGTAAGAAGGAAGTTTTATAATTTTTAGAGTAGGCTTAATTGGGCCACTGATTAATAACAGTAGAACTGATAAAAGGATTAGGTTAAAGGATATGTGCTGGCATTGTTTGGTATAGCTCTTCTACAGTGTCTTTCTAAAGCTTGTGAGAAACAGTTTTGCAGAACAACATTTTTAATTGAATCAGCCACCATCTTCCATGACTGTAGAACTCTAATGAATCTGGTAGATGTTCATCATCTTAGTTAAATCCTTGTGCAATGGACTTGATGCTGAGTTGACACCTGTTTCTTCTTTGGCAGCTGAGGCGTTGTGACGAGAGTGATTATCGAGACGTTTATGAGATTTGTCTTCGTGCCACCAATTTGGCAAAAATTCTACATTTGGAACCAGTAATAAACACCACTATGAATTTTCTCATTTTAAAGTAATTTATGTTTTGAATGATTTGCAGTTAATTGTTGTATGTAAAGTAATCAGTAAAAGGTATGTATTAGTAATTTGAAACAAGCTCTTAACTTTCTTCTCGTATCTTATTAACCTGTGCTTCTGAAAATCTGACCACTTCATAGCGACGTTCCCTCTAAGCTGTGTGTGTGTGAGCACAGGTACATCAGTTGAAGATAGCACATAAAGGTTTTTTGTCTTAGTGCACAAATTTTAGGAGTGTTTATTTTATTTCAAAATTGAATTTAGTTCATTGTTACAGATGTTGGCATATTTGGCCTACCATGTCTAAAAGGCCAAAACAAGGTTCTCATAACCCATGCTGCAAAACCATATATGGCATGCCAACATAGGTTGTGAAGTGTACAACCAGACGTACAGTGGCTTCATCAGGCCCAAATAATACACTGGGCTTCTGTGCACACCCAGTGAGCCTCGTTATGAACACGTCTTCCTGAACTCTGACCTCCAGCCCAAGCTGTATGATGAATGCTTTGTGATACAGAAGTCTAAGGCTGACTTATTGCTCTCTCCATTAACAACGTACAGCAGTAGTATGGTAAAGAAAGTGACTGAAAACAGTTACACGTGGTGGTGTGGTGGTATGGTCTGTGCCTCGTAACTGGAGGATCGCGGGTTCGAATCTGCCTCAAGCCACTTGTACAATTTTCAGCATCATCTTGCACTAATTGTTCTAAATGCCCTTCTTGATGAGTTAGCTGAACTCTGTGTAATTTTTCAAAATCTGTGTTGAGTTTGATAATTTTATATTTGCCTGCCGAGTGGTGGGCCGTAGCTGCGAGGTGGTTAAAGGAGTCTTCTTTCACTGAGAATACTGATCAAAGAGCTCGTTAAACTTGTTATCCATTGGGATCTCTGTAACACACTTTCAGGTAACCGCTGTTTCTGTTTGATTGCAGATTGAATCATTTCTGTGTTTCATTGTGCACGTCTGAGCTTTCTTAGGGGGCATTATCCAATTTCACTTGTACAGTGTTGTGTTCTATTGTTGATTTTAGTTTATGAAGCTTCGTTCACTGGATCTTTCTGGCAATCAAATCACTATAATAGAAAATCTTAATCAGAATCTGGTAAAAGAAAGTTCTGATTACACTTTTATTGGTATATATTTTTTGCTCTATGCTGTTTACTCAGTTACGTGTAATGTTTTTGAGAGGTTTCTAAAAGGCACTACATAAAGTTCCAGATAAATGACTAATTGGCATTGCTCATATATGTTGCAGTTTTAACAGGTATACTCTTAGTACAGTCTCACAGTTATTGCTTATTGCTACTCTGATCTTTTGATTAATGTTACTATCATTCAGAACAATATTAATCAGAGATTTTGATGTGAAGGGAATCCTTTAAGGCAGTTAAATCAAATAAATATGGCATATCATCAGTGCATCAGCAACTGCTATATATGCGATTGTATTTGAGCAACGATAGCTTGGATAAAAGAGGACATCCTTTCATGTTACCTGTTGTTAAATCCAAACTGTATCCAAACTGTTTAAAAGTATTGTTGTAAACCGCTGTGTCTTTAGCTGTATTTAGTTGTGCATGTCTCTTGCTTATATTTGCTCATGTTATAATCTAGTTTAAATATGTGCCAGATGTGTAATTGATCTATACAGTGTAATGCGTGTGGGCTTGTCAGATGTTATTAAAGACTACGTACTTACTTACTAAGCACAGTTTTTCTTAGGTATCAGAGAACCTGTAACATTTTGCTTGTGGGTGTCTGAAATAGTGCTACAGATGTAGTTTCCGGGGATAATGAGATTTCTTCATTAACAGAAATGTTATGATTAACAGAAATGTTATGACTGAAGGCTGGAACATGGACTTCATGTATTGATGGTGGAATTGGAATTGTAATTGTAAACGAGCATTTATAAAGCGCCACTTAGGAAACAGCGGTGCTCCAGACTTGAACAAACAAAAAGGATTTCAGGCGTTTGCGAGACTGGGTAGGAGAGAGATGGAATGGAGATAGTATGGTAGTTCAAAGGCATATGATGCAGAATGGGTGTGTGTAATAGCTTGGGGTGTTTGAAGTAGCACAGTAGAAGTAGTTTCTGTAGATTTAATGACATTTCCTCATGGAATTTGGGGTTGAAAATAAATTATTCTGTTGTCTTAATTTGCTAGGAACTTCGAGAGCTGAAACTGTATGACAATAAAATCAGTCAAATTACAAATTTAGAAAGGTGAGTTTTAATGGTCGTAGATCTATTGTTCAGTCGAACTTAATATTCATGAAATTTGTAATATAATAAGACTTATATTTTTTATGATGCAAAAAATTATTCCATACATTATTTTTGCTTTGTATGAATATTATAGTCGAAAATATTCTTCAGATATTTGTAATGATCTTTGCCTCGAATAAACTTATGCTGCAGTGATTTGTGTAAAACAGTGAAGTGCTTATGGCATCTGAGCAGTCTTCTTATTTTTAACTTGACATAATTTTAATTGATTGGATCTTTTGCATGAAATCTTGATCTGATCAACTGAGATCCAATCTAATAGGATGCAAACACTCCTCTTCTGCAGATCCTAGCCTGATTCCTCTTCTTCCCCTCATCCGTCCTGCAGGTCCCATTCCATAAACCACACACCATAGCCATCCGACTGTCAGCCAGCTGACTCTTGGATTTTGACCTGGAACCATACCCTTCGTGCCTATCGATTTCGTTTTGACTGAGCGCCTATGAATAAGCTGGTTCTTGCGGCTTGGCTTTTGTTGGGAGCTGTAGAAATCTTGAGTTTACAATTATGATTCTCTGTTTGCCAGTATCTGATGTTCTAAGCACTTTTCGTTAATGCAGTGAAGCTTGACTGTGTTTCCAGTCACGCTCCTGGTGGTCAGTTTTCGCTTCAAATCCAGTGGTCAGTCCGCTTAATTTTGCTTTTCTTGTGTTCTTTGTCCGCTTAATTTTGCTTTTCTTGTGTTCTTTATATGTCTCGTTTTTTGTAATGAAGGTTAAAAGATTTGCTTCATCTACACATTCAACACAATCGCATTCAAAGCATTGGCAACGGACTACGTGGTCTTGTCAAACTGAAAGTCCTGCGACTTGACTTCAACCGAATTTCTCGAATTGAAGCTCGTGAACTGACATCTTGCTCTCAGCTAACTTCACTTGACATCAGCAACAACTGCCTTGTCGACATTTCAGTAAGTTTACTCACTAATATGGCTCAGTAAGTTTACTTACTAATATGGCTGTTGATCAGAGTTGAGTGAGTCTATGTGTATATGTATCTGGACATTTATATAGCACCTATTGGAAACTTTCAAAGGCATAATGTGAATCTATTGGTCTGTGGACAATTTTTTGTAGGCGCTTGCATCGCTGCCTAATCTAGAAGAACTCTACGCAAGGCATAACAATCTGAGAAAAGTCAACGACCTTTCACGATGCAAGAAGGTTATTTATTAATTAACATAATTAGCTAAGCATGACATGTCTCTGTATGGTAAGGTAAAGGTGTATGATAATGTAAGGCATTCTTAGGTAGATTAATCATAAATAAGCTTATGTTGGATTCAAGTTGGATGTTTGACATATTAATCTCTCTTTATTATTATGTTTCTACTATTTACCTCCTGCTGATTCTTGTTTAAGATGTGTTTCACTTTTGTCAGTAAAAAGAGCAGGCTAAGAAAATGAAGTTATTAACACCTTACGATAACTGGGTGGCTCTCAGGGTTAACCCAGGGGACTGCTGAAAACACTGAGCTACATAATTATTTTATGTCTTGTCTTTCCATTTTCATTTGATTTATTTATTTGTTCATGTTGCTGTTTTCTTGCATATACAGGAGTATTTAGTTTTGTTATGCAACTTTTGCTTTCTCCAATCATTTCCCAGACAGAAAATTTGTTGGATTCATAGCTGGTTCATTTTGTGCCACTGGTGGTAGCAGCTTTGAGTCCAGCATGGGCCCAATGAACATGACTTTCTGGGTTGGATCATGATTGAAGCTTCTTGATGGATTCTTATTACAAACTGTGGATTCACTTTGAAGCGACTGTCGATTGTTTGTTGTGTGTTAGTCTAGTGGAGCTACAGAAGTCTTGAGATCAGATTAGATTAAGATATGGTGTGTTCTTTGATTTTTGTTATAGCTACAGGAAGTCGATCTGTCGTTCAATCCGCTCACCGACCTTTCGGGACTTAAGGACAGCTCAAATATCAGAGTTAATATTGATTTATAAGCTTTGCTAAAAGCTCGAGGTTCATTATGCAAATGTGATTGGGCAGTTCATTTATGGTGTGTGACCAGTTGGATGATTGGGTGAGCACTCATAATGCTGAGAGAGCAAGTTTAAGCTTCCCTTAAGATGGCCATGGTCTAAAGACCTTGAGCAAGTCATTCCCACGGAACTGTTTGCCGCTATCAGCTGATACTTGTCATTAGATAATGATGCCATGTAAATATAAGGAGATAGATACACAGATAGATTGACAGTTGTAGTAGCATTCTTCGTAGTAATAATATTAATAATAAATAAATTAATAATGTAGATGCCTCTGAGGCAAAAGTAACTGATGTTCATGTACTTGGTCCCATTGTGAGAAATTTTCAAACATGGTCAGAGTAACCAACCACAATTTTAATGGCTGACATGCTAAATTTATAAAAAGTATAATTTTTATAAACTTTATAAGTTAGTTGCACTGACTGAGTGTGAAGACCAGTTGGAATAAGTAGAAATCAATATAGGGGTCGGCTGTAAAGGACGTCCTCAAAAAATGACCTATTTAGGACCCTCCCCTTGTCGACATTTGTCCATATTTGGCATTACCCTCCCCATTCCGCTTTGCAGACGTCCACACTTCAACAGAGTGCTAAAGTTAGATAGACTATCCTGTTGACCTTGAATGTCTAACTGTGCTACAGGGTGGGGAACTTTGATACTACGACATCCAGCAGATGGACGCTAATTAGATCCAGTGCAGTGCAGGGCGTCTACTGCGTGAACGAAGTTGGTGTTTAAGGCAAAGGCTGCTCTGAAATAACTGTGTGTACCAAATTTAGGGGTGAACTTCCTCACTTGTCCGCATTTGGGTGATCTCGTCCTCCCCTTTTGTGGATTTCTTTAATGGTCAACCCCATTTGATTCAACCATGTCCCTCACAAACTATGTAAATGGTATTTGTAAGTCATCATATATGTATATTCGAGACATACGCAGAATTAGGCATTATGTCCCCATGTCTTCCAGAATATCCTTAGCTAACGCATTGGTCTCCAGTCGTCTTGACTATTGTAACTCCATTCTTGTTGGTATCACTAAATCAAACATGCAGAAACTCCAAAGAGTTCAGAACTCCTTGGCTAGAGCCATAACAAATACTTCTAAATATGAGCATATAACGCCTGTGCTTAAATCTTTACATTGGCTTCCTGTTCAGCAAAGGATTTGTTTCAAATTAGGACTTACGGTTTATAAAACATTGAACTATGGCCAACCACAATACCTGAAATCAATCCTTATTCCCCAGACTTACCATTATTCTGCAAGGTCATCTGATTGTCTTTCTCTTGTCATACCTTGGGCTAGAACTGTTCTTGGTAAACGAGCATTTTCGGTTGCTGGACCAAAATTTTGGAATTCCCTCCCTGTGTCTGTTCGTTCTGCTCAGTCGCTCCTGTCATTTCGTTCTCAACTTAAAACTTACCTGTTTCAAATTGCTTATCCACCATAGGCTGCCTCTCTGTCGTGCGGACTGACCTCCTGGATATCGACCTGATTGTGGCTTGGTTTTGGTGTGCCATCGGTTGATGCCTTGTGCATTAGACACTGGCGCATTAGAAGTTGCTAATTATTATTATTATTATTTGTGCACCTGTGATATGTTTATAAATGAAGGTTTGATCAAGAATTGCGAGTGTCTATAAATTTTTTTAAATTTTCACACATTTCAGATGCTCTGTGTATCTCACTGTCATCTGTCATCATTCAGCAGTCTTGGAAATTTAAAGTAAGTTGCATTCGTTTTTGTGTCTTGTATGTTTTAGCGGAAAGGGTAAAAATGCAGGCGAAGCTTTGACTTTTACGCAAAACTGACGTTGGATTTAATTTGTCGGTTTCGTAGGATAGAGTGGCTTAGTATAATGTTGTATACACGTATTACTGGTAAACGTCTTAGCAGCATATATATGGCAATTTATTATGGTATAGCATAGTATAATTTTGTGTAATTAGTATTATATCCTTCTCTCCTTCCCACACTGCCTGTTGGTGTTGACACATTTACTTCTATGAACAACAGGATGTGATGTCAATCCTATATATTTCATCATCATTGTGGTCTGCCTATTGCACGCTTTTTCATTTCATTTCCTGCCGCTTGCCATGAGAGCCAAGTAAAGAAAGAAATGAAATGGAAACTAGCCAGAAGAAGAAAAAGGTGTCTAGGTTTTGACAGATTATGTAGAAGTTGTGTATTTATGGTTAGGGATTAAGAAAGTTACAACGTTGCATAGTATAGAATAACATAATTTAGTCTAATATATACAGTGCTGTTCCCATACAATGGCACCAGTGCTGTGTGCAAGGCTGGTGGTTACTTCTATGGAAAACACATAGGAAAGGGTCATTCCAGTTGAAGTTGGGCAGATCAACACATGGAATAATGCCCTACAGGGAATTTCATGCAAATGGAGGTTAATGAATATTCATTAAAAATGCTTTAAACGATGTCCATGTTTTTCAAAAGAGATCTGGAAGAACTGAATGCCAGTCACTGTCAGCTGAGGACTGTGAAGCCGCTGGCTCAGTACTATCCCTCGCTCCAGATTTTAGATGTTTCGTGGAATTATTTGGCCTCTGGAGACAATCTGGTTTGTATTTCTGAGTTATTTCTAGAAATTTCTACTAAGTAAACAATAGAGTAAACTGGAAAAGTTTAACAACTGACAATGTAAGATGAAGTATAGTAATGTAATTTTAACCTCAAATTTATCATGAAGTAAGTCTTCATGCTGGGACTGTTGTACTCGTAATTCAGAGATTTTTACAGCTCCCAACAAAAGCCACGTCACGGGGACTCTGTGAATACAAAATCGATAGGCAAAAGGGTTCGGTTCCAGGCCAAAATCCAAAAGTCAGACGGAGAGACAGCGTGGCGGCTGTGGGGGATGGTGTTTGGGGTTGGTGAAGAGAGAGATAAGAGGAAGAAGGGGACTAAATGATCAATCAACTGTAAAACCTGGAAAAAGTGAAGAGGTCTGATCATACTGTTTTTGGTCTCAATTTATAACTTACCTGGCCTCAACTTAACGTAGTCATAAGCTCGAGATTTTTACAGTGCTCAACAAAGCTAAGTCTCAGGAACCAACTTATTTACAAGCATTCATACTTTTGGAACACTCTTCCACCAAAAATATGTACTCTTCTGCCACAGACAGGACAAAAAACTTCTTCACCCATCTTATGTGACACCATTTTAGATCTGTCAGACAGCCGTGCTTTGCGCCCTTGTGAGGTTAATAAAGGTGCTATATAAATCCCAGATAATATGTCACATATACATACATGTATGTACGTGCATGCATGCGTATACACCACTTACGTACATGCATACGTACTGTGTGTCTTATTGACTTTGTTGCTCAGAGTTTTTTGTTTACTGTGATTTTGTTATCCTTTAGAATGCATTGAAGTCGATGAACGAATTGGTGGAGCTTTCAGTGGAAGGAAATCCATTCTGTGGCGACTTTTGCTCAAGGGATGAGATTACTTCCACAGTTTACTCTCTTTTACCACAACTTCAAGTATTAGATTCTGTACGTTAAAGTTAACTTTGTCTTGGATGTCAAACACGCATGTGCCAATGCTCACAGTGACACTTGTGCTCACACACATTCACATAATCTGTTTACATTCAATTATTTCACATTAAATATATTTCAGTCTACTAAATTTAAAATAATTTCTGCTATTGTATGATTTTCCTTATGCCTTTACTTAATGTTTTAAGTTTTTGAGATGTTATATGACTTGTATATAAGTTGTATGTGGGATGTTATGGTGTATCGGTATGGTCATTGCCTTGTTACCAGAGGGTCATGGGTTCGAATCTGCCTCAAGCCACTGCGTAGCGACCTTGGACAGGTTGCTCACCCACAATTGTCTGTGAAGAAGGCAACGGGAAACTCATCTCATCCCCGGGTGGCATAAAGCCAATGGACCTGCCTTTGGGCACAGAACTCATCATCATATCATCATCATCATCATATGAGTTGTAAATGACATTGTAATTGACCAGTGACAGTGACTGTGTAACATGCATTGTTCAGTTTAGTCATTAGTTCTACAATGTAATTGTTCTGATTAAGATGTGGACAGAATGTAAACTATTTCGACAGAGATGGCTATAATTTTGCACTTTGTATGTATGTTGCCAGATATTTATTTATGGATCTCCCCATAAGGCACTTGAGCATGGGTTTCTGACAGTTCTAAAGCAGATGCACCAAAATTGAAATGATGTCTTTATGTATTTGTGTATGTACTTTTTTTTGTATGCGTCTGAGTATTTATATATCTCCTGTTAGGAACCTCATAAGGCTGCTAAGAACCTCACAATGGATTCTGAAATTCATGTTGCACAGATTAATCTGATTCGAATGTTGCCTCAAACTCAGTCGCGGACCGTTCCAGTGCAACCGATGACTTCCCAAATGAGGCCTATGACACCGCTAATGAGACCAACAACACCGCTAATGGGACCTGAGGCGCCAGGAAACTCTCGGATTGTGAAGTCTTCAGCTTCATTTGCGCAAAGACCTGTAACGCCGCTTACATCAAGACTGGCATCGTCGTGCTTGAGTAAAGATGGTTGTGATTCTTGAGTGAAATAGTGTTTTCTGTTTTAAAGATACTGTTTGTGTTGTTTGGTTTGGTTGGCATTGGAGTAAGATTTAATGTCATTACGTATGGTTGTTGAAATAGACACATACAAAAACAAGCAAGATGGAATATTTTTCTTCTTAAAAAATGACAAACTATCAAATTAGATATAATGTTGCATTTACTTGTTTCTTATGTATTGTAATCAAAATTTATTTGTTATTTATTTATTTAGTTAGACGCTTAATAATGTAGTACCTTTACATACCTTGCAAAAGCACTCTGCTGACCAATAACGATATAAATCAAAGAAACTGGAAAATACATTATATAATGTAATCAGAATCTTTATAGCACCTCTGCATGATAATAGCATTCATGGTGAAAATATGAGAATTATGACTATTATAGTTAAAATTTAGAATTGCTAATTTTTTGTCTGACTTCAGTTCAAAAATTTTGTTTTACAGAAGTTGATGAGAAACAGATGGAAGAACAACTGAGTGAAATTCAAGCACAGCTGAACTCCTTTGAGAACGAGTTTTCTGCCAAGTGAGTCTAATCTAATCTAATCTAACGACTTATTTAGCGCCATTGTCTTAATGCAGAAAGCATCAGCAATGGTAGCTTCAAGTGAAGTCGTAGCAAAAATCATAACATGTTGGAGAAGCCTGGTGAAAATTCGGTCTAGTTATTAATGAGCTTAACAATAAGCATGACAAGCAGCACAATCAGCAGAAGCTGAGATCTAGAAGATGTTTTAATATGCTCAGCTGAACACAAATTTTTTTTCTTTTAAAATCATTTTATTGTTTTTTAAATGCATCATCCTGAGCAGCAGCAACATCATTATCATCACATTTATTAGTTTTTTTGTTGTATTGTTGTTCTTGTTGCTATTATTTTTAAGAAATAGAAAATCAACACGATTTATGTTACAGAATCCAGACTCTTAGAGCTTCAATCAAAAGCTTGCCCAGTGTGGTTACCAGTGCTGCAGCTCAAAGAAATGGGTCAGTGCAGTCATCTGGGTCAAGACCACCCAGTCGCTGTGGGGTGTAAGTATGATGTCACATAACATTGATTTTAAGTGGTTTAAAAGACATTTAATCTGTGTTAGAACGACTTCATATTCATTGACCAATATTGTCTAGCTTCCTCTTAGAAGCCGATAATGTCCACCACAACAGTATCGTCTTGCAAACTATGTCACAAATTTACAAAAAAACACTGTCTACATTGAGTATCCCGTGACTGGACGCTTGTATTTACTTCAAATTATTGTTATTTTTTCTGCATTATTAAGTGCCATTATCTAACGACAAAGCATCAATTGATGGCTCTGAGCAATTGCTTCTGAAGTTGCGGTAACCTTCACAGTACCCATTTTAAAGGAGGCTTAAACCCACACACAGCATTGCAGGGCACAGACTCAACCAATCAGCTACGCTAGGAATTTCTTAGTCTTTCTCCTCCTCTTTTCCACAAGCGCTTGAAGACCTTCTTATTTCCCAGGGCTTCTGGGTTGTCGGGCCGGGAGCACCTCTGAGGAGTCTGGCTTGAAGTGGCACTTTATAAATTTTCTATTACATTACAGTACTATGTCGCTTTGAATTAGTTGGTTTAACAGATGAGATTCTTCCCCAAATATATATGATGTGGAGCTAGATAAATGACGGATGAATTTAGTCTTCTTGTTTTATCTTCTTTCTTGCAGGCGATCGCGGTTACAGGATGCCAAGAGTTTTGCAGACCGTCTTCAGTTTGAGGCTCAGTGACAAACACAAAAAATACCGAAATGTTTTGAAAATTGTAATAAATGTAATTTATGTAAATACAAAATAGGAAAATTTAATATTTACATTTTTCAGGGTGTAAACTAGGTAAGCTAGGTAAAAAAAGTGGTGCTGAACCTCTTCTAGAGTTTGACTGAGTCTCTTTTGTGTCATTTTTGTTGCTATAATAAATTACTGTTACACATGATATTGTTACATTTTTAATTTATCGTAACAGCAGGTTTAGGCCATAACCAAACAAGTCATCCTGTTGGCCAAATTTCTTCAGGATGAAGAGAATTCTTCAAAGACTGGCTGTGTGCACTGAATGGACTTAATTGAGCATTTTTGTGACATGTTTTTTTTGCAAGGCCTGGCAGAATTGCTTGGCCAAATTTTTCTTCAGGATGAAGAGAATTCTTCAAAGACTGCATGCACTTAATTGAGCATTTTTGTGACATGTTTTGTTTGCAAGGCCTGGCAGAATTGCTTGTGCACATGTGGCTGCTGATGTTGATGCTGTGCTGTTGGCAGTAGTTGTGAAGAAATTACTATATATATTAAAATTAAATATTTGCTTGGATTCAAATGTTTGTTCACTGGGTCCAACATTTTACAAATGTCTACTGTGTAGGTAAAGGTCAGCATGGCCTGTGGAAATTAACCTTGAATAAATCAAACATCCAGTATTTTTTTACTATTATTAGTAAGTATCATATTATTAGCAAATATCATAATAATGAGTTCGTTATGCGCAAACAGGGAACTGCTTATAGTTGGGGGCAGTGGAGAGAAATGTTGGTGACTGCTTGGTTTTGTTTATGTGTTGCTAGGAGGCAGAGTGAAAACAAACGGAATCCAGTTAGTACTTAGGTAGGTGACAGTCCATGGAATACCACACCACCAGGCGCCCACTGAGCCCTCCATTCTTTACTGGCTGGTAAACAAGTAACAAACACCATTTGGGAGGTTCCAAGGGTGCCCTGGTAGTTGGATTGTTTGTACCTAAGAACCATGCTTCTGGGGAGCTTCGGTATAGACGTGTAAGGGTTTATTACCTTTACCTTTCCTCTTCTTACAGTTACTAATCGACAAGGGTTTATTACCTTTACCTTAACCCTTCTTACAGTTACTAATCGACAAGATATATAGCAGATATATCTTTGGTGAGATATACTTGTAACTGGCGAAACCACGAAAGTTCCTCCGTCTCCCTACAAATTGCACCCACAAGGCTACACAAGTAGGCCTATTTAATTTTTAAGGACCATACTTATACAAGCTAGGGTGACCCCACCGCACCTTGGTGGCGTTACCAAACACCGACAGACTTGTTGCTCCTACTGTTAGTGCGATGTAAACCCGGGAATTCAATATTTAAACAACGTTCACATTGTAGCCTATGTGGGGTACGGTAACCTATTGGAGAGAGTGCTCGGCTTGTAACGCGGAGAGTACGGGTTCGAAACTTCACTGAGACGGTTACTGTGTAGGGGCCCTGAGCAAGTCCTTCACTCACAACTGCTCGGCGTCATCGATTGATGCTAAGCCATCAGATAGTGGTGCCTAATAAATGTAGAAAATAAAAAATACATCGTCGCGGTACTGTTCATATATCAATGGCTTTAGTAGGCCCTATGCCAGATTCCTTGGCCCTATGCGTAACCGTTAAAACTGTTGTAAAATCTTTTTAGCCGACGGCCTTTGATGCTATAAGATGTCGTTAAACATCGGAAACTCACTCATTCGGAACTGTTCTTTTGAGAACAGCATACAGAACTCGTCGCCAGTTCTGTATTTACGCCACCAAACAACACTTGACTTGTTGGCGGCGTTCCACATTGTCCTCCAATAATAGCCGGCAAACTTATAGGTCTAAAACTTGTTTTTACGCCGAAGTTCGACCCGATAATAATAGCTGCGTAGCAAAAAGAAAATTTGAAAAAGAAGTAAAGTCGCCTTTTGCTAAGGGATTCCACTTAAGGTCTTTCAAAAACGTAGGCATAAACAAGGATATAGGGTCTACGACCTACATTGGAAGGGCTCTTTGCAAAACTTTCCATGGCCCTTGCGAGAATTCTTTCGAGAAGTGGTTGATGGTTGACTCAAAATGAATCAACTAGGTTTGCTTGGGTCGTTTCTGCGCGGTGAAAGTCAGTACAAGGGTCGTTTTTATCGTCTGGGTCTACTAGGCTGTAAATGATTAGCACGTCAGCCTGACTACACGCGAGCCAAGCGATGCGGATCGCATAAATTGCGCTTGTGTGAATCAGGTGTACGATTTCTACAGACGCCTAGCAGAGACGCTACGACTAGGAAGTCGTAGGGTTATAAAGTTGTCGGATTATGTCAGATTTTGACCAGACTTGAATCACTTGTTATTCGGATAAGACGTCGGTTCTTAGGTAATGATCATGTGGAATTTAGGCAAATTGGCCTAAAAATTATCGACTGGAAGACCTATGATCAGGTATGTTTTGTGGTAGCCTATGATTTGGGTTACATTTGGAGTTGATCTGTAGGCTTGTATGAGTAGATATTTTATAAGTGGACTTGAAGAGACCTGTGATGATGGCCAGGGATGTTTTGTATGTTAACTGAAAAAGGAGAGGCCTGTCATGATCAGAGTTGTTTTGTATGTTGATTGAAAGAGGGGAGAGGCCAATATGATTAGGGTTGTTTTGTATGTTGATTGAAAGAGGGAAGAGGCCAATATGATTAGGGTTGTTTTGTATGTTGATTGAAAGAGGGAAGAGGCCAATATGATTAGGGTTGTTTTGTATGTTGATTGAAAGAGGGAAGAGGCCAATATGATTAGGGTTGTTTTGTATGTTGATTGAAAGAGGGAAGAGGCCAATATGATTAGGGTTGTTTTGTATGTTGATTGAAAGAGGGAAGAGGCCAATATGATTAGTGATGTTGTGTATGTTGATTGAACGAGGGAAGAGGCCAATATGATTAGGGATGTTGTGTATGTTGATTGAGAGAGAAGAGGCCTATATATGGTCAGTGATATTGTGTGTCATGATGCAAAGGCCTATATATCTGTTTATGTTTGTTTACCAAGGACTCGGTTGCCTGAGTCAGTGGCAAACAGACGAGATTCAGACAAATGTCTTTGTGGTACTTACATTGTTATTGTGTATGGTTTATTATTTTGTTAGTTTTATTTATTATTATGTTTGTTATTCATATTTTTACTGAAGGTAGCAAAACCCATTTGAGATTTCGGAAATACCTGGAGGTTATTATTATTATTGTTATTATTATTGTTGTTGTTGTTGTTGTTGTTATTATTGTTGTTGTTGTTGTTGTTGTTATTATTGCTAGTATTGATATATTGGTATATGCTGTATTATCTCAAAGCAGAACAAGGACACTACCCAAAAACTAGTGTGCCTTGTACAACCAAAGGCTTTTCAACATGGGTTGCTTTATTAATACTTTTGTAATATCTGCATGTCATATATTATATTGTTAGCAAGTTAACTAATCCTTTATTTAGTTCATTTAATTGTATGTATAGCCTGCTTTGTTTTATTGCTTGGCTTCTATTCCTGATTCAGAGTAACTACGCTGACAATGAATCATGGTAATTGAATAATTAGGCTGTGTTTGTGAGCTGGGGTGATTTGGGGGTGTCTATTGGATGACCCAGCTGGATTTGAATTCAGGTGAAATGACATCCGTTGATTTGTGCTTTAGACATTTGTCATTTGTGGAGATTGGAGAGCCTCAATTAAGGTACTTGACTGCCGTAAGTAGCTTTCCTGAAACCTTTGGCATGTGTGCTCAACATCCGACCAAATTATCTTATTAGAATATTGGGGTTTAGTCTGAATAGCAGTGAGGCTGATTCAGACAGACAGACATGGACAAACAGACATGGACAGACAGACATGGACAGACAGACATGGACAGACAGACATGGACAGATGGACTCAGAAGCAGACGGACAGACTAACCAAGAAGCAGACAGACAGGGAGTTTTAAGAGACAGACAGAGATGCACACACCGACACAGACAAAGACAGATTGGGGCTGAATGAGCCAGGTAGAGGATATATGGAAGGAGATAAGAAGAGAGAGCGAGAGAGATACAGAGAAAGAGACAGAGAGAACCAGACAGACAGACAGACAGAGAAGGATATAATGAAAGCCCTTGATGCAATGAGCACTGTTCTTGTGTACTTTTCATACCTGTGCTTTATGATAGTGGAAAGATCTTTATTAATCTCTCAGGTATAATTCCGCATTACCTGCTCTTGTCCTCTTACTGGGACAATAATTGTCCAGTGAAAAATGATGGAGTAGGATTTTGCGCTTATCTCTGCCGAAAGTACTCAGTACACCAAAGTACTCAGAAAAATGTGTATTATGGGAAGTGACAGGAAGACAGAGACAGAGAGAATGCAAAAGAAAGTCACTTATTAAGGCAGGCAGGCAGGCACACATGCAGACACACACACAGACACACAGAAGGGCTGTGGAGAATTTCTATATTAATTATCAGAAATTAAAACATCTCAGTTTATGTGAACTGCTCCAATTTTTCTTAATCATTTCATCAAAGTATGTAACCATGGCCCTGAAACAGACCCTTAAGTTAATAATAATAATAATAATAAAAATAATAATAATAAGTTTTGTAAGCCTGAGGGATCATGTGCACCTTGGGTAAAAATAATAAAAATATTTTTCATTCTATTTAATGAGGGATCATATATACCTTGAGTACAGAAATACTAATAATTGTATGCTGAATGTTTCCGAAAGAACAAAGGGCTAGAAAGACAAACAATCAGACAGACTGACAGGCAGACAGACTGACAGACAGACAAAACAAACAAGTAGAGAAATACATGCATGCAGAAGTATGAGAGAAGATTCATGCTTAGACCAAAGTTCAGTATCTATTAAAAATTTACCTGTGACCGGAAGGAAAACTCCCTATTATCAAGGTAAGTGCTTGTCGATCTATGACCCAGGCATTGATTGGATCGTCGGTAAACTACTTGTAGTTAGACCCACTCACGATCGTTGACACCTTTTAAAGCAAAGAATTTCAATGTGAATTCCAGACTGAATTCTGGTGTGAATACTTGAATTCCAGTTTGAATTAGTATTTGACTTCTAATATGATTCATATGACTGATGTGATCTGAATCATGTTGTGAATTCCTTGTTGATTCACTTAGTATTGCATATTTAGAAATTAAAAATTCAGTAAATCAGAAACCACGATATACTGGTAACTGACATACATGTACTAGCATACATAAATACATACATACATGCTGTCAGAGATACATGCATGCACACATGTACATACATACGTACATGCATACACACGTACACATGCATATACATACATATGCATACATATGTGACTGCGCCTGAGAAAACCAGCACAAAATCAGATCAGTGCATGAAAAGTTAATTTGCAAGAAATGTGGTTAGAATACAAGCAGGAATAAAGTGGCTCGAATGAGCTTTATGCATATTTTTATTACTTATTGTGGAAAATATTAATCTTAAGCCCTCATTAATTTGAGTTCCACTAAGTATTTTTATTTTCAATTTTGTTATGATGCCTACAACAGACTTAATTTGACATTTCCCTTGGTACCCTAAATTGATGTTGTTTGCATTGATTATTATATAAATGACTAAGTCATGTAAATGTTTTCTTAACCAGTTTTTAATGGGGAATTTCATTGGTGATAAGTTCAGAAGAATATAAATACACTGCAATTTACTAAACTCATAAACTTTTTCATGACCCCTAGGCACAGCGACTTAGAGCGGGTCATAGTTATGATAAACTTTCGCTTGCAATTCTCAAATTAGCTGCAAAGCGACCTTCAGCTTTAAAAGATTGTAACTATTTTGCTTTTTGAGTTAGAAACATATGCAGGTTTCACCTAATTATTATCAGCAGTTCCAGTCCAATAAAGTGTAATATCATACCCAGTTCTATTTTTCCTACTTTGTGAGGGTTTTCTCAGGCATGGTCATATATTACATACATAAATGCAGACATACATACACACATGCATGCATGCATACATACATGCATGCATACATATATACAAACATACATACATAAACACATATATGCATACATACATACATACGTACATAAACACGGCTGAAAAATGCTATCGATTCTTGTCTACTGTATCATTTGTACAGGTTTGACAAGTTGCTATATATGGGTGATTCTGGGCCCACAAATGAATGTGGGTAACATCTGTGGCGTGACTATATATATATATATATTATATGTATATATACATTTATATTCTATACGTATGTATATTTAGTTAAGCATAGGCCAATGTATTTACAGTGAGGCCAACTGCCATTTGTTTTGCCTTTTGGAATGTGAGGGCACGTGATCGAGAGAAACGGTTCGCTGTGTTAGAGTTTTGGACATGTGATTTAGGTAAACAGAGGTTCCCTTGTCGATTGTAAGAGCTGTTTTTGAATTTTAATGTTCAGTGGGGTTTTGTGCAAGTTCTCATATTGATTTGGAGTTCACTGGAGCCGAGTCTGTTTTTTCACATACAGTGTTTGACAGGTTTTTTAATTTTTTAAAGTTTTATTTATTTATATGTGTAGTTAAAGATATTTTGTAATGTACGCAGGACTGAAGTGAAATTTGATTTTGCTTAATTTTGTATAAATCATTTCTTTAAAATCATTCATTATTGATTTGTGCATGGGTATATTGCTGATGGAGAAGATTTGAATTTTACAATAACCTTGGGTTCATTTTGCTGTTGTGATAGTTCGCATCATACAGATATAACAGATTTCAATGATTCATTAACCAGAATTATGATTTGACAAAACATACGAGATGGGGCAGTGACAGTTTTAAGGGTAATCAGCTCTGATTGCTTATAAGCTAAAAATATGGGGTTGTAGTGACCAATGCATGTGGTGAACTTGAATGGAATGCGTCCAGTCGTGAATTGGACAGTGTGGGGTCGAAATGACCAATGTGGTCAGTTGATGGACTTGAATGGAATGCGTCCAGTCGTGAATTGGACAGTGTGGGGTCGAAATGACCAATGTGGTCAGTTGATGGACTTGAATGGAATGCATCCAGTTGTGAACCGGACAGTGTGGGGTTGAAGTGACCAATGTGGTCAGTTGCATATTCCTGTTAAGCACATCTGGCAATTTATGGCACTTGGCTGCACTTTCTGCTTCTGCTGTTCGTCGTCCGTTCATAGCTGCAAAATATTTGCACTTGGCTTCACAACGGTGGCATGCGAGGCCACAACTGACTAAAATGTTGACGACGTGTGATGCTCATGGCTGCTGCTGCTGCTGCTGATGCTGGACAATACCAAAGAAAGCACTCGACGTTTGTTTTTTTCTGTTATGAGCAACTGAGTGACTGGACGACTGAAAACAGTGTTCCTTGCTTGTTGTAGGTAGAACGTTTTGCTTTATGAAATCTGTTGGAATATTTTCTTTAATATGTATCATGTAATATGATGTAATGTAAATGAACATTTATACATTTATATGGTGCCAACTTTGTGTAAGATATGTCAGTTATATATATATATATATATATATATATATATATATATATATATATATATATATATATATATATATATATATATATATATATATATATAGCCTTCTACAGCTTCCTTGGTCCTAGAATTGGGCTGGATTTCTGTGAGAAGTGATCATAGACTGATGCCTTAAGCGTTATTACAGTGGTGCTAAAGACGATTGCAGATAACGATCACCATCGTTGTCGTCGTCGTGATCATCATCATCATCATCATCATCATCACAAAACAATGGCAGCTGTATTAACTGCGAAAGTGTTCATAACTGTAATCAGTGAAGTTTGAATTCAAGTCATTTTACTGATTTCTGAGCCTTTTAAGTGGTGTGTGGATTGGTGAAAACAATTAAGTCGGCTTTGACCCATAGTCGCCTGACCTGCCCTGGTTCTTCTCTGAATGCCATTCTGATGAGTGGACCCAAGCGACGTGCTGAGATCATGCCTTCTTCTCTCATGGTGAATTGCTCTTTACCCCCAATGTGCGATGCCCCTTTAAGCATTACTCATGCCCTGATTCCCCCCCCCCCCGGTCGTTCCATTTGGGGTGGGGAGAACGGAGACGAACGGGTTTGAGCAGCTTCGTGGGTGACTGGTTATATGAAAACCACGATCTTTTTTGTTGAATCTCTTTGTGAAAGTTTTATGCATACGCTGTTTGTGAAATCACCAACATCTCAACGACCCAACCGAAGTGCCAGATGTTGAGTTACCCTGCAATCGTTTTGTGATGTTTTCTCAAGTTACCAAGTTATAAATTCCGAACTGGGGCCAATCCTGACCAAACAACCTGGTTCTTTTTGACTGAATTTCATGTAGCGCTGGTCACCCTGACGCGCCACTTTTTTATGGCGCAGAGATATTTCTGAGATTTACATTTGAATACAAGTTTGCAGTTCGTGGCTAGCAGTCTGATAACAAAGCACTTGAGGGTAGAATTTATGGAACTCTTGCGAAGAGCCGCGTGGGACTAAGATATGGGCCAGTTAACAGGTGGCATGCGGAAGAGGACTTGAAATATATCGTGATGGGAGTTGTGGAGTGGATGTGTGGTGCATCGTGAGTTGAGATTAAGATGTGTACTGATTCTTGTGAAGCAGATGGCCCAGAAATGATAGATGAACGAAGGTGACAAGAATACTACTGTACTAGAAAATGAAAATGTATATGGTGTGACAATCAGGTTGGGTTGAAGTGGAGGGTTCTAACTTTTCCACTTTCCTCACTTAGGGTAATGGATTTCTCCAAAGTGATTCTAGAGTTACATCTGGTATTGTAATGTTTTCGTCTTTTGTCATTTATAATTTATATTTCTAATATTATAATAATTACTACTACCACTACTACTACTACTACTACTACTATTATTATTCTTCTTTTAAATTTTTATTATTTTTGCATTATTTTGTTGCTGCTGCATAGTTATATTTTAGAACATGCAAGAATAGTGTGATGAAATTTAACTATGTAGCATGCAAGCAGAAAGTGGACTATAAACACTGAACGTGAATTTGATTGGATTTTCATTTTGATTTTTCAGTTGTGGAGATATTTCGTGCCTCAAGTGACCTTTAAGAAGTTTGGGATTCTTGCAACTGCTGTTTTTCAGTTATTAATCAAAAGCCTCTCGAATGCTCAATGAAACCTGTTGAAGACATGCTGAATTTTTTGTGGAAGAAAACATCAAAGGGAAGAGGTAGGAGTGGAGAGCCTCCCATCATACAGGCTTTACCAGTGCACGGCTTCTTCGAGAATGAGGTTCAGCCATCTAAGCAAAATACTCCCAGACGTAGTTCAATGTTTGTTGCAGCAAATGGTGACATCTCTCATCCTTTACATGTGAATGCATCAACTTCCCTTGAAGAACACAGATTCATCAGTCCCTCGGAAAATCACACTCGAAATGGTGAATTACGTTTATTTTCAGACCCTTGTTCTAGGGATTTGCCAGACAAATATGCACTGAAAAACAAATCAGAATCTCAGCTCAACTATTTGGTTGACGGACCTGCAAAGTACTACAACAGCCCGAAGGTCAGTTCAAGAAATCAGTCGTCGAACCGTAACTCTGGACACAACCGATCACATTCAGTATTTGTTAACATTCCGCAAGTCAGTTCTGAAGTGACTGCAACAGTTTCAAAGGCTGAGATGGAAGGGACACCACGCTTGTACAAAAAGAACCCCTCGATTAGTAATAAGATAATGCCCCTTAAGGGCTTTTTAACAAATGTAAGCTTCAGCGGCTCAACCACAACCACTGGGAGTGGTCTTTCGGATGGTCAGTGCCCCCAGTGGTCCTTCTGTGAAGGTGGTATTTCAAATCCTGTTCCTCCTCCGAGGAAACGAAGAAACAAACCACAGGAATCGTTCAGTGAAACATCGTCAGAATCATCTACATGCCCTCCGGACATTTCTCACCTCACAGCGAAGAAGGATTATGTGGATGAATATGATCCTTTGGAAAATGATCGAGATTCAGCTGTAAGCGTACAGGATCCAATGGAGTTCAGCCTGAACCTACCTCCTGGATTTTCTGATCTTGGTCTTGACTTGCTGGCTGATGGATTCAGTGCTGATGAAATTATGTCTGAATTGAAACCAAAAACTCAGAATCTTGAAACTCCAGAACAATGCACGGCGGTTGAACAACGTGATGTTTTAGAACTTGAGTCATCTCACGACCCGGAGATAATTAGTACATGTGCTGACACTCACTTGAATCACAATTCAATTTCTTTATCATACAATGAAACGAAACAGATCAACTTCAAGAGTGATAAACTACCTCAAAAATCTAAACTCCGATCAGAAACAATTGTTAAATCTATATTTGCTAAGGGTAAAAAATGTCTTGACGATGTTCTTAATTCAGAATCTATAGACACTGAAGAACAGACTACTACTTCTGTTGTTGGTTCAAACACAATGAAAGAAAAATGCTGTGAACAAAACCACCTGGAATTGCAAAAAACTCTGCCTGAATTTCAGGAATCTACAAAGAACGGTTTCACAAAAATTTCTGAATATGAAGATACTCTTATTGAGCACAGAATTGAAAAGCATCCTCCCTGGTATCACGGAAGTTCCACGGAAGCTGTTTTCTACGCGCCCGTTTTGGATGAACCTGAATGGACAGTTGCATTCTGTTCCAGTGGAAGAACCCCGAGGAACTGTGGGAATGGCGCACAGCCTGATGTTCTCATTGGAACTGACCAGAAGGTGCTGAGCTCCTCTTTAACATCTCTTCCAAAGCATTTCGACCAATCTTTCGATGAAGGTCAAGAAAAAAACAAGTATGTAGGTTATTTTGAATTTGCTGTGCTAAATGTGTTATTTTTGGCAGTTAAAATCACTTCCGTTAGAGGAGAATGACGTACTGAGGATGCTGCAACCCGTTAGTGGGTTATTTCACAGATAACTCTGACCAAGAAATAGTCATTATTCATTCTCTGTAATTGCTAGTAGATTACAGTTAACATAAACTAATAATTAGTCATTAATTATTGTCATTAATTGCTATCCACAATTGTAAAGTTAGTCTATTCGATATTTCTGCAGCTGAAAATAATTTGAGAGGGTGTCATTAGAGGATTTCTTTGTTTTTCTACAGGGGAGTTGAAGTTCGCAGGCTTCCGACCGAGGAGGATCTGGGTCATGACCTGGTTGTTTTTCACGAGCTGCAAGGTAGATAAATCAAGTGCAGTATGTTGTAATAATTGCTGACAGGAGTCCTTTCGAAAGTATGGGCATAATTGCTAGTTACGTGTACAGTTGACTCGATGAAGATTTATGTCTGGTGGCCAGTCACAAAAGAATCACAAGAATGAGAGCGACTCTTGAGAAGGGGTCCGTTATTTTCTCCTGGCAATTGCAGGCATTCTATATGAGGCCACGGCTTAATATTGATGTATATGAAAAGATTGATTGACAGATCGTAATGTTTATCTGGTCGTAAGCGCAGCTGTGCCGTGTGAATCAAATAAGAAGTTGAAATGAATAAGTTGAACTGCGTGCATGAGGAACTTGAGAATGTTCTTTTATGCATTTATTGAAAGCAAAGGGGTGATTGCTAGTCTATTGGTTCATTTGCTCAACTGTCAATCGTGAAGTCGGGGTTGAAATTCCCTAGGGCAGAAATTCTTTTTGAGATTTTGGCTTCACTTACACCCTCTAGCCACCTCAGCTTTAATAAGTACACAGACTGTTAGTGGGAAGATCAGTAAGGTGGTGAGGGAGAGGACTGGCCACCTCCCTCATATGCCTATGCCAAGAGTATGAATTCACCAACACTCATGCCCACAGCTGCCTCTCAGGGCTAGCTTAGGGGAATGCGCTCACACACAGTTCAATCAATCATTTATTGTCATCATATGATTACAAAGATCGTTGATGACATTTCAGAGAATGCATTTAATATTTAAAATACTTGTTAAAGAATGTCTGTATTATTTTAGAAAATGTCATCTCTTTTATAAAACAATTAGAAATAACTAAACTTATACCCTCATATATTGATATATACAGAATTACAAACTTCTTTAAAATGCTTCTTCTGCATTCATGTATAATAGCACTCCTTCAAAAAGGAGTTAAACTGTCCCAAGTTAATCACCTGCATTTTGAATTTGACAGTTCTTACTCTTGAAGAAAATATGTCGAGGTTGTCTTAAATTTCCAGAAAACAGAAACGTGCCTGTAATGGTGATAATGGTTTGGTATTTGGTCGCCCGGGCAAAGTGACTGTCAGTATCTGACTGTGATTCATGGTGCTTTTGAATGCTTTTTGGTTTAGCCTTAGTTGTGTTCACCAATGATCTGAATGTCCAGAATGAAGACTTATATGAATTCATGCTTCACTGAGTAAAGTAAACTGGCTTGGGCTGTGTTTCATAAAATCTTAGCTGGGAACCACCATTTGTTTACATTTAAATTGCAATAATTCTGTAAAGTTTTTGGCATCTAAAAATGCTAAATTGAAGGGAACCAGCTAATTACTGGACCCCGACTGAAGAACACTGAGGAAGGTTGGTTCGTAGGAGTTTTGGTTCTTTCACAGACACCAGTAGATATCTGGAGAGCTGTGTTTCAATTGGTATCAGATCCTTCTTTCACTTCAACTGTAATACCTCTGAAAAGTGGTCCTCAACTGTAATACCTCTGAAAAGTGGTCCTCAACTGTAATACCTCTGAAAATTGGTCCTCAACTGTAATACCTCTGAAAAGTGGTCCTCAACTGTAATGCCTCTGAAAATTGGTCCTCAACTGTAATGCCTCTGAAAAGTGGTCCTCAACTGTAATACCTCTGAAAAGTGGTCCTCAACTGTAATACCTCTGAAAAGTGGTCCTCAACTGTAATACCTCTGAAAGGTGGTCCTCAACTGTAATACTTCCATAAAATGGGACTAAAACAATCTTCCAATGTCGCCTTGATTCCTGATCACACTTTTAAAATCTCATATGCACAGTTTCATTCAAATATCAGTAGTTGTGTATGCATTTTTACCTGAAGAATTATAAAGCAGCTTTTAGGAACCTCTCATGTATTAACCATCAGCTCTTAGAGTACAGAGCTGATGGTTAATACATGAAGAAATGCATGGCACACTGATGTATTAAAAGGAAATATTTATTTAACACACATGTATTTCTTTACATCTATCTGTCAACGAAAAACTTCTCTGCCGATAGGTTCGCCGTCGAAGACTGTCATAAAAATTGGCGAAATTTGCACATCGCAAGATGTCATTGAACAAATTCTTTGCCTGGAGAAACTTCCAGCTAACTGGCACCTTTACAAACTCTGCACAAAAACTCTCGATCCAACGGTCATCAACAGTAAGTTACCTTTAATTTCCAGCTTCTGAATATTCTTTGTTTTACGAATTTAAATTAAACAGTAAATTAAAAAATTTTTAAAATTATGAATTAATAAATCAAATTAATAATATGTTTAAAATGTGGCAAAATGTATACAGTTATGCACAGATTATAATGAATAAAATAATAAATAAGTCATAATGCTACATATTTGTTCATGTGTTCTACATATACACACATACACATTACTATTATACACCCCTAAGCTGCGTGCGTGAAAGTACACGACTTCTGATTTAAGCACGCATAACCATTTTCTGTTACTTCGTGAGTGTTCGTATTATTTCAGAGCTAAATTTAGCTCACTGTTAATTTAAGACTGCTTTCGTAATTAGCCTATTATGTTCAGGAGGACTAGGCAGTTTCCATGCCCCTGTTGTGAAGCCCCCCCCCCCCCCCCCCGAGATGTACAGTCATATTCATCTGGGCCACGTAATACACTGGGCTATTGAGCTGGTCACCCGTTCCCACCAGAGACATCGAGCGGCCCATGTTCCCACCAGCGTGCATGGTGTGAACCTTATGAACTTTCTGAACCCTGACCTCCTCTAGCCTCTATACATAGGCGCTCGCACATAGGGGGCAAGATGCCCGTCCTGGAATTCATATCTAAACACTTTTGGCCCACATCAAACGTGTCCTAGTTTTCATGGTTTGCCCACTTCTGCACAGATCTTCCTCCTTAAAATCAAAGACACAGTACAACTGAGCATCCTTGTTATAATATACGTTGTTCTAACACAAATCGTGACATAGCATGGTTGGCCTTGTGAGTCCCTGATTTAGTCCAGCTGTAGAGTGTGACTAATAATGCAACTTGTCATAAGTTGGTAGGATTCCATGACTGTTGTTTCGTAGGCCGATTAACCAAGAGGTGCAAGTGTATAGGTGCTTTTGCACTACTTCTGTGAGGTTTTCCAAAGAGCACTGTATAAATAGCCAAATAAGTGCATACATCTATACATACATACATGCATACATAAATGCATACATACATACATACATACATGCATACATACATGCATGCATACATACATACATTCATAAATGCATACATACTTGTATACGTATGTACATACATACATGCACACATACATGCATGCATACATACGTGCATACTTACATGCATATATACATGCACATATACTTGCATACATACATACATACATACCTAGTAATGGTGACTCATAATTCTTTTCATGAATATTGAACAACTTGGCAGAGGGTTGCACGAACTAATGAAAATGTAAACAAGTAAGTAAACAAGTAAGAAGAGTACTGCAGTTGTTCTGATGCTCAGGTATTCTGCTGGCTCAGTTGTAGGTCCACCTATCTGTTTACATTTGGCCGTCAGATATTCGCAAACCGATAAACCACTAATCACTTTCCCAGTTTTAAATACCTGCTGTTTTTGATCCGAAGTGTCTGCTTTTTGGCTTAAATCTTTCGTATTTTCTCCAACTGCAGATGCCTTTGTGGAGCTTGACTTGAGAGACTATCCTCTGAAGTACCTCAAGCAAAAAGACCCCGGTGGAGATATTCGATTTGAATTACACCAGAAAGAGAGAATTCAGATTCGAGTGAGTTTTTTAGCATCAAACCTCGAGTCGTATTTGAAAACATTATCTCCATGACTCTTGTTGTTTCATAGGCCAACTAAATTTCTTACTTCAAAAAATTCCTTTCATGCATGAATGATTTCCAATAATGCCTTTCGTGTATCTTTTGTATGTTTTGTCGTCAAGTGCTTTCCTTACTTAAAAATTTGAAATCTGAATAGCGTACATACTAGAGCTTAGTACAGCATAGTATTGAATAGTGTACATGCATTACCACACAGCAGCTGTTGCTTGGCCTTGTGCAGAGCACGGACGTTGTCACGCAGTAATAATTGTCCTTGGTAATAACGATTTACAATACATAACCATTCATGAAAAGTTGTTGCCCTTGATTCACAGAACTTCTGCTAATCACGTAATGTAACTGGCACAGCTTCACATTGACTTAAAGGCAACACTGGTGTTGAATAATGTTATGTTATGTTAAAGTTGAATTATGTTAGTGATGCAGAAACTTAAAATAGTGCGTTTTAAGTACCTCACAAAAGTACTGCCTAAGTGACTAAGGTACTGTTCATTAGTAAGCAAATAACTGTTAATGTTCTCGTGTTGGACTATAGGTAACATGTGATGCTGGTCCAGAGAGGCTAAAGACTGTGATACTTGCGATTTCATGTGACGAAACCTGCAGAAGTGTATTAGATATTGCAACTCAGAAGTTCGACTTGAAGAGTGCGGCCGAATTTTGCCTAATACAAGTTGACAGAAACGATAAAGGTTCATAATTAATAACGACTCTTATTAACCTAATAAAGTGTGACTGCAGCAGGGAAAAGAGACCCCTTGTTTGAAATTGACTTATAAGCATTTTTCTTCAGGAAGTCGGGCAGAAAATTTCTGAACATTTGTCCGAAATTATGCAATTTTTGCCAATTTATGTAAAATATGAATTTTTGGGAAAATTGCATTTAAAATTCAAAATTGTTGCCTATGATAACCGAATTTAGCCTGAATGCATGTATATCAAACAGAACTATACAGTTTGCACTACAATGAGTTCAACCATATTTGGTGAGGTTTGGTGTCAGGTCAGAATCCAGGAGTCAATTAGATAGATACATACATCCACAGGAAATACTTATGCTAAGCTTGTCCAGTCTGATTACTTCTATAGCACCATTGCAGTAAGGTAAAAAGAAGCCCATTTGAGTGAACCTGTGGGTGCCTAAAATGTGCTGCCACTCCACAGTCAAATTTAAAAGACAGATAACTTGGTTTTTCTTAACTTCATTTGATGCAGCATTTGAGAGTGAGAAGCACAAAGTTTTCAGTAAGGTTTCATGAATACCATTGGTTTAAATTTAATGTTATAATTAATGTATCCTAGAATTACATTAGGTGTTGTAATCAACGTTATTCTGTGCAGAATGTTCGATGAAGCGAGTGCCAGAGAACCAGATCATTGCACAGCTGCGCACTGACTATTTCCTCCTTTGTGAGAGGCAGTTTCTTGCAGACACATCAGACATCTACAAACAGTCTTTTGAAAGTTCGCCAAGGATTAAATCTCGATCTCGATTAACTTACTCTTCTGGTAGTCCGACTACAGCTGAGGTATGTTCAGAGCAGTTGATCGAATCTAATCTAATCTAATCTGGGAATTTCTACAGAACTGTCTAACATACTTTGATCTGGACACTTCTTTTATGCTACTGGCATGATGCAAAATGTTCCAAATGATGGTTGCTTCTAAGCAAAACTGCTTTCAGTAATCGCAATCCATTAAACAGAACCAGCGCTGTTATCATAATACATAAGGCTTCAGTTGTTGATCTTTTCAAAGTAGATGTGCTTTCCATAGTCGCAGTCCTTTAGACAAAAATAGTTAAGACCCAAGAGAGATCAGAAGATTGGCTACAAAGATATGAAGAAAAGCAGTATAAGGTAGTAAGGTCCTACCTCAAGATGTGCATTTTCTTCATGCAAAATTATTATTCTTTGAGGCAATGTAACTAAAATTTCTGTTGTGCTGATGTCTAATGCAGACAGCATCAACCAATTTACAGTAATCGAATGCAACAAAGCACTCCTAAAGCAACCCCTTTCCATTTCCTGGCTATTGGCTTTAAAGGGTATTCAGGCTGAATGGTACATGGCTTAGGGTTATGTTTGGACATACAAAGCTCTAACAGATGAACGGGTAGGGTTTATCGAACTTGTAAGACCACTTTGCTAAGGGTGTGTCCCTAGTGTCTGGTAAGACTGTGTGGTTTGTTCAGTGGTGATCAAATTGATCAGAAATGACCACTTCAGCAAGCAGATGCACACCCTTAAATGGAAATCATAAAGGATAGGTGCACATAGTGGGGGTATGGTAGCATATTGGATAGAGCGCTCGGCTTGTATCGCGGAGTGGTACGGGTTCGAGCCTCCTCCGAGACGGTTACTGTGTAGGGACCTTGAGCAAGTCCTTAATTCACAGTTGCTCGGCGCCATCGATTGATGCTAAGCCATGAGATAGTGGCGCCTAATAAATGCCAAAAAAAAAATAAATAACATACAAAGATGCACAGTGTGACCCTCTTTTACAAAGGTGCATACACACAGTGTCTGACTGACTGGAACCTCTCCATAGTTGGAAGCAGATGCTGTTTCAATCAAACACTAATGAGGAAGCGAAATTCTGCCAAGATTCAGTAATACGTTATGATTAGTGTACTAAATGTATCTTAAACTTATTGAAAACGAAACATTAAGAAATAGTAATTAACATGGCATGATTTTAGTTGGACAGGTTAGAGAGAAAGGTGGTCAGCCTCAAGACAAAGTTATTTGAATGTGAAAAACTCTGTCAGCAGAAACTGAAGAAGCAGCAGAACCAGTTGGACCGTTACAGAGCAATTGCCCTCTGCACAGGTCAGCCAACTATTTTATTTTACTCTTTTTTATTTTACTCTTTACGACTGAGCGTGTCTCCACAACTTTGGTTTTGTGGACGCTAAATGCATTCGAAGAAACAGTTACGATTTACTCATATATGGCCTAATGGTTGATCGACAGTGCTTGCCTTGTAATGTGTAGTGTAATTTCTCCCATACTGTACTGTAATATGATGCCTCCTTAGGCATTCCCAGAGCAGAGACCTTGGAAAAACCCTTGATGCACAAATTTGTAGCTTCCTTGAGAAATGGATGCTCTGTATAATGGATATCACTGCTGAGGAATTGTAAGAAATTGAAAATTAAACGAAATCTATCAGCTTGGGTGTGACTATGGCTTTACATAAAAATAATATAATGTAATGTAAGTGTGTAATTTAGACTGTAATTTGCATAGCTCAGATCATCTTGTGCCTCTGCTTCTTCTTTTTTCGTGAAGAAAACCATCAGCACTATCTGTTACTGTGAATTCGCTAATTACAAAAAGTGTAATTGTCTCTACAGATCCTGCAACTAAGGTGATGCTTTTGGAGGCTGAGCTTCAGAGGCTGACAGTAGTGATGCAGGATCAACACCAGCAGATGCAGATGCACAGAGACCTGAGTAAGATGTCAGGGTAGGTAATGGTTGTTGATTTCTGGACTTCCGGATAAAAATTACAGATGGTGTGAGAGATTATCAAAGGTGTTATGTGCACATGAGTTTCAGATATACTGCATCTGTGACCAAACAAGCTGTGGTTATTTATTTATTTATTTAAAGCAATTACGTGCACAAAGTCAGTAAAGCGGAATTTGAGGGGCAGATGAATTTTTATTAGGGGTTAAGAAGGAGTTGTGCAAATGTGAGAGTGAAATAGCGAGTCTTGCCAGGTGATATAAGTCATTTTGAGTTGTATTGTGGTGGGATGCGAGGTTAGAGTTCGGTTACCATCTGCTTCATGTGTTCTGTACGAAGGGCTTCTTATCACATCTATTAAATGAGAATCAAAGAATTTTTAATTTGGTACCTGTGCTGCTGCAGCCTTCAAAGGCGCAGTTCTTGGCATACGGATGTTTCAGTTGATGAACAAATATGGCAGCCTCAATCCAACAACCTGGCAACATTTACCTATGACTAACATGGTTTGACTATGAACTTTGAATTTCATGAAGTGAACAAGGATTTGAATCGTGGATGCAGTAGTCAAACTATCAGCCCTCTGTATTTTTTCTCATTTTCAGTGAATTATGTCTTGTGCTAATTTTAATAATTTTTGTGTGTTCTTGCAGTTGTTCTGAAGATGAGAGGAAAAAGACTGAAGACAAATTGACTGTGATGGAAAATAATCTTTCAGATATGGAAAAAGAACGAACAGAACTGTATACGTTCTTGCAAGTGACAAGAACAGAAGAACGTGAAACATCCAAAACATCTGTAAATAATTCTGTATATCAATATTGCTCCATCGTTGAAAAGTCAAGAAATATTCATTTTTTTAAACTGTAATCATACATTTATTTATATATTTAAGATTCTATCTGAATCATTCAGAATATCAGTGGTTGGCAAATTGCTGATGGAATTTAATAATTGCGTGTAAAGGTAAATGTACATGTTTTTCTATAGTGACCGAATTGCCTAGAACCTGCTCATTTTTCAATGAATTTATCAAGTGAGATCCTCCACCACCGCTGCTCGTTTGAATGAGCGCCACGCCATTAAGGTCCCATGTACGGACCATGCTGTATACAGGACGAAAGGACTAAAGGTCAATAAACTCACACTGTGAGCACCCTAGAAGTAGCTCGCTACTGATGCTGTGTAAATTGTAGACATTACATTTAATTACTTTAGGCATCGAAGAAGGCTGCTCCTCCGCTGCACAGCATCTGTCGTGCAAAAACCCAAGGAAACTGTCTCTATGATTTTGAACTGGACAGGTCCAGTCTGGCTGGACAAGAATATTTACCATGTAAAAAAGATGCGAACGATGTTGGTGATTACCAGAACAATGGTGGCTTAAATCTAATAGAAGGAAACAGGTGAATGTAAATATATACATTTTTCTATAGCAACCACATGGCCTTGACCCCGATATTTTGCAATCAGTTTATCGGGTGAGATCCTTCACCACCGCTGCCCTTTGTTAAGATAAAACATTGTTTTGAAATGTTTTTTTATTAGCATGTTTGAACTCTTGGAATAACTAAATTTGCCCAAGTGGCATGAAATAAATTTAATAGTTTATCAGGTTTTTTGAGTTTTAATAAAATTGTGTGCTTGTTCTGATGTGAGAGGACACTTATTACATTATTATTATTATTAATTAATATTATCTTAGCATGGACCATGTTTCCATTTAGAAAGATTACTTTATTATTTATCACAGTTTTCTGTATTTTGACATAAAAACTGTGATTTTTTAACTTGTACATTTTTACATCAGAACTTAGTTATTTTTAAGTTTTTTTCTATTTTCACCTAAATGCTAATATTTCTGTAGCAACAGTAATGTGAAATACACGGCAAGAATCGATTTTGTGATCAGTTCTTTTGTGTTAAACAGGATTTTGGAGATCAACAGATGCCCAGCGCATCACCTGCATGAAAAAGAGCTGCGTTCAGTCGTTGGAAAAATGACAGAAAATTTACATGTTGTTGTCTTGAGAGAGGAAACTTCAAACAACGACATTTATGTTCTGGTAAAATTATTTGAATCAACACTAATTGTACGTTAAAAGTTTATGGTGAAAGCAATAATTAAACCCTGAGATTTAAATAATTGAGACTAATGATCTAGGAAGACTGCCACGCTGTCTCTCCGTCTGACTTTTGGATCTTGACCTGGAACCGGACCCTTTTGCCTATCGATTTTGTTTTGACTGAGCGCCTGTGAATAAGCTGGTCCCCACGGCGCGGCTTTCATTGGGCGCTGTAGAAATCTCGGGATAACGATTATGATTACAATTAGGAATGACAGCTTTCAATGCACTGTTGTTGGTCTGGTTAGCTTCATTGGATATAACTTAAATCGCCTACGATTCCTCGCTCAGTCGATGGACATATGGCGTGTTAACAAATGCATTACTTACTTACGTCAAGGCACCTCTTTGCATGAGAATGCCAGTTCGCAAACCGATAGTGGCCATATTTAAGATTTACATTTCAGGCTGGCACAGTGTGGGTCCCATTTAAAGGGGCAACATTGGTGAAGGATCTCACCCAATAAATTCATTGAAAACTAAGCAGGGTAGAGCCCATGCGGTCGCTACAGAAAACCATGTTCATTTACATTTAAATTTTACATTGTCACCTGTTAAGAATAATGTGAAAGGTAGTTGAATGTTGGCCTTAGAATGGAATTTATGCACTTGACATGTTATTTTAAGTTCTTTTGGTGCAGCTATAGTAAGCCTATCGTAGCTTATGCTGTCATGTGCAACATGTTTTTTTTGTATTTTAATGGATATAAGCTATCACATGTAAAATAGATTGTTAGGCATAATTGACATTATTTAATGTATATTAATTTGTAAATACCATTTTGTTTCTTTTTAACAGTAAGATTAAATTTGATTCTGCAAAGCCATGTTTTGCGTGCAACCACTTGGTAAATACTACATTTTGTCATAGAAATGTTATAACTTAAATTGTAAAGTATGTTGTATTACATTATTATGATGTAATATATTATACACCTTTATATTATATTATTGAAATATTATACCTTAAATTTATATACTGTATTATGAAGTAATAAAATATGTTATTTGATGTTATAAGTGTTAAAGTAAAATACGAGAGAACAGAGGCCTATCAGTCGCCCTGATTCTAGTAAGACTGTTTTCCTAGAACTGAAGAGTTTACACTTTCAGTCGTTTATGGAACAACTTTTATCAAGGAGTAGTTCCACATTAAGTATCAAGAATTACTTATGATAGATTCAAAACACTTGTGCTTTGACAAATTTGTCGTTGTGATGCCATGTAAAAGTCAGTCATGGAAGGTATCCAAGCAAGACAAGCAGGTGAAGAACTCTGTAGAAAAAGATTCAGAGACAATGGATACATATTTTGGACTTGTTAAATAATTGTTTTTGCAGTGTATATGCTGACACTTGCGCCTTATGTGGCTGCAGTCAGCAAATACCAGTACATATACGTCACCCTTTTCGGACTCGGCTGTACTGCGGCGCCCTATAAATCGCCGTTATTATTATTATTATTATTATTATTATTATTAAAGTAGATATGTTACTCTGTGGAGATTCACAGTCAGAACGACAAATGACTGGCAAATAAAGCCGACTGTAGATGCCACATCGGATAAAAGGCAGACAGGCGGGCAATGACCTGGGCTGTTTGTTTTGGCATTTTGTTCAGGAAATTGGTAACCTGCATTGTAGTTTATAATCGTAAGATCTCCACATACTTTAATGGTATGCTTTGTCGTAGATTATGGTTAGATTTAATAAACCGGACGATTTGCAAATGGACAACAACACTTCCGCCCATCATATTTTGTCCAATCGATATTTGTTTATCTTTATAGACTGGTGCCATCCAGCGTCTGGTTGAATTGTTGCATTCTTCATCCGCTGTAAAGGTCCAGCAGAAGAGAAGGGAGGAATTACTGCGAGTTGATCGGAAGGACTGTTTAGTTGCACAGAGAATGCAGGAATGGACGAAGGAAGAGACACAAAGGGAGCTAGAGAAACAAGAGGCAAAGAAAGAGGAGGACAGGAAATCTAATTATTAAGACTTGGAATCATACTAAGCTTCATTTGTAGCTTCATTTATGCATAAAGTGATATCCCAAAGTCTGCCCCTCCTGCTCGTAAACAATGGACCTAATTGTTGACGACAGTTCGCCCTCTGATCTATTTGCTAAGTGTCAGAGAACTTAGAAACTTGATTTCTATCAGGAATTCAGTGTACACTTGATTGTCATGGATAAAATTGCATTTAACTTGGTATATACTCAGTTATATATGCATAATATGTACTCTCTCTCTCTCTCTCTCTCTCTCTCTCTCTCTCTCTCTCTCTCTCTATATATATATATATATATATATATATATATATATATATATATATATATATATATATATATATATATATAAATGTGCGTAATACATCTGTATGTGTTCAACGGATTGAAATGTTTGACGGCAGCTGTGGAATCGTAATAACTACAGTATATCTCTGGGTGAGAGGAACCTGGGTCGTCTGAAATTTGCACCTTTGATTCGGCTGTGAAATTGAGACGGAGAACTAGAGAGAGCTGTTTTCATCTGTTGGTGTGTGATTGCTTTGTGGGTATTCGGGGTTACAAGATCAAACAATAGGTCGGATGCACCGGATGACCGCAGCTGGCACTGTCAGCCCCCGTCTCCTCCCCTCTGACCTCATCTGCGCCTTTCGTCCTCAGATTACGCATCCTCTCTGAATCCTTATCGCTTCCTCAGCCACTTTCTCTTCTCCCTACTCGTCTGTCAACTCTTTCGCGTTATGTTCTGTTTATTCTCTTCCTAGTACTCGGCCATTTTATTGAACTACTCAAAATCCGGTCATTTCGCCTCCTCCACTTGCCTCTAACCTCCTTCACCTCCTCCTCATCTTGCTCTTCATCCTATTTATTCTGTTCACCAAACCTTTTCCTCCTCGTCCTCTTCCTCCTCCACCTCTCATTCTTCAGTCTGTTCACCCAACTCTTCCCCTTATGTTCTTTCTCATTCTTCAGTCTGTTCACCCAACCCTTCCCCTTATGTTCCTCCTCCTTCTCCTCCTCTCATTCTTCAGTCTGTTCACCCAACCCTTCCCCTTATGTTCCTCCTCCTTCTCCTCTCATTCTTCAGTCTGTTCACCCAACCCTTCCCCTTATGTTCCTTCTCCTCCTCATTCTTCAGTCTGTTCACCCAACCCTTCCCCCTTATGTTCTTCCTCCTTGTTCTCCTCTCATTCTTCAATCGTAATCCCGAGACTTCTTCAGCGCCCAACGAAAGCCACGTCACGGGGACCGGCTTATTCACAGGCGCTCAGTCAGAACAAAATCCATAGGTCAAGATCCAGATGTCAGAGAGACAGCGTGGCAGCTGCGGTGGGTGGTGTTTGGGATTGGAGCGGAAAGAGAGATAAGAGGAAGACGGGGTGTTTCAATCTGTTCATCAAACCCTTTTCGTCCTCGCAGGAAGACCAAAGAGAGAAGGGGAGAGGAGCTGTTAGAGTGGGTTATGTTTAAGCTGAGAGAAAGGGGAAGGCATTCTGTTTATCGCCCACCCTCCCTCACAGCTTCTCTTCCTCGTTCTCCTCTACCTTCAGCTCCAAGTTCCAACCCATTTCCTCCCACTCCTCGCGGCTGCTTTGGCGATCCAGACGGTCACTGGGGAGCATTCCATTCTGCGTGTATACCCCCTCCTTCCTTTCTCACCTTCCATCTCTCCTCCATCCAACCGCCCCCCCCCCCCACCCTCCATCCAACCGCCCCCACCCACCTCTGTTCTCCACTGCCTCACATTTCAGTCAAACAGTAAGTAACGCCTTCCTGTCCACCCCAATGCACTCCCCTTCTCCCGTGACCTCTCCTCCACTGACCCACCCGTCTGCCGACCTTGCCACCCGCCGCGTGATCGCTGGCAGCCGACCGTGCTCGGCATCAGTAACTGCTTCGCTTGGCGCCGTCGTTTGAGCTGCGGCTGCATCTCGTGTATAACTGTGTATTGTAACAATGTTGTAATCAGACATTTGTAATAAAAATAATAAGAAGAATTTATATAGCGCCGTAGCACAGCCGAGGCCGAAGAAAAGGGCGCTGTACATGGGTTTTGTATAGCGCCGCTTCAAGAGAAACGAGTATGGAAAATGGTATGGCTATATTATGTAGAATATTACAATACAATAATGCTATACTGCTGTAATTTGATAATGCCCTCCTTACAAAGTTCAGAAATGCACGTTGAAGAAGGGAACAGGAGACATTAAACACAATAAGGAGAGGTAAGTTTTGCGGTGTAGATCAAAATATTGTCTCGGTGAGAGAGCTGCGAATTTGAAGAGCTAGGGAGTCCCAGGTGGAGGGACCAGCAACTGTAACTGAGCGCCGGCCAAAGACAAGACGTGTACCAGGAACAGAATACAGAAGACGCTAATCTATGTAATACATTTGTGGGGCACGGTAGCATATTGGATAGAGCGCTCGGCTTGTAACGCGGAGAGTATGGGTTCGAACCTCTTCCGAGACGTTTACTGTATAGGGACCTTGAGCAAGTCCTTCACTCACAATTGCTCGGCGCCATCGGTTGATGCTAAGTCAGATAGTGGCGCCTAATAAATGCAGAAATAAATAAAAAGAGGATCGGCTGTTAACGGAGCTAATCGTAATCTCGAGATTTCTACAGCGCCCAACGAAAGCTAAGTCGCGGGAACCAGCTTATTCACAGGCGCTCAGTCAAAACAAAATCAACAGGCATCGGTGAAATCAATAGGGTTCGATTCCAGGTCAAGATCCAGGAGTCAGGCAGTCAGACATGTAACCACGATGTTAAGTAGGATGGTAGAAGATGCGCACATGCTTTGTACACGATGAGCGCCAACTTGAAGCAGATACACTCAGATACAGGAAGCCAGTGTAGATAACGAAGAGCGGGTGTAATGTGGTCTCGGTTAGAGAGTCCGACACAGTCTTGCAGCTGGGTGCTTGACTCTAGTTAGAGGAAGCAATGTGCAGTCATTGAGACCATAGATTATAGAGTTGAAGCAGACGAGTCTTATCAAAATATGGCTGCGTATCTGTGTTTTCAACGACGCTGAATATAAAGTAGAGCGACTTGGTTCTTCACATGGCATCACTGGACAATCCCTCTGACTTGACGCAGGGCTTGTGAATAACCGCTTTTGAGTAGCGCTTTAGTTTCTCGAGATTACGATTACGAAGCTGTCGAATCCTTTTTAGGAGAAACAAGCACGTTCGAGAAGTTGCCTACGCTAGCCTTAAAGGTGTTAAAGTCATAAGAACAAAACGTTCATCAATTAGCAATCGGTGTTCAGATAACCAGAAAAGCTCTCGCTGGCGGGCTCTCGCACACACGCAGAACCCACTCAAATAAGATTAAAGGTCTCTATAGCCTATACATATTCTTACATGTAGACTAGAGTGTTTGTAAATGTATACTGTAAAATGTGCAGATGTTATAAAAAGAACGTGCGTGCTTTTGTATATGCTTGTAATACACGCCGTGTATCTTATATGTACGAAATTCTTACATATATGTGTATTTTTATTGTGGATCATATATATGTATATAATATGGAATATCATATATATATATAAAATATATATTATATATATTTCATATAAATATATACATATATTATATTATGTATATATTATATGTATAATATATATATATACAAAGTCATATATATACATATATATATATAAGGAATGAACGTGGGCATGTGTAGGCCTATGTGTGGATGCACGTGGTTTTTTGTGTGTCAGTGGCAGCAGTTGCAGCAGCAGCAGCAGCTGTGATGAAACGGAAACGGAGGAAGGTACTGGCTCCCTCTCGCCATCCGTCCCAGCAGTCGCGGCTGTTTACGGAAATTGCCCAGCAGAGGATTCCGTTCGATCGGCGAGTCGCTCGACCATAATTGCCACGGAGAAGGGCGGGGTGCGTGGGGTGGAAGAAAGAGGAGGAAACAATACACGCTGAGACAAAGAGAGAGGCAGAGAGAGAGGGGGGTCTGAAAGGTCTAGAGTGAAACAGGAAAAGAATGAGTGAGCAAGCGAGCGAGAAGGGAGAAAATGGAGGGAAGAAAAAAAGGTAAATGTAAAATGCAAATGTACACGTTTTTCTACAGCGACCGTATTGTTTTCGACACTGCTCATTTTTCAGTGAATTAATCGGGTGAGATCCTTCACCACCGCTGCCAGTTTGAATTGGCGCCACGACATTTAGGACAGATGGAATGAAGAGGGAAGAGAAGAGGGACAGGAAGGAAAGAATGGAGAAGGAGAGCAGAAGAAAGGGAGAGGTAGGGAAGAATGGGAGAGGTAAGGGAATAATATGTAGGGAAGAAGAGAAGAAAATAGACGGAAGGGGAGGGAGAGGAAGGGAAGAATAGAAATAGAGAGAGAAAGAGAGGGAGAACAGAAGGAAGGGAGAGGAAGAGAAGAAGGCAGAGGAAGGGAAGGGAGATGAAGGGAAGAAGACAGAGGCGTCTATCCTATTGGTTCTCCCGAGGCCCGGGCCCCCAATATTTTGAGCACAATCCGCGTATGGCAAGTGACTCAGGTGTCGGTTCTGACATAAGAATGGTAAAAACTGTAGATGGCAGCCTACGTAGCTTAAACATGCTCATAACTAAATCATAAATGTTGACTACAACTATTAGAGATTAAATTAAAATATATCCAAAATGGTCTCTCTAATGACATTTCATGCCGGCAGTTAAACATTAGGCATTATGTAAAAAGCACAGTCAGGGAGAACAATTTCGGCAAGCTCTATGTTGAATAAATAATTGCGTGCTCAGATTGCGCTGCTTTAGCATTACTGATAATGTTCATAACTGTTGTGTACGTTGACATCGTACAGTAAATAATATTAGCAACATTTCTCATTTTTGTCTGTTGAGATGTTGGGCTTTATGTCTGCCTCCATTAGGCGTACTCCCTTACCCCATACCAGGAGCTTTGCTTCTGGAACCCAATGGGGCTTCGCACCCAGACTCCCATTATAGGCCCGGGCCCCCCATTGTTTACAACGGATCGACGCCTCCGGATGCGACAAACTACCGCTGTCTCTACGGTGAGCCGCAACGCTCCTCCTATCTTGTTGATATAAATTCGGTCGTAATCGTAATCGTAATTCCGAAATTTCTACAGCGCCCAATGAAAGCCACGTCCCGGGAACCAGCTTATTCACAGGCGCTCAGTCAAAACAAACTCGATAGGCAAAAGGGTTCGATTCCAGATCAAGATCCAAAGGTCAGACGGAGAGACAGCGTGGCAGCTATGGGGATGGTGTTTGGGGTTGGAGAGGAGAGAGAGAAAGAGGAAGAAGGGGTGTCAGGATAGGTCGCAGTTGTTCTAGAATTAGGCAAATGAGAAAAACAACTCTGATGCGGGAACCTACACGCCTAATGGTTCTACAACAGTCAGAATAATTCACCGCAGGACAATTTCCATTACTTTTTACAATCAGAGCAGGAAACATTTGGCTTCCATAGTTGCATTCCTAGTTTTTCAATCACTGTGCCAAATTGTCCTGCTGCGAACTATCCGCGTCGAATTGTCCGGCATTAATCACTCGGAATTATTGGGCATTTACAATAACCAGTAGACCGAAAAGCAACCAAAACGGACTGTATGTACATTGTACATTGTGATCGAGGAAGCAGTTATTAATCAAATGTCGTCATTTTCTTTTCCCTTGTAACCATTAATAGGCTACTTCTTCTTCCCATTCCCTCGGGCGTCACTAACCGGCCTTGCATAATACAGGGGGTCGACGTACACTAAGCCCAGGGGTGCGATTTATGGGGGGTAGAAGTGGGCACTCCTTCCACCAGTTCAAACTACCTGCTATCGAAGATGCACTTTGTATTGTATTTTGATAACTTATATAGCGCTTCTTCCAGAACAAACTACTCAGAGGCGCTTCCAGCATGAGAACCCATGGGAATAAGAAGGTCTTTAAACAACGAGCTGACTGAGCTCTATCACCAACAGTGACCCTTACACGAAACGATAGCGGAAGTTCATTCCACAGAGATGCGCCAACAAAAGCAAAACCCTCTGCTCAGCAGGCGAGGACTTAAAACGAGGAACAAATAGATCGAGACGATCTAGACAACATAGAGGACGGGTTGAGATGCTAGAGTGAGGAGGCCGAATAAGATCACAAAGATATTTTGAAGCCTGGCCCATGCGAGCTCTAATTAACTCAAGCTTTATTTAGCTTTAACTTTGCTTACTGATTTAGCTAATGCAATTGAGATCTCGATTGTAATATTGAGATGTCCACACCCCTGCTGACAAACTGCACCATTCTGAAACCCGAAGGTTTTTTTAAAGTTCCTAAGAGTTCCAAATGCCTACATTGCGTCGGCCTATTTCTGCTAAGAATAAGTGGGCAAAACTGCTGCTTTATCTCAACGACTTTGTCTACATTATTTCTGTTCGTTGTCGGTAAAGCTGGCCTGGCGTCTCTAAGCGGTAATAACTTGCCTGCCTGGACTCTCGAAACGATAACGTTTTAGTGCAAAAGCAAAACACAACTGGGTTATTATAGTTCTAAAAGTAACTGTAAACTATAAACACGAATAAAGCAATTTTACGAAGCCAAAATATCCAACCCAGGAGAATTCGATAGAACCAACCACTGAGGCGAACGCGATCAAAGTCAAGTATATCCGAACGACAACTCAATATTTTATGAGCAGCTATTCCTAATACAAACGCCTTACACGCCATGATAACAATAGTTACAGCAAACCCTTATGTAGATGGAAAGGCGATCTAATCCCTGGTCCTGGAGAACCACCTGCCTCAGGACCCATTTACCCTCCATGACAGCGGCTAATGAGGGCTGGGCATGCCCCTCTCACTTTACCACCCTGATGGAGGTGCTGCGTGTAAGAGCAAAGAGGGCAGGACGAAAAGGGGAAAGGTAATAGAACCGAATTCACTGCAAACTGGTACCGTTTTAAACTAATCGAACCCCGCATGAAGTATTAATAGAAGCACCTCCGTTGACCTCACCGTCCACAGACTGCTGGATATAACAATTGGATGCAAAACTCAACACGCTCATCGTTGAATTCAGCTAGATTCGGGGTGGCATAGTGATCGAGCGCCTAACGCGTCGGCTTTTCAGCTCTGCGACCAGGGTTCGAATCCTGGGCACGTCATATGAAATTGACTCCTGTTCTTCCCCTTGTCCATCCTGCAGATCCAATCCCAAACACCACCCACCGTAACCATCTGACTGCTTGCCTGAGTCTTGGATCTTGACCTGGAACCGTACCCTTTTTGCCTATCGATTTTATTTTAACTCTGTGCCTGTGAATAAGCTGGTTCCCGCGACTTACGAGTACACGATTACTGTGTTGCAACCTCAATTTTCTTCGATATGAGTGACTCACTGGATCTAAGGCGTTTGGCAGAAATTAGATCCATCTGGTCCCCTAATTAGTAAAATCTCTATTTGATCCCATGGATGACAACTGAGTTTATACTAAATGCATTATCACAGACCCGAACACACACTGAGTTTTGCATTCCGATGTCACACTTTAAAATATTAAAGTGCATTGAATTACAGCGAGTTTCACTTCCATTCACAATTAAGCAGCAATCCACGGATGATCTTGCACAGTTTTGGATGTAAGTTGCATATGCGTTTCACGTACAACTGCAGTTGCAAACGTCATTACAATTGCAATTATAACTGCCATTGCAAACGAACCTACACAGTTTTCTTCTAACTGGAACAGCATATAATTACGTGAACACGCAGTGAGTTTCACGTACAAGTGCCTTTGCTTAGAGGTCCGTAAACGAACTTACACAGCGTTTTCATCTGACTGGCATAACGTATAAGTGCATGGATACTCAGTGAGTTTCGTGTGCTGTGCTATTACGAAGAAGTCTGCAGTCGTTCCCCTAAGCCGATGGTTCTGTTCAATTTTACGCGCCAACAGTTTAGCCGTCCGAATAGGATGAAAGTCGTTACCCATGTCCTGTTGGTATGCATACCCACGACCGAAACAAACCCGACTGCACATGACAACCGCACACGCACACAAACACACACACTCTCTCTCCCTCATCTCTCCCTCATCTCTCCCTCCCCTCTCTTCCTCTCTCTCTCGCTCTCTCTGTCTCTTCCCCTGTGTGTCTCTCTCTCTCTTTGTCTCTGTCTCTCTCATTCTCTCTCTGTCCCTCTCCCTCCATCTCTCTGTTCTCCCTCTCCCTCTCTCGATCTTTCTCCATCTCTCCCTCCCTCTCCCTCTCTCGGTCTCTCTCTCTTTCTCTCTTTCTCTCTCCCTGTCCCTCTCCATCTCCCTCCATCTCTCTCCTTCTCGCTGTTTCTCCCTCTCTCTCTTTCTCTCATTCTCTCATTCTTTCTCTCTCTCTCTCTTTCTCCCTTCCCCTTTCCCTCTCTCTCTCTCTCTTTCTCTCTCTCTCTTTCTTTCTTTCTTTCTTTGTTTCTCTCCCCCTGCCTCTGCCTCTTCCTCTACATTTTCCTCTCACTCCTCTTCGTCTCCCTCTCCCTCTCTGTCTCTCTCCCTCTCTCTGTCTCTCCCCCTCACCTTCTGCCTTTCCTCGGCTGCAACACATGGCGGACAGAGGACTACTATAGGAGGGAGGATTTCTAGTTTCGGCGGCACATCGACCTGTTTTCTTCTCGGGATACACGGACTCCATCGGCATCAGCATCACCCGACTACGAGTAATTCTGCCTCAGCAACCGACCACTCGACAGCAGGCACCATCTCAGTCGTTTGGTCGTCAAAGGCTTCACATCGTTTAAGTCAGTTCGGCTCAGACACGACATAACTGTCAGCAGTGGTGGCTCTACTGGGGTAAGGGGGGGGGCCAGTGCCCCCCCAACTGAGTGTCTGGCCCCCCAGTGGCCCTTCCCAAAATTTAAACCCGATCAGTTACAAAGTCAGATATTATTTAATTTTTATATTTTCACAGGTTCGATTTACTTACTTGCGTAGCGCTGACTAACCTCTTATAATGATATAATATCTATGCTCTCGATACTATAAATGACGTATGTCGACAATAAATCCCTCCATCCCACTATCCTTCCATCCATCCATCTATACATACATACATACATACATGTATACGTGCATACATTCAAGCATACATACATACATATGAATATACATACTACATACATACATATATACACATACATACAAATACATACATACATACATACATACACAGCCTTATACATACATGCATACATACATACATACGTGCATGTATGCATACATACATTCATGTATACATAGATACATAGATACATACATACATACATACATATACATGAATATACATACTACATACATACATATATACACATACATACAAATACATACATACATACACAGCCTTATACATACATACATAAATACATACACACATGCATACATACATACATACGTGCATGTATGCATACATACATTCATGTATACATAGATACATAGATACATACATACATACATACATACATACACATGAATATACATACTACATACATACATATATACACATACATACAAATACATACATACATACACAGCTATATACATACATACATAAATGTTGTCAATAAATGTAACAATGTAAATGTATAGGTTTTATATAGCGCCCGTATGGCCTCGACCCTGCTCAGTGTGCTATGAATTTATCGGGTGAGATCCTTCACCACCGCTTCCTCCGTGGGCTGCCTTTGTGTCTTCTGGATTCCCCGTTTCCTTCTCGACCTGACTCACCATGGAATTTGACTTGAACGTCGATTTTGCTTACAGCGACCGTCGACTGATGCCTTAAGCATTATTACAGTGGCGCTATAGAAGTTCTTAGATTCTATTAGTGTTAATGAGTGACGCCTACAACAATGTTCAGTTGTAGTGTCATGCCGAGAAGGTGTACTCAGTTGCATGCCACGTACCCAGTTTAATGCGTCGATATCCATGACCGCTCTTGCTAGTTTTCATCTTAGAAGCCCCTTCCATCATCTCTCTCTCATTCCTGCCTTAGCCCACTTACTCTGTATAAAGAAATCTAGAGTTAACGATTATTATTACATAATATATACATAAATACATGCATGCAGGCATATATACATATATGCACATACATATATACACATACATATCTACATATACATACCTACATCCATACATACCTACATCCATGCATACCTACATCCATACATACCTACATCCATCCATCTATACATACATATATACACATATATATATACATACATACCAACATCCATACACACCTACATCCATCCATCCATCTATATATACATATATACATACATGCATGCATACGTGCATGTATGCATACATAAATTCACGCATACATACATACATACATATACATATACATTCTACATACATACATATACATATATACACGCATACATACATGCATATATACATGCATACATACATACATACATACATACATACATACATACATACATGCATACATACATACATACATACATACATACATACATACATACATGCATGCATACATACATACATACATACATACATACATACATACATACATACATACATGCATGCATATATACATGCATACCTACATACATACATACATACATACATGCATGCATACATACATTCATACATACATGCTTACATACATACACGCATACATACCATGCCATGCCATACGGTACCATAGCGTACACATCTAAGCATAGCAGTGGTGCGTGCCAGCAGCAGAAGCGTGCATCGTCACTCAGTCTATAGCAGTCAATGCGAATGATGCTGTCAGCAGACGCCGCATGGACTTCTGTTATCAGATGACCTGCTTCAGCAGCTAAACCATCAGCGAGACCAATTTCATCGGAACAAAACAGACGATGTATGTGGCAGAGACAGGTGTCCATGGTGCCAAGCTGCAGCAGCTGAGGAAACGAATTAGCTGAGACATTGGAATCACATCCCGATCGAGGATATTTTCGATTGTCTTCTTAAATTGCCTGATGTCGCCTATGCATGGGTAACAGTCGGTTTCATCAACCTACTGTTTAGTAAGTATCTCTCCAACTGTTTTTTAAATAATCTTATTATTCTTTCATTAGTAATTATATTAATAATAAATCTATTAATAAACCAATCTTGAACAACCCAAAACATGTCTTACATCAGCTACTCCCACCAGTTAAAACCCTCAGTTATTCCCTACGGCCCCACACCCATGATCGTACTATTCCTCCAGCTGACAATTTAACGCGTAAATGTTTTATTATTAGGATGTTGCATGCAAATTAAGTTTTCTTGTGTTCTTAAATACTTGTAAAACGATGTGCGATTAGCTATTGGTTAATAAAAAATATACTTACTTACATATTCTTTCATTAATAAGCCTATTATTAATAAGCCTAATATTAATATACATACATACATACATACACACATACATGCATAAATACATACATACATAAATATATAAATACATACATACATAAATACATACATGCGTACATATATAAATATATACACATATACATACATACTTATATACATACATACATGCGCACATACATCCATACATATATGCACACATACATACATACAGGCATACATGTATACGTACAGTACATACATACATACATACATACATACATAAATACATACATACATACACACATACATCTATACACACATACATACACGTTTGAATTGTTCACCGTTGACTAAGCTGGTGGCCAAGAAGCAGACTTTTTTGAAGCTTATAAGATTTTAATTACCACAGGAGGCAGATCCGCGGGAGAGTTTTTCAATTTGCACCAAACAAGGCTATCCAAAGCAACAGATATCAATTATTTAAGAAACTGGCAGAAACGTTGGAGCTGAAATTCTTCACTGCGAGAATTATATATCCTTGTGAAATAGTTGGAGGATAGTACTGTCTTAGTGTATCATAGCTCTTGAGAGGAAGCTACAAAGAATTGGTTAATGAGTATTTGCAATTTCTGCATCGGCCTTTTCACTCAAAGCTGAAAACATTCCTCTTTCACAGATCCTATCCTGACACCCCTTCTTCCTCTTATCTCTCTCTCCCCTCTCCAACACCATCCCCCATAGCTGCCACGCTGTCTCTCCGTCTCCTCTTCCGCCCTAACACTTCTCCGCCCTCCCGTCACCTCATCCTTAAAAATTTGGTAATGGCTCCATAGCCGTAGCTGCTCCACCACTGTGGGATAAACTCCCCCCCCCCCCAGAACTGCGACAGTTTTCTGACCCATCATACAAACTCATCGATGCTCCACTGCTTGCAATTTCTGCTTCGGCTTTTCACTCAAAACTGAAAACATATCTCTGACAGATTCTATCCTGACACCCCTTCTTCCTCTTATCTCTCCCCCCTCTCTAACCCCAAACACCATCACCCCATTCTTCCTTTTATCTCTCTCTCCTCTCCAACCCCAAACACCATCCCCCATAGCTGCCACGCTGTCTCTCCGTCCGACTTTTGGATCTTGACCTGGAACCGAACTCTCTTGCCTATCGATTTTGTTTTGACTGAGCGCCTGTGAATAAGGTGGTCCCCGCGACTTGGCTTTCGTAGGGCGCTGTAGAAATCTCGGAATTACGATTACGATTACGATTATTTCCTATAATTTACAGTGGTTTTTACACGAAATGCCTTCTGGATCAATTGAAACCCATGCTATGTTAGCTATAAAACAGTCTTACTTTCTGCTGGTTCAATAAACTCTATCCGTTGCAAAACGCGCTCCAAGCGGCGGGACGAAATAGGAATGCGATCAATGTAGTGTTCTGAATGCAGTTGGCTGTCGGACGCTTTGCAACCACTTGATGGAACTTTCTGTGATGGGCTGAATAAAAAGCTCGTATAAAAATAAGCCGAGTTTAGAATCGAATCGCCCAGTGCATAGAAACCGATACGGAAATCATTATTGACTATGCTGATTTGGTCCTATATATGGTTCTCCCAGACAAGCATGGCATGAAGTAAATTATGTAGTCAGCCAGTTAAAAGCAAAGTCTAGGATCTTTTTCGACCGATCTTTCAACACCGAAAACAACCGTGCAGCTTGCAAGTGCAAGCATCGGCGCAAACTTATCTCGTTTCTATAAAGGGCATTTAGACTTCCAGCAAGTCTTACTCCGCTGCTTTCCCAAATGACTCGAGGGATGCCCAAAGCTGTTCGATAAGTCAGACATTCATGGAGTTCAATGACGATATCACTTAGGCTAGCGAGCACAGCGCTTTTGAGAAGTATTTAAATTTCTTAAAGGCTCTATATTGAGTATATATATATATATATATATATATATATATATATATATATATATATATACACATACATACATACATACACACATGCATAGATGCATGCATACATACATATATATATAATATATATATATATATATATATATATATATATATATATGGATAGAGCGCTCGGCTTGTAACGCGGAGACTACGGATTCGAGCCTCAAACGAGACGGTTACTGTGTAGGGACCTTGGGCAAGTCCTTCACTCACAATTGCTCCGCGTCGATTGATGCTTAGCCATTTCATAGTGGCGCTTAATAAATGAAGAATTAAGACTAATAAATAACATATATACAGACTATTGAGGTGGGGAACAACATATGGCAAGCCTAGCATCTAAATTATTATATGTAGGACTCGAATATATTCGGCTTGAAGAAGTAATGGGCAAATTTAAGCTAGACACGAAGCTTTAAATCGATTCAACTGTTCCTGATGCTATTACGTTTTCTAGGCCTATCCCGAGTTTCATTTAGGACTGCGTCACTAAGAGCGTATAATTACTGGATCTAAAGAGGCACTCATGCATGTCAATGGCTGAATCTAAGGAGGCACTCGTGCATGTCATTGGCTATGAGACAATGGCTGTAAAAAACCTACAATTGCCGTAAGCCATACAAGGAAGTCGACTCGGGGGTGAAATGGCGCCGCGTTATCCATCAGTTAGCCATCAGTTAGCCATCTGTCGACCGTTTCAGCTTAATGCGTCACGGTGACCCACTGGACATAAGTTGGACTTATTTTCCTCCCGCTGTTTTTACGCAGAAGTCTTTATTACTTCCCGGAGAATTTCATCTGATTTATTTACACGGAACCTCTCCCAAGCAGGATCCGTTCTGCCCAAACGATAGCGAGGGACTTCTGTAGACACTGAATACACGGACTTTGTCACGCCCGTTTTCCCATATGGAGCAAGGGGAATTCGGGGTATCGTGGCCTCGGTTTTATGTGTGGAATAAAAACGCATCTCCGCTAAGGAATACATAAGCGGATAACGACAATAACTATCCTAATACCCTCCATTATCGCTCGACAAGATTGGATCCCCACACCGTTTCAGGGAACTTCAGGCATTAGCTGATAGAATAAACAGATTAACGTCAATACAAACATGGATCCTGTGGCAATCTCTCGACGATCTTCACTGCTCGTCGGTCTATCCGTGCAATACAAACAACGACCAGCTTTTTGAATATTTAATGCATTTGCTTGTATTTCAGGTGCACTTATAGGGATGCCGTCGTACTTAATGACTCGATTCGGAACATGGTTGGTGCTGCTGATGACGATACTGGTCGTCGTCTGCCTTAGCAATCATTCGTCCACCGATGGACCAGCGATGGTGGAGCGCCAGACAAAGAGACCCAGACCGGGAAGGTATGCTGCCGCCGTTATTCGTGCTATCTCCCGATCTGTGGTATCTCATGCTATCTCCCGATCTGTGGTATCTCATGCTATCTCCCGATTTCTGGTATCTCATGCTATCTCCCGATTTCTGGTATCTCATGCTATCTCCCGATCTCTGGTATCTCATGCTATCTCCCGATCTCTGGTATCTCATGCTATCTCCCGATCTCTGGTATCTCATGCTATCTCCCGATCTCTGGTATCTCATGCTATCTCCCGATCTCTGGTATCTCATGCTATCTCCCGATCTCTGGTATCTCATGCTATCTCCCGATCTCTGGTATCTCATGCTATCTCCCGATCTCTGGTATCTCATGCTATCTCCCGATCTCTGGTATCTCATGCTATCTCCCGATCTCTGGAATCTCATGCTATCTCCCGATCTCTGGTATCTCATGCTATCTCCCGATCTCTGGTATCTCATGCTATCTCCCGATCTCTGGAATCTCATGCTATTTCCCGATCTCTGATATCTGACCAGAAACTCATTTGCAAAACGAAAGTAGAAACGTAATCTACAGCATCAACCTGCGTTCTGTTATAGCCATCTTAGGAACAAATGAAGCCGGGTATTTGGGCGGTATATAATGATCCTATCGTTTTGTGAGCATAAATTGTGTTTTATGCTGCTCAAGAGGGCAATACAATTGTTGCTGGCAACACAATTGCAACTATGTATCAGCTATTCGGCTTTTGCTTCTGTCCAAGGACAATATTATCAAACATAGGACATTATAAAGTCTAAATCTAATCTAACCCAATTTAATCTAATCTATTAACTTCTATAGTGCCTTTTTCACAGTCCACAGTGCATCAGTCGACAACGGCGTGTAGACCTGTATTCATGGCGTATTATAGGCCTATAAGGGTGGCGTAGTAACTCTACGGCTATAGCGATATATTTAGACAAGTTTCTTAGCACACCACCCAATTATCGTCTCAGAGACAGATATGATATTTCACCCGAAATGATGAGCATGGCGACAACGATTCTCCTGTCCTGTCCTGTCCTGTCCTGTCCTGTCCTGTCCTGTCCTGTCCTGTCCTGTCCTGTCCTGTCCTGTCCTGTCCTGTCCTGTCCTGTCCTGTCCTGCCCTCTCCTCTCCTCTCCTCTCCTCTCCTCTCCTCTCCTCTCCTCTCCTCTCCTCTCCTCTCCTCTCCTCTCCTCTCCTCTCCTCTCCTCTCCTCTCCTCTCCTCTCTCTCTCCTCTCCTCTCCTCTCCTCTCCTCTCCTCTCCTCTCCTCTCCTCTCCTCTCCTCTCCTCTCCTCTCCTCTCCTCTCCTCTCCTCTCCTCTCCTCTCCTCTCCTCTCCTCTCCTCTCCTCTCCTCTCCTCTCCTCTCCTCTCCTCTCCTCTCCTCTCCTCTCCTCTCCTCTCCTCTCCTCTCCTCTCCTCTCCTCTCCTCTCCTCTCCTCTCCTCTCCTCTCCTCTCCTCTCCTCTCCTCTCTCTCCTCTTCTCTTCTCTTCTCTCCTCTCCTCTCCTCTCCTCTCCTCTCCTCTCCTCTCCTCTCCTCACAAAACAAGGCTAAACACGAGAAAAGTATCGAACTCGACTGATGACCGAAACTAGTGGAGATCATCCGTTCGCACCATTGCCACCAAAATGCTGGCGTCATGATGATAACGATGATATTATAATAATTATTATTGTTGTTGTTGTTGATGATGATGATGATGATGATGATGATGATGATGATGATGATGATGATGATGATGATGATGATGATGATTTGCTCACCAGGGCTTGAGCATCGGATGCTGAGTTAAAAGACTGATGACCGCTGACGCCACTCTGAGGTGACACCTGCTATATACCCACGCTCCCAATCCACTCGAACCGCCCACCCACCCACCCACCCACCCACCCACCCACCCACCCACCCACCCACCCACCCACCCACCCACACAGACATACATTATATATGATAGACGCTCTAAATGTGCATATAATGTGTATCTGCATATGATACAAATAGCCCACAAATTGCTTAAGTTGTTTATCTTCACAAGCGTTCTCTCCTGCCGGATTTTATCTCTCTGTTTATCTTTTGTTGTATCCATTATAAATATGATGACGATTGGGTTAGATCCCCAGAATTGGGTTTGATGACCCATATTTATGTCCATGTATCGCGTCTTATTTTGACTTAAAAGACCTCTTGATCCAGTTACCCGATCCATGTCTATTTTCGAATAGGCGATCGAGAATTAAATTCGATGATGAAGAATCCAAAATTTCTGCGGATAAAGGATGGTCTCAAGAAATAAGGTTCCCATCGAATTCTTTGCATTCAAGGGCGTGACCTGTCCACCCCACTTGCAAGCCAACATTCTCTCCTTACTGTGATTTATTTAAGAGATTTAAATCTCGGACTAGCACGGTCCTTACACGGGGACCTTAAATGGTGTGGCGCCCATTCAAACGGGCAGCTGTGGTGAAGGATCTCACCCAATAAATTCATTGAATAATGAGCAGGGTTGAGGCCATACGGTCGCTATAGAAAGCAGCGCACATTTACATTTGCATTTCCTACCAGGCTGGGGCTACACGAACCACTCGATGAAGGCCTATCCCTCCTACAGCTTCTTTAATTTTCTTGGTGTACTGTTAAGGAACTTGCCCCAAGGCTTTACAGATAAAATCGAACCGTAGATAGTTTTTGAGATGAAAATATGGGGTCATTCGAGAAGGCCAAGGGACACGTGCCGTCTTTATTTTCGTCCTTGTATTGCCCTCTTGACAACTTCTGCTGGATAATAGATAAAGTGAATGCTCCATCTGGCCTTGTGATCATCCAGTGGGAGACGTTTTAATTGCTGAATTTCCGCCTGGGCTTTGGTTAGAAGTACCTTCATATATTTACTGTTATAGCACAATTAAGTAAGGAAGAGACTGTGGTGAGAATCGAGATGCTTTGGTCAGGAGTTGTATGCTGGCCTTTTAGTCCGTAAGTCGTTTCGTGGATTGTTGTGGAATTCCACGTGATGAACATAGATTTAAAAACACAGATTTTATGAGGTTTCCCATATTGTGGCCACCATCTCCAAGTGCCTCCTTTAAATTCGAGTTTCCAGGTGTTTGCCATTTGCAATAAATGACACGTGAGATTTACCAGGTTTAAACCTTGAAGATAGCACGACTTGTGTTGTTATGTTATGTATCATGCCACGTGACGTAGTAGTCCTACATCTTTTTCTGCTTGTGAGCTTTGACTGTTATGTATGCTGGCAAATATAAGAAAACATAATACAATATGGATGTGAGATGCTGATATTTTGGAGTCTTTGTTAAGGCTGTGACCAGGGAATTCTGAGCCATTTGTGTTTTCTACAAATCTACATGTGTATTAGTGGTACCAGTGAGAAATTTGTGACAAGGTGGTCTATCGGTAACGCGGTTGCAGGTTCGACTCCGTGTAACAACCCTCGGCAAGTCGTTTGCGCAAACGTGCTTGTCACCAAGCAGTATATATTGGTACCGGCGTTAGCTGGGAAGTAAACGGCAAGTCCTGCGATGCACTGGCCCTGTGTCCAGGACCTTGGGGTGCGTCCATTCCCGGATCAAGGGCCTAAGACAAGGAAAAGAGCGCCTTCGCTACGTTCCTCATGAAACATGGGAGCTTTACTTTACTTTACTTTAGTACGAATTCCACCGAAGCGGAGATAAGATTACCTGCTGAAAGACCACATAGACAGACAGACAGACAGACAGACACAAGCAGACAGAAACACATGACATGCAGTTATATTATTGAACTAGAGAAATCGAGTGGGCTAGAAACCAGGGCAGTTGCAAGTAAAACCAAAACGATCTGATATGTGCGAGATATGATTAACACATTTACAGAGGTTCTTCTACTTCGTCACTTACACCTCCAGTGATCAACGCCACAGAAACGTAAAGCGGTGATCAATCCGCATAAAAAGCCACAGGAGAATATGAAACAACAAAGAAGCATTTAATTAACGGTTAAATCAATACATTGCTCTCAGAGAAGGCAAACTCGACGGTCACGTACCGCTTGGCAACGTGGCAGCACACGCCTTAAGACGTAAATACGGCAAAGAAACAATAGAACTCGAGCTTAATTTACAGTGTCTGTGTGTGTATGTGTGTGTCTGTGTGTGTCTCTGTTTTTCTGTCTGTCTGCCTCCGAACACAGTTAAAAGGAAATTTTAATCGGACTTTACTATTCCATAGACATGTACAATCACAACTGCTGACTAATCGAGAGAGCGGATATCTAGGCCCTGTCGTGGTTCTAGGGCGCCATAGCGAAACAAATTCGGTTTCGTGAATTTCGTGAACCGGGTGAGCATAAGGGTCGTGCCTCTTGGACCGTCTGCCCTAATGGACGGCTTGACGTTGCGTTGAACCGCTAAGTAATTGCATTTCCCTTTTGTGACGGCCCCACCCTGCAACTAAGAGCCAAGTCACGCTTGATTTGCCAATATTTTCCACGTCCGTCCATTCTCACTTCTTTGAATCTACACAGCGGTCGGAATTACTAACGGGGGCGAGCAAGGACGGAATGACCCCCGTAGGAAAGGAGAAGGAACTCCCTGAAAGGAAGCGGTGAAGAGAGTAATGAACGAACGATGAGGGAGAGAAGTGCTGAGTCACACACCGGGCAAGCACTCCTATAATCAGTGCCAATAAACGCCCTAAACTCGTATACTAATAGAACGCTAAACGTTGAAATTGTTTCACGATAAGAGACAGACGCTGTAGTTTTCAGATCGGCCGTTTGGGTCTCTTTGTATAGACCTATTCGGAACAAGTGTCTAATTTAAGGTCATTATTTACGCGCAATCTGAATCGGAGGACGGATAAATGTGTGTTAGTGAGTTGAGCTACTAGACATTTTATGTTTACGAGCGTTCCAACCATGCTAGAATTTTAGGAGTTGCGCTGAAGAACGTCTGCAAATGATGTGACGTAAGCTGATGATGAAAGGGAAGAAATGTGAAGAGGGAAGCGAGAGAAGGGTTTAAAACGGACGGCAGCGGAGAAGAAGATAAAAATGAATGTTTAGCGACATTAAAGATTCTCGATGGGCGAATTTTACTCGCTTCTATTTGCAGTCGTAATGCAGGATTATTAGAGACTAAGGTTGTTCCTTTTAAGGGTTAATAGTCAGGCCGCAGTCTATTCTTCGTTTATGGCCATCGCTTCGTTGGTTCCCAGCAATAGGCTCTCTTTATCTCTTTCTCTGTTTCTCTCTCTATCTGTCTCTGTCTGTCTGTCTGTCCGTCTCGCTGTCTCTCTCAGTCTTATTCGGACACTGCGCTCTCGTTCTTCGTCATCTGGTTCTTTTTTGTAGTCTCTTTGTATTACTCTTTCTCATCTCGATGCTCGCTTCATCTTTCTTTTATTATTTCTTTCTGCAGTCGTATCCATCTTACATTCCTTCTCTCTTTTGCTGCCTTTCTCGTCCTTCCACTCTCCTCTCTTTTTGGCTCACCACAGCTCTGTCTGCCTGTCTGTCTATCTATCTGTCTTTATGTCTCTCTCTCTCTCTTTCGGTGTACATATTTCATTGCTTTCACCGACTCTCTCAGTTTCTTTCCTGCCATTCCTTACCTCATACATGATATGTCGGCTCATATATCCTAGACCTTATCTCATGGTTTAGATAACAATGGTTATGCATTTCTACGGAAGAATCGAAGGGCAGAGCAATCGATGCTAGAAATTTGTTCTCTCGAGGAAGCAACTCTTCGTCGAGTCACCGGCATGATCTGAATCTCGGGCTAGCACCCTCCGTACACGGGGTACATCAATTGGAGCCACACCCTTCAAACGGGCAGCGGCGGTGAAGGATCTAACCCGATAAATTCCTTGAAAATAAGAAGGGTCGAGGCCACATGGTAGCTTTAGAAAAACATGTACGTTTACATTTCTTTGCGATACTTGGTACTGTTGCTGAGACTGCTACTGATGCCTATTCGGATGCAGAGTTAGATGGTTGGCAGATTGTCAGGGAGAGACTGTCAGGGAGAGACTGCCAGGGATGACTGCCAGGAAGAGAGATCGCCTTTGAGATAGACTGCCAGGGAGACAGACTGTCTGGGATAGAGATTGCCAGGGAGACAGAGTGTCAGATATAGAGATTGTCAGGGAGAGAAAGACAGCCGTGAAGAGAGTGCCTTAGACAATGCAGTGTTAGCGGCAATAAGTCAGAGAATCGGAGATTGAGACTAAATAGAAAGATACAAAAGCAATCTGCAGCAGAGCACATCAAAAGACAACCAAGCGAACAACGAAAGTTGGATGTTAGAATAAGCAGTAGTTCTTATCGGTACCAGAACTCTGTGATTTTACGGCTCACATCCAGTTTCGAACTGGCCAAGTCAAGGCCACCTGTATGTGAATGTAAATGTTCATGCTTTTTTAGAGCTACCGTATGGCCTCGACCCTGCTCATTTTCAACGAATTAATCGGGTGAGATCCTTCATCACCGCTGCCCGTTTGAATGGACACCACGCCGTTTAAGGTCCCGTGTACGGACCCAGCTAGCCGGAGATTAAAATCTCTAAAATATAGCCACTATCGTTATGCGAACCGGCATCCTCACGCATTGAGACGCCTTAACGTGACCTTTAATCAATGTAACCAATCAGGCCATCTTTATGTCTCGTTTTTGTAAGTCATCAAACCTAATCAACGGATTTAAGGGGTAATTCCGGCCAAAGCCACACCTCCATACCTTACTTTACATTAATTCATTCAATAAAATTATATAGCGCCTTTTGTAACTATCTACTGAGAAGCGCACTTCAACAGTTAAAGCAAACAAGACCATGACATATAGTAATGTAAAATTACACTACAACACTAACTAACACCAACGAATCATATTAGCCTAGGACATCAAATCTTAGGCGGATTTTTATACCAAAAAGTCTTCCATTCGGAACATTTTGCACGTCATCTTGCAGGGTAGTGCCAGTCCCAAGCCTGGATAAAGGAGGAGGGCGACGGCAACGGCCTTTGATGCCATAAGCTGTCGTTAAACTGAGGAACTACGTCATCTTGCATCTTCTACAATGCCGCCATATCCCCTTGTAAATTATAAGTTGGACCGAATGAAGCGAGAAGTTTTATATGTGTTGTTCATAGGCTGTGTAAAATTTTGGGCCATGTGTTTTACCAACGCAGGCGTCGAAAATTCCGCTTAAAAATCAAACATGGTGCCATGTAATTAACTAGAGGAATTTATATAGAGCCTTTTGATGATTAGGTATGCAGATGGCACAGAACCGACATTGGCCGGCAAGATCGAGAACACCAACTAAAGCCCTATAAAACTAATTTTAGCAGATATACGACGACGCAGAAGGTGTCGAGAAATGGGAAGAAGAGGATGAGCCCGAGGAAGAGGAATGGCAGCCGAAGGCAGAAGAGGAGGGACGTGAGGAAGAAGAGAATTAAGGATGCGGAAGACGAGGAATGAGAGAAAGGAGGATCAGGAGAAAGAAAAGGAGCTAGTGGAAGAAGAGGTGGAAAGAGATAAGGAGGAAGAAGAGGAAGAGGAGTAGGATAAGGAGGAAGAAGAGGAAGAGGAGTAGGATAAGGAGGAAGAAGAGGAAGAGGAGTAGGATAAGGAGGAAGAAGAGGAAGAGGAGTAGGATAAGGAGGAAGAAGAGGAAGAGGAGTAGGATAAGAAGGAAGAAGAGGAAGAGGAGTAGGATAAGGAGCAGACTGAGGATTAGAAGATGCAAAAAGAAGGATTAAACAGAGAAAGATGGCACAAAATGTCTGGCAGCAGTAATCGAAAGACTTCAGTAAACGATCAAGGAATACAGTTTCGACATAGAACCACAAAAGGCGTCTCTCTCTCTCTACACACACACACACACACACACACACACACACACACACACACACACACACACACACACACACACACACACACACACACACACAAATGAATATACATCGGCAAAAAGTGAATAAGAATGCCTGATTTCTCATTTCCACAGATGCACCATAACTTTGACTTGCTTCCTCTTTCTTTGACAGCGTGAATCCAATCAGCTGTATTCCGATATCCAAAACTCATTTTACACAGCTTTCCACAGTACACAACAACTTGTCCTATCCTAAACGTGGTTCGTCTAAAGTGTTGCGTAGGTGTGCTCGTCTGTATCCTTTTGGCGAAGCGAGGTGTTCGATAGATTGCAAATCGAGTTTCCCATGTGCTTTCGACATCAGCCGTGATTACATATCGACCTTATATGCATTTCAGAAATATGCATATAAAATTGTATTGTTCGGTGACAGACAGTCTTATTGTACTCTGCAAACTGAATAACAGTCGCCTGTAATGCTGGCCAGACAACTCTTCAATCCTCTTTCTCATTTTTCTACTCTCTCTCCTTCTTCCTCATTCTACTTACTCTCCTCCTCCTCCTCTTTTCTTCTTCTCCTTCCTTCCACATCCTTCTTCTTCTCCTTATCTTTCTTTCTCCTTCTTCTCTTCCTTCCTCCTTTCTGCTCCTCCGTCTTCCCCTCATTCTTCCTCCCTGCTTCTTCTTCTCCTTCCTCTCTTTCATCCTCCTTCTTCTTCTCCTTCTCTTTCCTCCTCCTTCTTCTCCTCCTCCTTCCTCCTCCCTGCTTCTTCTTCTCCTTTTTCTCATCCTTCTTGTCCTCCTCCTCCTTTTGCTCCTCCTTTTGCTCCTCCTTCTGCTCCTCTTTTCTCCTTCTCTTCCTCCTCCTTCCTCCTCATTCTTCCTCGTCCTCCTCTTAGATTGACGTTCTCGAACAGGAACCGTCGTGGCGTCATCTGTCGTCGAGAACCGGAGCAACTGTGCGACGCGTAGCACGACTTCATACCAACGCCTCGTCCTTTATGACACACAGATTTCATTTGATGCTCTAATCTCAAGCACTTTTATACCGCTGTATGCACCGTCAATACCAAATCACCGAAATATATACATACATATGCATCTATATACAAAGTATATATGCTCAATAAATATCTATTCACAATGTATATACATATACACGAGTATGTGTGTTCAGTCGCCACCATGCAGTCTTGATCACGAACTTCCGTAACCGGATTTCCGCTAACATTCTGTATCTATCAGAGTTCATTCGCGCTTTTATACGACAGATACTGATCTAATATCTGATATATAGATATATACATTGTAAGTCTCATCGAATACTTGTATATATATAATTTAGCAGTGGTGTTTCATGATTTATGTGGATTTTCGTTTCGTTATCGCTCAGAATTGCTCGAAGTAATTTAATTACTTCTATCGATTTCTCGTTGTTGCTCTGTAGCACCGACAACCATGTGTATATATAATATATATTTATATAATGTAAATATATATATAGAATATATGAATGTAGAAGATGCCTATCCTGCTATAGATCTAGTGCTTCTGTCTACGGAAGAAGGGACTCATGTGATGGGAAGTTAAGTCTTTATCGAAGATGTCGCCAATTAAGCGAATAGAGAATGTCAGTCAGTAAACAGTAAGCCTCGGATATAGGTAGATATGTGTTCTCTCAATGTGTCTCTATGGATAAAATCTTCGAAAAGCCATCCTAGGAGAAGAAATAGAGGAGCTTTCAACCCGTTTGCTATCCGTTATTAAGTTTCTGTATTTATTGCATTGTGTTGCATTGTATTGCATTGCATTGTATTGCATTGCATTGTATTGCATTGCATTTTTTATATTGTGTTATATTGTATTGCATTGTATTGCATTGTATTGTTTTATATTGTGTTGCATTGTATTGTATTGTTTTATATTGTGTTATATTGTATTGCATTGTATTGCATTGTATTACATTGTATTATATTGCATTGTATTGTATTGTTTTATATTGTGTTATATTGTATTGCATTGTATTGCATTGTATTACATTGTATTATATTGCATTGTATTGTATTGTTTTGCATTGTATTGCATTGTATTGCATTGCATTATATTGTTTTATATTGTGTTGTATTGTATTGCATTGTATTGCATGCTTTGCATTGTACTGTATTGTATTGCATTGCATTGTATTGCATTGTATTGTTTTATATTGTGTTATGTTGTATTGCATTGCATTGTATTGCAATGTATTGTTTTATATTGTGTTGTATTGTATTGTATTGTTTTATATTGTGTTGTATTGTGTTGCATTCCATTGTATTGCATTGCATTGTATTGTTTTATATTGTGTTGTATTGCGTTGCATTGTTTTGTATTGTATTGTTTTGTATTGTATTGTTTTGTATTGTATTGCATTGTATTGCATCGTATTGTATTGTGGTAGCCCAATATTTCGAGAACTGACTGAAATGCCCCACTTTTCATGGAGGCGGAAGAGAAAGAGAAGCGAGTGAGGACAAGAAAGAAAAGGAGTACAAAGAATAGAAGGAAGTTGAATAGGACGAAGTGAATAAGGAAGGAGAGGACGAGGAGGAATATCATTTGTGCCGATGGTTTTGCAGAGTCAGTGCCTGGCTTCGGCTGCTCAGTTGGCCCTACATGTGTTCCAAAATTTGATGATCTGGAGTTCCATCATTCTTCGTTTGATCCTTGACATCCATGAATTCCAGTTGATCTCATCTTCCTCCTCGTCTTCCTCCTCCTCTTCCTCCTCCTATTCCTCTTCCTTCTCTTCCTCCTCTTTCTCCTTCTCTTCCTCCTGCTCCTTCTCTTCCTCCTCCTCTTCCTCCTCTTCCTCCTTCTCTTCCTCCTCTTCTTCCTCCTCTATCTCCTCCTATCCCTCCTCCTCTTCCTCCTCCTCTTCCTCCTCCTCCTCCTCCTTCTCCTCCTATAGTACGAGAAGAACACAAAGCCTCGGACACTTCATCCTCTTCCGTCCAGGGTTTGCAGCTCTGAAATACTTGTAAACAGACGATGCTTTCTCTCTATTATTTTTCTCTTATTTTTCTCTATTAAGTATGCATATATTTGTACTATTATTCGCATTTATTATTCGGTGCTTTCAAGGTTTCGTCGAGACTCGAACGATATGCGCCACTAACCCTGAAGACATCTTGGCATTGAACCCAGTCGAACTGTCGCCGTTGAATGATCAGAATCGAGAGAGGGTCAGAGGTCTAATGGACGAATGAGAACCATCCAGCCTCAGCAACAGTTCCTCATCTCTATCGTCAAATTTATTCGTACATTTCAAAAAAAAACTAGAACTTGTAAAGACAGACGCAACCTCGTCTTAAGTTCATTTGGTGGAAACTGCGCCTCACTCATCGCCGACCTCTCCTCGTAACCTCCTTTCCTGCTCCCTCCCTCCGTGACCTCATTCCCTGCCTCCCTCCCTTCGAGACCTCATTCCCTGCCTCCCTCCCTTCGTGACCTCCTTTCCTGCCTCCTTCTTCTCTCATTCTCTACGTCTGTGAGTGCTTATGACCCTCGTTACAAATCTCCTGCTTTCATAAACGACCTTTAAACTTACTTTCTTTTTAGCTTTTCTTTTTATTTCTTTAAATTCGTCCCCGCATTCTTCCTCACTCCATCCATTTCTCGCTGTCTGTCTGTCTGTCTGTCTGTCTGTCTGTCTGTCTGTCTGTCTCTAATTGGCGGAGCTGAACTACTGTAACCGACACATTGATCTAACGGACGAATTCATTCATTCATTCAAACAATTCCTCTTTTCATCACATGTCTCTGTGCATCTATTCATCCACTCTTTCATCTATCCAGCACAAAAATCCGGACACCATCCATCCTCCTTTCATCCATCCGTCCATACATCCATCCATTCATTCATCCATCCATCCATCCATCCATCACCCATCCATCCATCCACTTGTCCATTCATTCTTCTTCGGCCGTCTATCCTCCTTTCATCCATCCGTCCATACATCCATCCATCCATCCATTCATCACCCATCCATCTATCCATCCACTCGTCCATTCATTCTTCTTTGTCCATCCATCCTCCTTTCATCCATCCGTCCATACATCCATCCATCCATCACCCATCCATCCATCCATCCATCCATCCATCCACTCGTCCATTCATTCTTCTTCGTCCATCCATCCTTCTTTCATCCATTCATTCATCAGTCGTTCGGTTCCTCCCTCAATCTCGCACGTCTCTTTGATTTATTTCTGTTCTATTATCTCCTCTTCTTCCTTTATCTTGACTTCTGTTCGTCTCAGTCTTTTTTACAGCTCGTCTGCTCCTCATCACTTTACTCGACTCTTAAACCGATGGCAATATATCTCTTCCGGTGCCTTGTAAACAGCCGGGACCTTGGCAACTCAGTGGATTAAGATCATCGAGTGCATTAAATGGCTGGCGTCATATCAATGACTGCCAGGGTCTGACGTCGGACGGTCGTGTACCCCCTCCTCTTTCTTACTGAGTTCGCCGGCAAATGTCTCAATTTCTTCAAGGTCACTTTTTCCAGCATACCTACCAATTGTTTCAAGTAATCACACTCTGATCCATGAAATCCTCTTCCTTCCCATTTCTCTCAGCTTAAACACAACCCATCCTAACAGCTCCTCTCTCCGTTCTCTCTCTGGTCTTCTGGTAACCGGACTTGGTTGCTGGCATGGCATCTTTGGACAACCATACTGACTTGGTGCCCTGCGCTCAGCTTTTAAGTAAAGTTTTAGAAATTTGGAGTTCATGATTAGGACTACGATTGTTCCTGAACAGCACCTGACTGCACACAATTGCATATATATATCCGTATATGCATGTGCTGTATGTATAAACTTATACAATTTATATATAATATGTGTAAATATAACATAAGCCTATATGATAACGAAATTCATAAGCACTGACATGTACTGAAGAAATACAATATCTGGGGAGTGTGAACAGAATTCGAAAGGCGCTATATAAATAGCCAGATACATACATACACACGTACATATATACATACATGCATGCATGCATACATACATACGTATGATAACGTATAGCAATACAGTCAATATAATTATCAGAAGCAGCTATAGTGCGACAATACATTAAAAGATCAAAATATTTACTCAATTGTGTATGGAAATCATTCACGTCACGTGATAGAAATCCATTTATGGACCGAAAGCGACAGAGGAAAATATTTGCGATGGTAGTTGAGTTGCGCTGTATTTGAGAAACATGAGAAGAACATTGGAGAAAATTAATACATATAGTCCAACATTTTACATTCTTTGGAAACATGTAGATAAATGTGGGTAGATAGATAGATGGATGGATGGATGAATGAATGGATGGATGGATGGTGTATGTATGTATATATGTATGTCTGTATGAATGCATGTATGCACGTAAGTATATGGACAAGCATGTATATATGTATGTATGTAGTTACGTACGTACGTATGGATGTATGTATGTCACAGCCTTTAATGAGGTTTTGAAAGGCGCTATATAAGTGTTCAGACACATACATACATATGTGCATGTCTGCATGCATGCATGCATGTGTATATATGTTTGTATGTATATTTATGTATGTATGCATGCATAATTGCATATATATATGTATATATGTATGCATATATATGTTTGTGTACGTATATGTATGTATGTGTGTATATGTGTGTATATGTATATATGAGTTTTTGTATATGCTACATATGTTTCTATAAAGACAGGCGTGTATGTAAGACTTCAAGTTCAGAATCAGCATAATTATATGTAAAAGACGCATAACGATCGAGAGGTACTTGTCCCAGGGCTGACAGACTGGCTTTCACGAAGCCTTGTTCGTGACTGAGGAGTGGCCATCGACGGGTATTATCCATGACTGTCCAAATGAACTCATTACGCAGGTCATGCTTCTACCAGCTGCTGCGTCAGACTGACTTACATGTGATCATTGTGGGGATCTAAGTATGTATGTAAGTATATGTATGTATATAAGTATGTATGTGTGCATGTAGATGCTACAAATATTTCTTTCATTGTATGGATCTGGAAAGAAAGATCGGACGGTCGCTCCCCCCCCCCGTGGCAGACGCGAATTGATGTCGGTTCCTTCTCTCTTGGCCTTGGTTGTCCTGTTCAGGCTGTTCGATCCTATCCAGTACTTCTCTGTCCTCTTGTCATATTCTCTACTGTCCTCTCCGCTGTTCTCGCGTCTAATTTGTCTTCTTTTTGTCCTCTTCTGTCTTGTTTTTAGAGGTTTTTCCGGTTTCTTGTTGACTCCATTTCTCTCCCGATTTTTAAAAATTGTTTCTCCAGTTCTGACTCTCTCACCCTGTGTCTCTCACCCTGTGTCTCTCACCCTGTCTCTCTCACCCTGTCTCTCTCACCCTGTCTCTCTCACCCTGTCTCTCTCACCCTTTCTCTCTCACCCTGTCTCTCTCACCCTCTCTCTCACCCTGTCTCTCTCTCGTCGCCTACCTCTTTCTATTATCTATCTGTCTCTGTATATCCGCCTGTTTTTCTCTCTTTCCATGTGTGCTTGCGTGTGAGCGTGCGTGCGTTCATGTGCGTGTGCATGTGAGTCTCCATCTTCCTTTAATCGCTCCTATCTTCTGTCTTCTTCTCGTTTCCATTTTTTCCATTTCGTTCCTCGTTATCTGCGATCCAGTTCTGCTCATTACAATTCGCCATTTTAGCCGACCATCGATCCAATCTTTGTATATCAAGATTAAGGCGCTATACAAACTATTTACCCTTTACCGCTCTGCGTGAGCTTACAGCTGCTTTATCTGACATCAAGTGATGCGTTGCATAAATTTAACACGATATTTTTATGTTACATCTTGTATATTTCTCCCAAAAAATCTTTATTGTATTTTTTATTGTTTAACCAGCGTAAAATTTGCCAAACAGTCAAAATCCGGTGTCAGTAGAAGTTCAAGCCAAAATATGGCTACAACGAGTCAATCGCAGGAGACTACGAGCAACAATATGGCGACAACGAGACAATCGCAGGACTATACAAGCAACAACATGGCGGCCACTGAAAGATCGTCGAATATCAGCAAGAACATGGCGGCCACCGAGCCTTCCAAGAACGTAACGAGCCCCAAAAGGGCTGCAGCTGGTGGAAAACTTCCTCAAGACTTTTACACGGGGGAGAGCGCCAATGTCTCGCGTCTATTAAACTCTCTTCTCAGAGGATATGATAAACGTCTTCGACCCAATTACAACGGTAAGACCTTCAGAGGAGATTTAGTCTAACCTAATCTGATCTAATCTAATCTAATCTGATCTAATCAAATCTGATCTAATCTGATCTGATCTAATCTGATCTGATCTAATCTGATCTAATCTAATCTAATCTGATCTAATCTGATCTGATCTAATCTAATCTGATCTGATCTGATCGAATCTAATATGATCTAATCTAATCTAATCTGATCTGATCTAATCTAATCTGAACTAATCTAATCTAATCTAAGGACTTCTGTAGCGTACCTCAAATAATTCTGCTTAAGGCGTTATTCAATGCTCGTCGCTAGCCAAATCTGGCGTGTCAAGCCCAGGGTAAGTCCGGTGAAAACCAAAAGGAAATTTGAGAAGAAGATGGGGCAGCAGAGGAAGTGTGTCAACGGGTGCCAGTTACGTGTTAGGTTAGGTAAGGACGATGTTGACTGTCGCGGAAGCCATAAGATGTCAAACAATGGAGCATAAAATCACCAGACAAAGGCTGTAGTATGCCTAACAGTGAGAATTGTTACAACACTTTTTTCCTATCGACGTCAACGGCCTTTGATGCCATAAGATGTCGTTAAATTGTGGGAACCTAACCTAAATTACCCGGCAAACTCCGTCACTGTCCTACTCGGGTGGTGCAGTCCCAAGTCTAATCGTCTTTTTATGACACAGCGTCGTTAAACAGAAACTACTCACAACGCGGTTTAAGAGGTTGGATATAAGGGTAAAATTAAGGTCGATGTTAATAGCCATGGCAGCCGTAAAATGTCGTTAAAAGTTATTATTGAAAGTAACAAATGTTCTCTTTAGACGGCTATAAAATGTTTGCGATCACTTTAGCTAAGCGCCACGACTGCCGCGTTCGAGTGGTTCCAGTTCGAAAGCTGGATAAAGGAGGAGGGCGACGCCAATCATCTTCGTCATGACTCAGAGTCGTTAAACAGAAACTACCTACCTACCTAATCATTAGTTGCCGCATTATTCGTGACCTAAGGTCGAAGTCAAAGCCCTGACACCCGTTGAAGGTTAACATGCCACGCCGGAGGAGCTGGAAAGCGAATAGGTCATGTGGCACCTCTAATTTCTGCACCCAGTAATTAAGGTAAACTTGCGCCAATGCATTATTTTAAAACGAGAGTCAACAGCGCCTCGTTTTCTCACATCATCCCAATCCCAGTGTTGATCAGCTTGCACAGTGACTGGCTGGCAGTCATACTGGCAGAGGGGCACGGTAGTCGATTGGATAGAGCGCTCGGCTTGTAACGCAGAGAGTACGGGTTCGAGCCTCCTCTGAGACGGTTACTATGCAGGGACCTCGAGCAAGGTCCCTTCACTAACAAATGCTTCGCGCCTTAGACTCAGATTTACTGACCTTGCGCGCGTAATAACTGCATAATAATAATAATAGTAAGAGTAATAGTAATAATAATAGCAATAGTAACAGTAATACTAAATAGTGTATGTATAACGCGCTGTGGGTCACTTAAGTGTAAGAGACGCAACTGAACTGCCGTTTTTGTCTGTAGGTGACCCGGTGGAAGTTGGGATAACTATGTTCGTATCCAGCGTCAGTTCAATTTCCGAAGTGAACATGGTGAGTCAGCCATTCTTTAAACGACAAGACAATGGATCGAAATCGTCTGGTTTTGACTGCTTTTATGCTGGCGACTCATAGTGCCAGTTTAAAAAATGCTCACCGAGTCTCCCGTTATCGCAACAGTAGCAAAAGTATACGTCCATCATCGTAATCCTCATAAGCTTATTGAGGTCGCTGATACTCACTGGCCTTCCTCTGAGCGGTTTAAAACACTGACCCTAGGTGTCGCCAGCATAAAAGTAGTCCAAACCATAGAGATTACACCATTCCACAGAGTTCTCCATTAGCGAGCACTTTCTACTGAGTGCTTCACATGGTTGTGCATGTATCTTTTCGTGTTTGCATATACCACTTCTCAAAGCCTTTCAAGTTCACTCCTCGCAATGCCGAAATAACTACAAATCCTGTGCTCGTTTCATAACATCGGGCGTGACATTGAAAGCTTCCTAGTTCGTGTTGCGTCGAGGATGAAGAAGTTAGGCGCCCCGTAAACCGTTCCCAGCAGACGATTACCCACACCCCAAGAATAGCAGATGAGTGCGTCGCATTTGAGGATCCACACCCTTTGCTTTTCGGAAAACTCATGAACAGTCAGGGAGGGAATGACCTGCCAACGACGGCCTCGCCATGGTGGACGGTCGATTCCTTTGGCTGGAGATTGATTAAATTATGTGAAGAATTATGGGCTGACACCTGAAGGGCGGTCAGTTTCCTTGATCAATCACAATGGTGGTCGGACTTCAATGTTATAAACTGTCCGAACTTTTGTGGTATAAACTTTAAAGCAATTTTGAACAACCCAAACCATGTCTTACTTCAGCTACTCCTACCAGTAAAAACCCTCAGTTATTCCCTACGGCCCCACACCCATGATCGCATTATTTCTCCAGCTGATAATTTAATGTGTAAATGTTTCATTATTATGATGTTGTACGCATATTAAGTTTTTCTTGTGTTATTAAATACTTGTAAACCGATGTGCGATTAGCTATTGGTTAATAAAGAATACACTTACTTATTTACTTACTTACTTAATTAATTAATTAATAAAAAAGCGTTTGTCAGTTCATTCCATCCAAGAAATGTTGTGTTTACCAGTTGCATAAGTCGCCTTAGGTCCAGTCGAAACCTGGTTCAACCTCAAAATGTTACAGCGATTGCGTAACAAATCCTAGTAAACACAACAACAGCAACAATGGCGATGACCATTGCCACAACAGCAACAATGGCGATGACCATTGCCACAGAACAAGTCATCGCATCAGCATCAATAACAATCAGTCAACACCAGCAATATTATATATACATATATTACATATATTATCATTTTATATATTATATATGAGTGCCTGGCAAAATTTGCTCCACGAAGCAATCATCCAGCAATGATTCAGCGCTTTTGAGAGGTACTTGAAGAGCGCTATATAAGTGCTTGTTACATTACATTACATTACATCCAGGACTGCTTGATTGCGATGAAGAGCATTTCCAGAGGGGCGCCACATTCTGACAGTCTACCAGGCACGGGTCTAGTCTGAGGGGCGCCGGCGTGTAACCAAGAGGGATGGGGTAAACTACACCCCACTATAACCCCTCAGCCTGACTGAGAAGTGGAGAGAGAAACGATCAAATGTGCAGTCGACACCCACAGGCTTTAGCCCCATGGACAGGTGATGATGATGATGACGACGATGAAGATGATGAGGATCCTGCTGCTGATGATGATAGCGATCCTGCTACTGCTGCTGCGACGATGATGATAATGATGATGAAATAGATGATGATGATGCAATAGATGATGATGATGAAGATGATGATGATGAAGATGATGATGATGATGATGATGATGATGATGATGATGATGCAGTCCCTGACTATAGGCCTCACGGGGTCTGTTGTTGCCCTACAGGACTTCACCCTGGACTTCTACTTCCGGCAGCACTGGTTCGACCCCCGTCTGAACTTCACGGAGGAGGAGGACGAACTGTGCATCAGCAACGAGATGCTCGGTCAGATCTGGTGGCCAGACACGTTCTTCGCGACGGCCAAGATGGCCCACTTCCACACGGCCACCACCCACAACGCCTTCCTGCGCATCAAACCGAGCGGATGGATCACGCAAAGTCTACGGTATTCGCCCAGTACAAACAAACACACACACACACACACCTACACACACACGCTCCAACACACACACCTACACACATTAAATGTAAATGTAATTTCAAAACTCCGAACTTTCTCAGCGCCGCACAAATGGAGAGCATGCAGGAAGACATGCAGAAGTAGAGAGAGAGAGAGAGAGAAAGAGAGAGAGAGAGAGACAGACAGACAGACAGATAGACAGATAGACAGAAGACAGACAGACAGAGACACAAAGGGGAAAAAGGGGAAAGACAGAGATACAGAGAGACAGAGAGATGGAAACAGGTATGGAGGGAGTGTTGTGTGCATTATAGCAGAACGTGATACTTTTGGGTTGGCTATGAGTATAGTTATCGGTCTTTGTCTACGGTGCCAAAGCTGCCGTTCGCCGACAGTTACCAGGGCAACGCATCCCGATGATGTCGCATCATGTCATTCCATCTGATCGCAACTGTTTCTGTGCTTTTATGAGCCGCTTTCATTGATGGATGCTTTCTGTCTTAATTGGAACAATACGGTGGACACGAGAGGACAGCAAACACATTCTTACGCCGAAAGGGTTCTTACGCCTACAATTCATTTCTCAACTTTAATCTTATATGACAGAATATTTATGTAGCGTTACTTCATATGTATTTGTACCTTTCGTCCTTATTCGCTAGCATTGTTTCGTGTTTATATTTATATTGTCCTTATTATATTATCCTTCCTTCTTCTTCCTTCCTTCCTTCCTTCCTTCCTTCCTTCCTTCCTTCCTTCCTTCCTTCCTTCCTTCCTTCCAATTGATTGATTTCATTAATTCAATCCTTCCTTCCTTATTTGCGTCCTTCCTTCCTTTCTTTCTTCTTCCTTCCTTCCTTCCTTCCTCCCTTCCTTTATTTTTCATCCATCCATTGATTAATAATTCATTCTTACTTTCCTTCCTTATTTGCGTCCTTCCTTCCTTCCTACCTTTCTTCTTCCTTTCTGTCTTCCTTCCTCCTATTTTCCTTTATTTTTCATCCATCCATTGATTTATTTCATTCTTACTTTCCTTCCTTACTTGCGTCCTTCCTTCATTCCTTCCTTTCTTCTTCCTTCCTTCATTCTTCCTTTCTTCCTTCTTTATTTCACCCATCCATTGATAAAATAAATAATTCGCTCACTAGCATTCCTTCCATCCTTCCTTACTTCTTTTCATCTATCACTTCGTTCTTCCCTCCATCCTCCCTTCGTTCTTTTTTCTTTCCATTCCCCCTGTTATGTTTCTCCTCCTTTTCCCACTCACCCTCTCTCCCTCCTTCGTCATTTCCTACCTCCCGCCTCCCCCACAGTGCTTCCTTCTTCCGTTTTAGCGCGAACTTCGTGACATTTGTATCCGGAGATGAGACGAAAGTCTCGCAACGCATTTGTCGCCTCATTACTTTCCATCGACTGTTCGTGATGTCTCCCTCTGAACGGGTCACGACTCACGTAATCGTATATATACGTATATACAATAATATACATACCATATACACATATATAAGTGTAAGTGTATATATATGTAAGTGTATATATGTAAGTGTATATATATATCAAACTATTTAACGAACTATTTATGTATACATATGAATATGCACCTTGATAAGCCTAGATATACATACACATTTACATACCTAATATATGTAAGTGCATATGTATATCAAAATATATAACGAATATGTATGTATACAAATGAATATGCACCTTGATAAGCCTAGATATAGATACAATAATATACATACCGTATATATGTGAGTGCACATGTATATCAAAAATATATAACGAACTATGTATGCATATATATGAATATGCACCTAGCTAAGCCTTGATATACATATTTACACATATACATACTGTATATATGTAAGTGCATATATAAAAAATATATAAAGAACTATGCATATATACATATGTATGTGTATATGCACCTAGATATATATATATTTTGTGTATATATGTCTGTATGTAAACTTATATGTAAGTATTCTTTAGCTCATATATAAGTAAAGAACTATACATATATATGCATATATACCCATATGATGTATACATACACATTGCTTATATATGTATATAGAGAGAGGTTATGTATTTATATATGTAAAGAGAGAGAGAAACAGACAGACAGAAACAGACAGACAGACAGAGAACGAAGATGTTCGGGTGGTTATATGGTGACTTAATGAGGCTAAATGAGTGCAGCGGTAGAGAATTTTTTGCGCAGTAATCAATTTATGTGGCGCCTGAAGAGGAGCTGAGAGAAATTGGGTTTTACACGTACAAGGCATCGATGAGGCCTCAACACCAGCGCAGGGATCGATCAGAGATACAGCAGCAGACAACGATGGAACGAGGGAGGCAGGGAGGGAGGGAGGGAGAGAGGGAGGCAGAGTTGCCCTCCACATCATCTTCCCCATTCAACGCACCGGCATCTGAATCCCCATCCGGATCGGAAAAATGCCATCGAATGCCATCGAGTTATAACATAGACTTCGGAATATCTATGGGAAGGGATTGAACGGTAATTTCGTGGGAAGTTGATGCAGCTTGGCTGTGTTCCCAGGAGTGTTTCACTGCGTTTTTCTCTGCTTCTTTCTGTGTTTGGCTTTCTGCACGCATGCCTGCCTGCTTACCTGCCTGTCTGCCTGCCTGTCTGCTTGCCTGCCTGTCTGTCTGTCTGCCCGCTGTCTGTCTGCCTGCTATCTGTCAGAGGGTGAGTGCGCGAGTGAGTGAGTAAGTAAGTAAGTCAGTCAGTCTGTTTATCTGACATACTGACTCACTGGTTTGTCTGCCTGTCTGCCTGTCTGTGTCCCCTCTGTGAATTCAGGATTTGGATGGAATATGCATATGGTGCATATATTTTCGCTGAAATTCTGTAAAACCAAGTATAATTGCGTATACAAGACCTACGAGAGTAATTTTGCGATTCAAAACCGAGCGTCTATGAAAGGAAGGATCACCTTTTTGCATAATATACACAGGAACAGCGGCAGCAGTCGATTTGTATGGCGCCGTTATAACCATTGACCATGCATGGAAATGGTGGCTGATGCTTTGTTTTGATAAGATTTGATTAGAGATCTGTGTTCGACGACAGTTTGTGTGGTTAAGTTTAACTTGTAATTGTAATTGTAACTGTGATTGTAATGACGACAATTTGTATAGCATCGCTAATAACAGGCTACCAAACGGTTCAAAGGCAAGCGAAACGCGGTCACAGTGCTTTACAGTCAAAAGTCAGCCCAAGTACTAAGAGTTATGAAGTAAATAGAATTTCAACTGTTTTTTAAGAGGTTTACACTTCATGGACTCCTGATCTGGTTTTTTTGCAAATGGTTGACTTTAATTAGGTTGATATTGAGTTGACCTCGTTTTGCTTACCTTTAAACCGTTTGGTTGAATTAAATTATATATTATTTGTATTATTTGCATTCATCTTGATTCAGTACTGTTAAATCATAGACTGAAACAGGGCGGATTAGATTTTAGATTGTAGTTTCATAGACGAATTGGAATGGTTTGAATTGTCTAGAGTTTCACACAGGTATCTGTCTGATTATCTATCTGCTGACTCTTGGATCTTGGCCTGAAACCGAACCCTTCCTGCCTAACGATTTTGTTTTGACTTAGCATCTGCGAATAAGCTGGTTCCCGGGACTTAGCTTTCGTCGAGTGCTGCAGAAATCTCGAGCTTACGCGTTCATTTGGGGGGAGAGACAGAACTGAATTGCTCTGGAGTGGGTTTTGATTTCCTTTCGTTATATTAGGTCTGTATTTGTTATGCTGGGTTCGGCTAAGTTTGTTTGGATTATCTTGAATTATAATTGATTGCATTCGGCGGATGTCTACATTAGACATAGACGGGTCATTCCAGTTCATGCCAGTCGTCGCTTATTTGATCAGAAGAGATTTGAAGGGATCGGATATACATTCGTTTCTTTAGCTAGTGCTCTGCGTGTATCAACTATAAGAGCTATCTTGAGCAGCTTCGTTAAAAATTCATCTGTCTTTTTCCCCTATACTTCGACTGACTCACCCCATTGCCCTGTTGCTGGTCGGACAGTCTTCGCAACATCGTCCCCAGTCTACTGAAAACAACAAGACATTGCCTCTCTTGCAGTGTCGTCTAACCGTCCATCGCCTTTAGCAATAAATACTTAAGTACTTAAGTACAACATGTATACACATGTGTATGCATTCGTGGTCCTTCATGTATTTTGATATGCTGAATTTCCGGTCAATTGTATATGCTTGTATCGTTCTTGAATTGGGATCAATTAACGAGATGAATCACGAAGATATATATATATATATACACCCACATACACAAACACACACACACACACACACACACACACACATACATATATATATATATATATATATATATATATATATATATATATATATATATATATATATATATATATATATATATATATATATATATATATATATATATATATATATATATATATATATATATATATATATATATATATATATATATGTGTGTGTGTGTGTGTGTGTGTGTGTGTGTGTGTGTGTGTGTGTGTGTGTGTGTGTTTGTGTATGTGGGTGTGTCCATGTTTGCCAGTGTGTGCGCACTTACATATATACAGTGTGTATGTGGTTGTCTCAAAATCAACAGAAACAACGACATCTTCGATGGAGACTTCGAAGGGTTGTCGCGCTGTTGAAGTACTTTAGCAATCTCAGGTTATTGTCATTGCATATTCGCTTAGTGTGTCTCTTCAAGTGAATGCCACAGCGGTGCTGTATCCTAGGATCTTAGAGTGCACGAGATATGACATGGGCTGATTTAGGGCATCTGAAGGTCTATGGTCGATAGGAAATTTTCAGCAGAAAAAAAACCTGAACAGAAGCAAAGATGCAGCAAAGTTCTAAGAGTACGTTACCATTTGACAATCCTTCTATTCGTTGGGTAACTCGTTTCTGTGGTGCTCAGTAATGCAAAACAATGGCGCCATCTAGCAGAAGGCTTCTGCCTCCGATAATGTACAAAGCCCTTGTTTTGTAAAATGCTAATCGCATGGTGGCGCTGCAATCGACTCACTTGTGGGTCCAATCAGAGATCGTATTATTCAACGGGTTCAGTCAGCGTTGTTGTATTTTGTCCAACTTTCCGCTAGGTGGAGCGGTTGTTTTGCATTACTGGCTACCACAGACGCAAGTTACCCAAAGAATAGAGGGATTGTCATATTGCAGTGTACTCTTAGAACTTTGCTGCATCTGTGCTTTTGTTCAGCTATTCTCTGTTGAAAATCTCCTCTCGACCTCATACCTTGCAAATGCCCTAAATCAGTCCGTTTTACGGACACGTTTTGTTGAGTTATGAAGGCTGGACAACGAACGTTCGGCTAGGAATTTGCTCTGGTCAATCCCATCCCTTCCGTCATATCTACGAAAATTGGCAATTGCTCTAAGGATGGGTGACCTTGTCCCGACTGATGCATCGGGAAATTATCTAGGAACCGGAAATGCGATATTGACGGACAATCGATTTGAGGGCAAATATGACGCACTACTATTTTGCTGATGCGAGTTTTATATACGTAGCTAACGAAATGCAAATTGTGTAAAGCCTACGCATAGAATCTGCATTTATTCTAGATATTTTATAGTTTCGAGCCACAGTTTGAAGCGTATATCTCGAGCATGTCTTGCAATCTGCGAGTTATCTCTCTCTCTCTCCCTCTCCCTCTCTCCCTCTCTCTCTCTCTCTCTCTCTCTCTCTCTCTCTCTCTCTCTCATCCGAGATTGGAATGTATGTATGTATGTATTGATGCTTGTATGTATGTATATGTCTGTATGTCTGTATGCTATTTATTTTGCACCTTTTACAAAAACCCTGAAATGTCGTTTACAACGACTCAACGAAGAACATCATCCAGCCATTCTGTTCGCCACGTCGACTCAGTGTTAGATTGCCATGATTCAGCGCCATACATACATATATACATACATACATACATGCATGCATACATAGATGCATACATACATTCACACATGCATACATACATCCGTGCATACATACATACATACATTCACACATGCATGCATACATCCATGCATACATACATACATACATACATAAATGCATACATACATACATATATACATATATACATACATACATATATACATACATACATATATGCATGCATACATAGATGCATACATACATTCACACATCCATACATACATCCGTGCATACATACATACATACCTTCACAAATGCATACATACATACATAAATGCATACATACATACATTCACACATGCATACATACATCCATGCATACATTCACACATGCATACATACATCCATGCATACATACAATCCATACATACATACATACATACATTCACACATACATACACACATGCATGCATACATACATGCAAACATGCATGCATACATACATACATACAGTCACAAGCATACATACATACGTGACAGGCCCGCGGGGCTGCACGGTTCACTGGTTGAGGCTGCCTTTGAGTTCCTCGTTCGGACATAAACTGAGTGTGAGGGTGCGCCGACTATCACCAATTGACCCTTTGTCTTGGAACCGTCTTCCACTAGACATACGTGCTAACACTAACTGTGCAGCACACAGCACGCACTTGTTCAGATCAGTCAGATAGTAATCGGTGAGCAGCGCTTTGTGCGATAAATAAGGGCGCTATATAAGGTGTCTTGATACATGCAGACTATCTAAACTTATATTTAACATATATGCGTTGCCCACATACATATACATATGCATGCGCTGTGCAGGCCAGCGAGTATATATGTATGTGTACGATACACAGACACAATTATACACATACATAAACGCAAACTTATTATTTATTCATTTATTAGGCGCCACTATCTAATGACTTTGCATCAATCAATGGCGCCAAACAACTGTGAGTGAAGGACTTGCTCAAGGTCTCTACACGGTTGTAACCGTCTCAGAGGAGGCTCGAACCCATTATCTCCGCGTTACAAGCCCAGCGCTGATCCACTATGCTACCCTGCCCCACATACGCACACATACCACTGACCGCGCTTGAATCATGTTGGCCATCACTTAATTTTGGAAAGGCGATTAAATTGCGATTGTCATTACTGATACGATGGAAGTAAGTCATGGAGGAATCGTTCTAAATAAGTCACCCTTTTACTGCTTGGCTTCTCGCATGATTACTTTCTCGTTTTTACTCTGGCTTCGTTATTCTATCGCTTTATTTAGGCTTTTATACTTGTTATACATTGTACTTGACTGTTGTATTTTGTGTTATTGCCTAAACATGTGTTCTCATATGCATCAAGAGATTGCTCCATCAATCTCTAGATTTTGGACAATGGATAGAAAGACAAATGATAAATGGAAAAGGCATTCATCTCTCTGTGTCTGTGTCGCTGTGTCTTTGTCTGTGTCTCTGTATCTGTCTCTGTGTCTGTCTCTCTGTGTCGCTGTGTCTGTGTGTGTCTGTCTGTGTGTCTGTCTCTGTGTCTGTGTCGCTGTGTCTGTCTCTGTGTCGCTGTGTCTGTTTCTGTGTCTATCTCTGTATCTGTCTCTTCGTATCTGTCTCTCTGTCTGCCTGTGTGTCTGTGTCTTTGTATCTGTCTTTGTATCTGTGTCTCTGTGTCTGTGTCTTTGTGTCTGTGTCTCTGTGTCTGTCTCTTTGTATTTGTTGCTGTCTTTGTCGATCTTTCTTTTCATGCAATAAACAATAACCCAAAATAAGTTCAGACTAAAAGGTTCAAACAAGATACAATAACTAAGATTCAATAACTTCGCTGTAATATAAGTCTTCCTCCTCCAAGTGTGTATCCAAAGCATCCATCCATCCATCCATCCACCATCCATCCACCCACCCATCCACTCACCCGTTCATCTCGTGACCCAATCTTTTACTGATCTCATCGTTATTGTTTGATCTGTAGGGATTAAATCTTTTACGATCGGACCTAAGCTTTGATCTTGATATAAACAGATCCCTAATCCAATAACATAATCCAACGGCTTTGTTTAACACGCTGGATGCGTGGTAGTGAACCAGTGTTAAACAAAGCCGTTGGATTATGTTATTGGATTAGGGAACTGTTCATATCAAGATCAAAGCTTAGGTCCGATCGTAAAAGATTGTTTAACACGCTGGTTCACTACCACGCATAGCGTCAATCTTAGGCGTAACGGAACCAGCGTAGCAAAAGGGGTTGTCACCTTTGAGGGTCGTCGCGATGATTCATCTTCTTTAGACCCCATTCGCTTTCCGGTCAGACGTTGACCGCTGTGGACTCACCTATGAATAGGTTATGTCAAGCCTTCTTACAGGCGGAGAACCGTAAACATATTTTCCTCTCAGCCAGAAGAAAAACAACAACATCCTCTGGTTCTGCATCACACATGTTGTATGTTTTCTTCGTTGTGACGACAACGGTTTTTGTTACGCGCTCTGTTTTCGTCTGCGGATGCGCTGGTCCCCTGCGCCGATGTCTGGCGCTAAAGTAATTCGCAGTTTAAGATTACGATGCTTTATCGTGGTTTATAGCATATTGCAGAGGCGGATGCCGAGTTACGGGGAAAGGGATCGTGGGGCCTGAGGGGTCGGAGGGGCGAAGAGCCCCTGACGAGATAAAATGCCGTGTTGGATATTTTATTTTTGTATCGATCCGCTGCGCACAATTTTGGACTTTTTCGCATCAAATAAGTCCTTGTCTGATTTTTCTGATTCTACTGGCGAAAGGCTAACCAGCCAAGCATACTAATATGCCTAATATCAACAATACTACTACTACTACTACTGCTACTACCACTACTGCTGCTACTACTACTACTACTACTGCTACTACTACTACTACTAGGCTACTACTACTACTCTACTAATGCTGCTACTGCTACTACTACTACTGCTACTACCACTACTAGGCTACTACTACTACTACTACCACTACTACTACCACTACTACTACCACTACTCTACTAATGCTGTTACTGCTACTGCTAGGCAAAGTCGATGTGCATGTCAAATTTCAGGGTGAGTCCGGTTAAAAGTCAATAGGGAACACCACTGTAACCGGACCAAATGATTCTGATGTTTCAAATGATGCTAATTGCTTTTGAGAGGCAAATGAAAGACGCTGCATAATGTACTACATTACGATGTACTTGACAGACTGACGGTGACGTCAACCTGTGCGATGGACCTGACGTATTTTCCAATGGACACACAGATCTGCAATCTGGAAATAGAAAGTTGTAAGTTTTACTTTTCATCGTCGTTGCCACCGCCGCCGCCGCCACCACCACCACCACCACCGCCACCACCACCACCACCGCCACCGCCACCGCCACCGCCACCACCACCACCACCGAAGCCACCACCATCATCGTCGTTCGTCGTCATCATCGTCATCATCTTAATTGTTATTGTATCTATTCGGGAAACTTCTATAGCGCCGGTATTTTAATGCACAAGACAATAAATGGTGGCTTCTAAGCAAAATCTCATTCCAAAAGCATCATCATCCTCACCACCACCACGTTTTAAAAGAAATTTTACAGATAGGCCTATTTGTGGAGCCACGTAGGAAAAGACTCTTTTCGCATTCTCCCCAACTGACTCTGCCACTCCCATTTCTTCCTATAGTTTACACTTTCCCTAAACTTCTGCGGCTTCTTTTAGCGTATTCACCAAATGCGGTCAAACTAGTGATTTATAGATCCAAATGAAGTCATTTAAACGGGACACAAAGAAACGAAGGTGACCGAACGAGGTTAGAATGTTGCAAGGTCATCGCGAGACAGATATCGTCGGATTTCTGAGAATCTCCAAGGTCGCGTCGAAAAGCGTTGGAAAATCTGTAGCCAGGACCGTAATTCGACGCCAGTAAATAATCCCCGAATTGCAGTCGTCAAATGCCACTTCAATGATACAGGGCTTATATGGTCTGCTCGACTAGAGTTTCCCTGAAAATGCGCTTTATAAATGCCAAATTACGGTATGCCTGCATCAAGATAGGCTTAACAAACATTTGTAATCGTAATCGTAATCCCGAGATTTCTACAGCGCCCAACGAAAGCCGCGCCGCGGGGACCACCTTATTCACAGGCGCTCAGTCAAAACAAAATCGATGGGCAAAAGGGTTCGGTTCCAGGTCAAGATCCAAAAGTCAGACGGAGAGACAGCTACGGGTGGTGGTGTTTGGAGTTGGAGAGTTGGAGAGAGAGAGAGATAAGAGGAAGAAGGGGTGGTGGTGTTTGGGGTTGGAGAGGAGAGAGACAAGAGGAAGAAGGGGTGTGTTTGCATCAATTTACAAATGTTCCGATCCTTAGAGCAAAGTAAGCTACCGTGCATTAGTGCAGAGCGAAGTTTAATTTAGTTTAGCTAATGTACATTAGTAATGATGGTATTAATGTAGGACATTAATACCATCATTAAAAACTTTTGGATCTTGACATGGAACCATCATTAATGTATTAATGATGGTATTAATGTAGGACATTAATACCATCATTAATACATTAGCTAAACTAAATTTCAGGGCCAAGAAAAGGAGATGAGCGCCTCCCCTACATCTCACTTGTGGGATATGGGATACTTTACTTTACACCAGTCATCACCTTGTGCCGTCGGTTCTTGGAACCCTAGCGACCGTCATGACCAGACTTCTCCATTCTCTCCTGTCCATTGCCACATCCCTCAGCTGTGCAAGATTCATCGCTGTCTTTCTCTGTACCTCTTCTATCCATCTAGTTCTCGGTCGTCCTCTTCTCCTCGTCCCCTCTCCACATGCCAACATCATGGTCTTTTCCAGTCCATCAGCGCGCATCACATGTCCAAAGTACATCATCTTCTGCCTGCTGGCTCTTTGATTCAATGTCAGATCACCTCTTAGGTCACCAATCTCCTGTAGTACTGATTCATTTGTTCTCTTTTCCCTCCACGATATCCTCAGGAGTTTCCTCCATATCCACATTTCACACGCAGCGATTTTATCCTCCAAGCCTTTCGTTTTTGTCCATGTCTCGCTTCCATATAATACTATGGGGAAGATCATTGCTTTGACAAGTCCTGTCTTTGTCTTCATGCTCACGTGTCTGTCCTTCCATATCTTTGCCATTCCTTGCATTGCAGTTTTGCCTAGTGCGATTCTCCTTCTTACCTCTCCATCGCACCTGCCCTCTCTCTCTCTATTAATGATCCCAGAAATGAGAAACTTGTTACAACTTCTATGTTTTCTCCATCCATCTCGAAAGTATCCCATTCTGCCGTCGTCATGATCTTAGTCTTTTTGATGTTGAAGTATAGCCCTGCCTTTTCACTTTCCCTCTTTAGTCGACGTATAAGCTCAGCAAGATCATCCTTTTTCCCTGCCAGAAGTGTTGTATCATCTGCGTATCTTAAGTTGTTTAATATCCTCCCTGCTATCCTCACTCCTTCCTCCGCCCCATCCAATTCCGCCAGCCGCATTATTCTTTCTGCATACAGGTTAAACAGAGTCGGAGATAGTATGCAACCCTGCCTCACCCCCTTACCGATTCTAATTTTCTCAGTGTCTCCATGTTCCGTCCTGATTACTGCCTCTTGATTCTCGTATAGGCTCTTGAGAAGCATGATGAGATGCTTTGGTATTCCCATCTCTTCCAAGGTTTTCCACATTAGTGAATGATTTATACAATCAAAGGCTTTGCTGTAATCTATGAAACATAAATGTACCTCCTGCCCATATTCTCGTTGCCTCTCCATCAGCCATCTTACATTCGCAATATGATCTCGTGTTCCCCGCGCCTTCCTAAAGCCTGCTTGATTTACTGGCAGCTCTCCTTCCACTGTACTCTCCATCCTTTTGTGCATTATCTTGAGCAGTATCTTGCTTGTGTGTGAGATCATTGCTATGGTGCGATAATTATCGCATTCTTTGGCATCCCCTTTCTTGAAGATGGGTATGAAAATAGAGCTCCTCCAATCTCTCGGCCATTCTCCTGTTTTCCATATCTGATTGCATAACGACGTTATGCTCTCCTTCATTCCCTCCCCTCCTGCTTTGATCAGCTCTATAGGTATCCCGTCTGTCCCCGGTGCTTTGTTGTCCTTGAGTTGCTGTATGGCCCATTCAACTTCACTCTTCATTATTGCTGGTTCTCGTTCAAAGGTTGTCTGGTCTATCCGTTCTTCTTTTACTCGCGGGTCCTTGTTGTACAGTTTCTCAGTGTATTCCCTCCATCTTTCTTTAACTTCTTCCCCATCTCTGATCACGTTGCCTTCTCCGCTTCTTAGTGCTCCCATTCGTGGTGTGAATTTTCCAGTTAGTGACTTCACCTTTGCGAACATGTCTCTTGTTCTTCCCCTTCTTCCATCTTCTTCCATCTCTATGCACGTTTTGGCTAGATAATCTTCTTTGCTTTTCCGCGCCAGTTTTTGAAATTCCTTGTCCAGGGTCCTTACTTCTGCTTTCTTCTTTGCAGATCTCGCTTTCCTCCTTGCTTCTGCGACCTTTATTGCCTTGTCTGATAACCATGGTGATGTCTTTTTTCTCTGCTTCTTTGGTATGAATTCCTCCGCTCCTTCGTGTACTATTGTCTTGATTTCCTCCCACATATCATCCGTGTTTGTTTCTTCGTCCAGTCTCAGAGCCTCAAAACGATTTTCCGTCGCGACTCTATATTCAGATGCGATATTTCTGCAATCAAATCCCAACAGACGCTCTCCACGTTTCAATCTTTTAAGTTTTATTCTCAAAGTGGCCACCAACAGTTCATGATCTGTTCCGCAGTCTGCTCCCGGTCTTGTCCTTATGTCCCTTACCGAACTTTTCCATCTCTGCTTCACCAGCATATAGTCTATCTGATTTCTGTATTTTCCATCTGGCGATGTCCACGTGTATACTCTTCTTTTTGGCTGCTCAAACCATGTGTTTGTGATCCTCAGCTCGTTGGCATCACAAAAGTCCACCAGCCTTGTCCCTGCCTCATTTCGCTCTCCAAGTCCATTTTTTCCAGCCGATTCTGATCCTTTATCGTTGCTCTGTCCCACCTTTGCATTGAAATCCCAATGATCATCAAGACGTCTCCTTTAGGCACATTGTCTAATGTCTCCTGTAGTCCACTGTAGAAGCGGTCATGCTCCTCTTCTTCCGTCACCGATGTTGGTGCGTATACTTGTACGACAGTCATGTTGATTTCCTTTCCTCTAAATCTGACACTCATGATTCGGTCGTTCACCGTGTCGTAACCCATTATCGCCGCCGAGCTTCCCTTGTCACATATCATCGCCACTCCATTCCTCCTTCCTTCATCCGATCCAGACATTATTACCCTGTAATCCTCTGATGCAAATTGCCCTTGTCCCTTCCACCTCGTCTCACTCAGTCCCACTATTGCCAAACCCAGCCTCATCATTTCTCCTTTTATCACCTCCAGCTTACCCAGTTGCATGCTTCTCACGTTCCAGGTGCCCATCTTCATTTGCATCCCACAGCTCAGGTTGAGTCGTTTGTCCCTGACACTATCCGCCGCTGAACTTCCTTGCGGGTTTGGTTCAGTCGCTTCATCTCTTCTAAGGCTTCCCGACTCACCATATCGCTCTTCTCCAGTAGCTATTGAGTCGCCTTCTGGCCTGGAGGCTCCACCATTGACGACTACCTTTAGATCATGGATTGTGCTTGTCATGACAGTTTTCTTGGATGAGCGCCTCCCCTACATCTCACTTGTGGGATATGGGATACTTTACTTTACACCAGTCATAGACAGCAACAAATCCACTGAGCAAAGGAAGCATAAGAATCCAATACTTAAAGCAATCAAAATCTCAGCACATCATCTTGCTAACCGTGCACAACTTCAAGCAGTCGTTGCCCACTGCCTAAGAACACAAACTGTACGTATGCTACGTATGTAGGACATTAATACCATCAGCACAAAACCAAAATTCAGTCACTGGTGCAGAAGTCACAGGTCAACCTAAAGAGGTCAGAGGTCAAGCGTAGCGTGTATATATGTGAAAGGATCTGCATTTCCTGCACAGATGCTTATTCGATTAAACACATCGTCTACAAATGGAAGGAAGGACCGAGAAAATCGATTGGCATCGAGAGATCCGTTCAGTTGCCTCAATTCCGTGTCAAAGGTTACAAAGCCAGGCACAAACTTGAAGTCCTCACTACAGGCAAGTAAGCCTATATACACATACATGTATGCATACATACACGCAGACACACAATACATACCTACCTACCTACATATCTACCTACCTGTCTACCTACCTACCTACATATCTACCTACCTGTCTACCTACCTACCTACCTACCTACCTATCTACATACATACATACAGTACATACATACATACACATAGTAAGCCTACATACATGCACAACCATACATACATACATACATACACATACATTACAAATTACAATACATACATATATACATACATCATGCATGCATACATACTAACGTACATACATATACACATACCTGCCTGCCCACCTGCCTGCCTGCCTGCCTGCCTACCTACCTACCTACATACATACATATAGTACAAACATGCACACATACATATATACAGACATACATACATGCATACATAAACACATACATCATGCATGCAAACATACTAACGCACATACATACGTACACGTCGATGACGACGATGGTGATGGTGATGATGATGGTGATGAAGATGATGATAATGATGATGATGATGGTGACGACGACGATGATGATGATAACGACGATGATGATTTTGATGACGATGATGATGATGGTGGTGGTGGTGGCGGTGGTTGTGGTGGTGAAGATGAAGATAATGATGATGATGACGACGACGACGATGATGATGACGATGATGGCGACATATACGACAGCGGTGCAGAATCAGCCAGAGCGTCCGTCCTCTGACTCGCAGGTAACTACTCGCGCCTCGTCTGCCAGTTCTACTTCGCCCGCAGCCTCGGATACTACATCATCCACATCTACATCCCATCCTGCCTGATCGTCGTCCTCTCCTGGATCTCCTTCTGGCTGCACCGCGACGCCTCGCCGGCCCGCGTCGCCCTCGGGATCATGACGGTGCTGACGATGACGACTGTCATCTCCAACTCCAACGCCTCCCTTCCCAAGATCTCCTACCTGAAAAGCATCGACGTCTTCCTCGTCACCTGCTTCATCATGGTCTTCGCGTCCTTGCTCGAGTACGCATGCGTCAGTTACCTTGGCAACCTCAAGTGGACGCCCAAAGCAAGACCGCCCAACGACTCGGCGATCGCTCACGAACTCGGGGTCGTTGAATGTGGTGGGGCGGGGCCGCAGAGGAGAGGATCGGGCGGATGTGGGCCTACGGTGACCGGGCATGGCAAGAGGAGGGTCGGATGCAATGGGTCCTGCGCTGTTAGCAGGTCGCCAGTGCTGCAGAGGGAATATGTAAGTACCAAATCGCTGCTCATATTCGGACTACAGGCCTACAGACAGACGCCTGTAGACCTGTAGAAACTGGTAAAAACTGAGATTGCATTTGAATAGTAACCGTAAGAACTATAATAATGATGATGTAATAATGAAGTGATGATGATGATGAAGATGATGACATAATAATGAAGTGATGATGATGAGGATGATATAATAATGAAGCGATGATGATAATGATGATATAATAATGAAGTGACGATGATGATGATGATGATGATGATATACTAATGAAGTGATGATGATGATGATGATGATGACGATGATGATGATGATGATGATGATGACAACAGCAAAGAAAATGACGACGATGGCGATGATAGAGTTCGAACGGAGTCCTTCAACGGATTATCAATGATGTCTTGTGCATTTTGCAAAGGGCGCTATAGAAGTCATTACTTCACACCACGCAGATAACGTACAGTAAGATCAGACTGGATTAGACAGAGGTGTAATCTGCCAAATGTGTTGCTTGTATCGAGGACCTTCGCCATAACAAGAAGACTTCCGGTCAGTCTTCGGATTGCGAGGTCCTGACCCCTCTGACGTGTTCTCGTCTTCCAGCCGCTGACCAGTGTCCAGCTCACGCGGTGGTCAAGCGGTCCGACCAGTGCACCAGTCGCTCGAAGAACTCGGCCGCTGGAGGTCCTTCGGTGACGTCTGCAGCCGAGGACAGGGCAAAGATCAACCCGAACGTCGCCCTGGCCTGTGCAATTGACACCTACTCAAGGGCCATCTTTCCGATGGTCTTCCTCGGGTTTAAGATCACCTACTGGGTCATCTTTCTACACATCAGTTCGTCGGAGCCCCACGAGGCCGACTATGTCCACTTTGAGACGTAGGGTCGTCTGCCGTCTGTCTCTGTTAATCCTAGAAGGCGCTGCTTCCGGTTGAAAGCCTGCACAGTGGGGGGCTGGGACCGGTGATGAATAATTCACTGTCGATAATTTCAATCTTACCTCGTGACTTAGACCATCCTGCTACAAATATAGGCTGTCTCTTAAGGCACTTGATTAGCCAAGAAAAACAAGAACCTTTAACAATTGGCAACAAGGATATGTTGATGATGATGACGACGAAGACGATGATGATGACGACGAAGACGATGATGATGATGACGACGACGATGAGGAGAAGCTGCAGCATGATGATGATGCTGTTGTTGGTTTTGATTATGATGATTATGACGAAGACGATTACGATGAGTAGGAAGAGCATGATGATGATGATGATGATGATGATGATGACAACGACGACAACAGCAGCAGCAGCAACAATATGGGTATTAACATTTTCTAGTCTAGACTAGCAGGGAGAGCGAGTGCATCATCTTTGGTTTCGGACATGACATTTTGTGGGACATTTGAACTTCAGCTGTACAGAGGTATTTGGAATTCATGAGGTAATCGAACCTGAAGGTAGGGAGCAATTTGTGGTTTACAACACTGGGGGAAGAAATTAATGAGGAAGTGTATTTTCAATTGGTGGTAGTCAATAAGAACTGGTGAGGAATGGTTTCCTTCTCTCCAAATCACACCCTGCTGACCGATTATCTGATCAATTATTTGGCCCATCATACGAACTCACCAACACTTCACCCCCTGTAATCTCTGTGCAGGTCTTCCATTGAAAACTAAAAACACTCCTCTTTCACAGATCCTGTCCTGATTCCTCTTTTCCCCCGTATCTGTCCAATTTCAAACACCACCCACCGTTGCCGTCTGATTACCTGCCTGTCTGACATTTTGGATCTTGATCTGGAACCAAACTCATCTTGTCTTTCGATTTTGTTTTGACTGAGCGCCTGTGAATAAGCTGGTCGACTTAGCCTTTGTTGGGCGCTGTATAACTCTCGCGATTACGATTCAAAGCCGCCGGTGAAAAGCCTCGGGCCACCATCTCTCAAAGGTTATACATGATCGCGGGTCATGTTTGTATAGGCAATTTTACTAGGTCATTTAATTTATTACATGTTGGTTGCAGTGCGACAGTATGGCCAGTTGAATGTCGGCATGACTGTATGATGCAAGCGGGTTTTGTGTTGAAATTCGATTAAAGCAGACATTTCCAGTATCATAGACTTTGTGTAACCAATAATGGTTGACTGACTGTAAGGACAATGGCATTCATGAGTTCCTGCTATTTCTAAGATTAGGGGCCTAAATCTGATGCAAATGCTGGAAAATTCGTATATGTTCAATCAAAACCTCGTTTCTCAAAAGAGCTACCAGCATATATTCTGAAGTAGTTGAAAAGACGAGACAGGATGTTGTCCACTGTGGCAAAACACATCTATAATGGAAATACCATATAGAGAGTTGATATAAGAGCAGAAAGAGACTATGGATGTTGACTTCAAAATTTACAAGAAATTCAAGTCTGGCAATAGAAAGTGAACATCATTTATTATTCTTCGCCGTACATCGTTTGCCACACAGCAAGCAAGATTAAACATGACAAGACTTCACAACATCAGTCAATCGTGAAATGCTTTATATGTGTTGACTTGCAGGGCTCTCGTGCTGATCATTGTACATCACTTTAACCTACACATGCCATGCTGACTGCAGACATCTTCGTGTCCTGCAACTGTGACACTGACCAATAAGTGGTGTCACATCTAAAGAACAAGAAAGTACAGGTGTAAACAGTACACCTAAGACTGTGAATACTTCAACACGAGTAAACAATTGCTGCACAATCAACATTAATCGTAATCCCAAGATTTCTACAGCGCCCAACGAAAGCCGCGCCGCGGGGACCAGCTTATTCACAGGCTCTCAGTCAAAACAAAATCGATAGGCAAAAGGGTTCGGTTCCGGGTCAAGATCCAAGATTACATCTAAACAGCATGATACAGCAGTTGTAGATACAGATTTAGAGGTTACAACTTCCGAGTACAACAGATATGATATATTTCATGCATACAAGCTTCACAAACAGGTAACGGTAAACCTTTAGACATTTGGTACAACTCAAAACTAACACATCAAGCATACAGAACAGCAAGACGGCCATATTTATCATGATTAACATGTTTGACAATTAAGATTCTAATGTCACAAAACTGATACATGTATTTTTTCAGAAACTCAACAAAACATTAACACCTATACTGGTGTTAAGACAACTCCTGGACTAATTCAGGTTTACCATAAGTCACAGACCACCTTGCCACGCTGGTGCCGTGACATCTGGCGGCCAGGTGGTCTATCAGTAACACATTTGGGCAATGATCATGCGGTTTCGGGTTCGAATCCATGTAACGACCCTGGGCAAGTTGTTTGCACACACTGTGTCTCTGTCACCAAGTAGTATAATTTGATACCGGCATAGCTGGGGACGACTAAATGGCAAGTCCTGCGATGCGCTGGACCCGTGTCTCTATGACTTTGGGATTCGTTCACTGCCGGCTTAAGGGCCAAGAAAAGGAGATGAGCGCCTCCCCTACATCTCACTTGTGGGATATGGGATACTTTACTTTACACCAGTCATAGACAGCAACAAATCCACTGAGCAAAGGAAGCATAAGAATCCAATGCTTAAGCAGTCAAAATCTCAGCACTTCATCTTGCTAACTGTGCACAACTTCAAGCAGTTGTTGCCCATTGCCTCAGAATACAAACTGTACGTATGCATGCATTTGGCCATTTATGTATCAGCTTTTATGACCCTCACAAAGGCATTAAATCATGACTACCTAACAGATTTAAATAGATTTGACTTAAGATGGATTACCATTATGTAACATCTTCAATGTTTAATCCTTGTCATCATTGGATGAAGAAGGGATCATTTATTTATTATTATTATTTATCTTTTTAGTTAATTAGCTTACAGCGTCCACATCTGGTGACTAGACATCAGTTGCTTGGGCCAATAAAAGTCGGTTGCACAGGACTGCGTGAGGTCCCTACACAGTGACTGTCTTAGGGAGGCTGGACACTCAATCAAAATCATCATGCTTATCAAACTATCAAGTCACACCTATTTCTACGAAATGAAAAATCTTTAAAAAATAACGGCTTCTGGCTAACAAATTGCTCAACTGCTCTAATGATGTTTCTTTAACTCGAGGTAGAAATGTTCCAAAAAATTTGGAAGAACACTGTTCCAGAACAGCTAGTTTTTGCTAATGTTTGCTTGACAACGGCACTAATATTTATACTATGCAAACAATGGCTATGCAAAATCATTCCAAAGAGGAGATAACGTATCTGGAATGGCTAAGACTCCAGTATCCAGCAGTGTAAAGGTATCACGAGAAGCAACTGCATTTAAAGCGTTGGCTTACTGTGGCATGGTGTTGGAAGAGATACTTTGTTTCCATCAAGTCACCAGAAATCAGGCAGAAACAATACTCTAGGTCCGTGAGAAATGCTATGCCACTGTTGTTTGCATGCCATTATTATTATTATTAGTAATAGTAGTAGTAGCATTACTACTACTCCTACTACTTCTACCACTAAGATTACATATATATATATATAATATATATACAATATACCAAAAATATAAGACACTCCAGAAGCAAAAAATCTGTTCATGGATATCTGGAAAATCAGGCCTTGTTCTCAATAATTAATTAATTTATTCATGTTATTATGATTATTATTGCTGTTATTATTACTTTGATATTAATATTAATCTCATTATTGTTGCTGTAACAAAACTTCATTATTATTACCTTCATCTTAATTTTCTCTTAATACTGCCATCAACTTCCTCTTGCTTTACCAAGATATGCTTTCAATGCAGACTTCAAGGCACTCTATATGTTTCGTAATTCCCACGTTTCGTAAAATTTCCCAAGTGTTTATAGTTTCAACCCTAGACTTTTAGAATTCTCAAAGAAAAGAAACTGATTCATATACATTTATAATGCAATGTCCAGTAATGTAATCAAGCATTTATGTAGCTCCATTTCAAGAAAACTCCTCAGTGGTGCTCTAAACCTGACTCCACAGAAGCATTTTAAAGCAAAGCTGTTCAAGGAACAAAGATTAATGGAGTCAACCTCTAAAACATGTTACACAACCATCAAGAATACACGTATAACGTTGGCCCATTTGCGATTAATTAGTTCAACATCTACTGCTTAATCACACCAATTAAGGAATTCATCTTGAAAGCCCCATAAGCTGGAAAGAAAAGGTAAGGTATGTATGTATGTTGTGTATATGTAGGGATGTATGTGTGTATGAATGCACGTATTAAAGTATGTATTAAATTACGTACGTACTAACGTTTACATCTGAATGTCACTGTAAGAATGTAAGTGTGCATGTGTGTATATATGCATAGATGTATGTATGTATGGATGGATCTAGACACTTAATACAGCACCTTTAAGTACCTCACAAAAGCTCTTGTCTACTCCAAACACCTCTCTGTATAAGTCATTGAGTGTGTAGCCCTGCGACTTAGAAGATGTCCAAACAACTGAATGAACTTTAATTATGGACAACATGGCTTGACATCTGGTTGTCAGTTTCACATTATCCATCAGGACTCAAACCCTGGACGCACAGGCAAAGCAGTCTGCCACCATGCCACTTTCTGATGAGGATTCAATAGCTTGCAACATGAGAAACAGAATGGCCACACAAAACTGGATGAATATATAATCCACGTGTCATCTGCATTTTCTAAGGCTATGTTGATATATGTTGTATATAGATTTCTGAAATATCTAAGATAATAATTTCCAATAGAATATAACATTTTAAAAAATGCACTTCAATCGCTTTTCTGCAAAACAATAAAATAAATACGAAAGAAAGCACTTCTGAAAATACAGATGGACAAATATAGACTTAGAAAATTTAAACAATGAGTAACTCGACCTTTCAAAACCCAACTGGGCTCAGTGTTAAACACTGTTTAGTTAATTATAGCAGCAATAGCGATTTTTTCTTATTTGGCAAAAAATGTTTGTTCAAACATGACTTCATATCACAATTACAACTTTAAGCCTTAACTAAACTTATTTCTTTCAACTCGTGGATAGTGGTTCTGTCTGTTCAAGTCCAGTTGGACTTTATATACTAATTTGATTATTCATCATTTCAAGTAGAATTTCATGTGTCATAGGCAACCCTACTAAGCGGAACTTCGTGCTTTTTGAGTATGTTTCTTGAATGTGCTTTTTGAGTATGTTTCTTGAATGTGCTTTTTGAGTATGTTTCTTGAATCTCACATGCATCTTGTGTACTATATTTTATATTGTTGTCTTCGGGAGCAATAAAAATGAAATGAAAAAATGAAATTTGTTTACCCACCATACTCTGACTTCTGGTTTCCCTCACCTAATGCATTTCAACCAGATTCTCCAATCCAATGGATTGCAATTGTTTACTACGGCTTTGCTTAAAGTGACTGCTGACTATGTGTTTTATGATAACTGTTCTAGATAAGATTAGATTAAATTGGATTAGATTTCAAATATATTATTTATCAGCTGAAGTTAAAGTTCTGCTCTACCAATTGTTAAATATTACAGCTCTGATTTTAAGAACCAAAGACATTAATTAATCCAGCATCAGCTTTATGCTGATACAAGACTCAAAGGGTTAATCGGATCGATTGAAGAATGTTGACCTGAGCTGAAAACTGATTCACAACAAGGTGTCCAGAATTCACGCCATTTTCTCAGCCGACTTTCCTTCCTTGGAATGGCACAGCTCACCAGCTTTTCCAGCATTCGAGCTTACCGACAGCACTTCCGTTTTCCCATTAACCAAAACACCTGGAAAGAAAGGATACAGCATCCTGTGGATCTGCTCAATCAAGAACTGCAAAATTCTACTACTGATTGCCCTAAACTAAACACATTGAAAACTGCTTCATAATGCTTGCCACATAACACGTCTCCCAAGGCAGTTACTGTGTAATGATGTTGCTCAAGCCTCAAAACAACACTGTTGATAAGCCACAGATGATAAGAAAAACAGTCATGACTCCGCCACTGCCTTGAGTTGGGCAGCGCCAGTCCCAAGCCTAGATAAAGGAGGAGGGCAATGTCAACGGCCTTTGATGCCATAAGATGTCATTAAACACTGGAACTACTACTAAAACCAGTCATTTAAATTTAACCCACATTTGACTTATCTTTTACCGATAGCTAAATCATAAAACTACACGAAGTCCATCAGACTGTACCAACGAACGGTTGGTAACAACAATTTGATACCATAAATAAATGACGTGCTTATGTGGGGTACAATTTCTGGGTATCAGCAGTGGGAGAAAGGTCTGTTGGCAGGCAAGGGAGGTCCCGAGGGTGGATGCAGAAGTTTATAGGCAAATTTCTGATGACCTTTTAAAGAACATTATGACAATGTTTCTTAAAATGTTTATGACTATAGCTTATTTGACAATTAGCAAAGCGCACAATTAATTGGCTGACCCATCTCCTGGAAGGGATTAATTCCAGCCAGTAGAAGACAAAGCAAGAATTACTTAGCACCATCAATTCATGCTTCATCAGACTGTGGCACAACAACACTTGACTTATACTGAACTATCACCGCAAAAAACCTTAAAATAAAAAGGCACTGTTGATTCTGCTCAACATAATGTGCATAAAAACTGTTTTAATCATACTCGTTGCCATGTACAGAGTGCTCCTGATAGATTCTGTTACAGTGACAAAGTACAATTACCTGCTTTTGTGTACTGTATTTTTGTTCTGTCCATTTTCGTATCACATATGAAAATTTGTAACAAGGCTGCAGCAATTACGGATAACAATACTCAACTACCTCTACGCTACATAACTGCACAACAACTGGGGTTCCACAATACGTATCCAACTACAATCTTTTGCAATGAAACTGAATAACATGAGTCATTCTGTAATGCGGTGCTTTTTCTAGAAAAAAAGGTTTTGGAACTGAACAATCATGGAATTTGTGCTAAAATTTCATTATTTTATCAATAAGTGAACACTGGAAGCAGTGTAAAGTTGTAAACACTGAAATTGAATTAAAATAAGTTACATTATATTACATGACTAAAACAACTTAGTAACACAACTCTTATTAAAACCTAAATTATTTTTTATTAGCCAAAAAAAGGTGCCGGAACATCGTTCCGGGGCATTCCATCTGAAAAAAGGCACTGCTGTAATGTCTTCGAATGCACGTACCTTTAATCGTCAAGTCTGCAATGCGCCTGTCTTCTGCAACATGGATAGCTGTACCAAGGAAGAAACCGCCTCCAATTACGCATACAAAGCATGTCATGAAGAGCGCATACTGCATGCTCAAGAAGTCTACGATTCCGTCCTTGTAGCCGTAATACTGAATTATGTTGTCCGCAATCTGTCAAGCGTAACAGACGAGCAAAGAATGGCATGTACTACAGACTGCATGAAAATAATCCATCTATTTACTTTCACCAAGTGGTAAAGCACTTGCCTTCTGAGCTGACAGTTTACTGAATTTCTGCATTCTCCAGAATTTATGTTATTTTGAGGCCTTTTTAAAGGTTGCACTGGTGTACAATAATACTTATAGTATTACTAGTAACAATGTCAATCCGGGTACTACGACCACTGCTGCTGCTGATGATGATAATAATAATAATAATAATAATAATAAAATAATAATAATAGCAACAACAACAATAATAATAATAACAACAGCCATAAGCGAAGATCAGCATTCCCAGAATAATGCTTCCCCTAATTTTTTTAATCCTGAGGGTAAAATTTAAAAAAAAATTAAATTAAATAATAGAAATTAAATTAAATTAAATTTTAAAAAATTAAATTAGAAAAGTATATGCCTTCTTTACGACCCACTAAGTGACAAGGAGGAATAATTTACTTCCACCATCACATCTGAAGATCTGAATGAAACCGAAAAGCGAGAGAGTGTATTAGAAAAGGTTTTCTCACTAATATCCATTCCTTATCCGTTTTGATCTTTGACAAAGCATAACAGTATCAACAGGCCATCGATAGGTGCCATAAAAATGCCTCTCAAATGACCTTATGTCACCATAAATCCCAGTACATGAAACTGTTTGCCATGCCATATTACGTACTGTAATGTCTAAGTCTTTATCTGGATGGCCTGCATGCAGTCATCTTTCTCTAAAACAATTGTTCGCTAACTCAGGCCAGGCTGGGCATGCTTGTAAGTAGACATCTTGGAAGGGCACTACATGAATGCTATCGATGAATGAATGAATAATTAACTAACTAACTAACAAGGTAGGGACTGCGAGCATCTCCCAGTCTCTTTCACTGTGGCTAGGCTGGCAGCGCATCTAAGTAGATGTTTTGGAGGGGCACTATATAGTGGTAAGTGCTCCAAATGAATGAATAAATGGATGGGTTGATTGACTAATTAGTCAGATGAGAGTAAAACATACCAGACCAACAAGGTAAGGACTTCCAGCGTCTCCCAGTGCATGGCACATGAGTATCTGAACTGCTTCAGCAGACGATCTTCGAGTTGGAATGACTGTGTACTGAAGTCAATGCAAATAAAACCAGACATCGGTTTCTACCAGAAAAGGATCTTGTTTAACTGTAAGGGTGAAATTAATAAAACTACATGTGCTTGTCGGCACTTCTGATTTAAGATATCGGACAGAAATAGGTCAGCCTTGTGAAACTGCTCCACTCTGCACAACTTTCAAAATGACGTTTTAAAGAACATTATGACAATGTGCCTTAAAATGTTAACTTAATGACCCAAAATTAACTGAATCTGTGAAGTAGTTGGAAGAAGGTTCCATAATGCCATATACCAACCACTGAGAAAGTCCTAAACCATTTGTTACACCTTGGCATTCTAATAAAGAACAGTCCTCTCATAGATTCCATCTTCCGGAAAGCACTGTAGATGGTTCAGCCATTTAAAATTCTCTACCTCCTCACCTTCACAACTCTCTTACTGAGCATTTCCTTTGCTCCAAGCTGAAAACTTCCCCTCTGTGTATGGTCCAATAAGTTTTCTGTTGCTAGACTTCAAAATGTCTATCTGAGCTGTTGCAATCAATTTTCAGTTGTACTGGATTCTGCTGCATTGCACTGTATTGTACAGTTAAGTTTCCAATTAGCTACTTCTGGCTACTTAAAAGAACACCGATAATTTAATGAAAACAAAGAGCCTCTCTTTCTTCATTGACCCTAAAAGAATATGTACAAATATCAAGTAAAATCTTCACCTAAAAATGAATTTCTCAAATGGAAAGAGACTGAAAGCGCTCACCATCAAGATGTCGGTGACAAGCGCCCAATTCAGAGAAACCAACGTCTCTCCGATGAATATAAGAACCTGAAAACAACAAGTATAATTAAAATAATAGAAGAACTTTAACAGCAGAATTTTCATTTAAATAATTTAATCGAATCTAACGCCTTCTACAGCGTGGCTATCAAAATGCACAAGACAGCAACGGTTGCTTCATTCCACAACAGACTGACAGGGAAAATGAACTGCCAAGACTGGAAGAATAAAGCATGTTTCTCCAGGCTTAAAAGGTCTACCGGCAGTTGGTCATAGTAACTGTAATTGTAATATCTGTGTAGCACCTCTTCTGAATCTCTCATTAGGCTCTATATCAATGGTTATCAGTGAGACGGAAAAATATGCATCTTAAAAGCCACTACATTCACCCACTGTTAAGCTAGTGCGTAAACTTGAATATTTATTTTTCACGTTTAAAACATTCTACTTCTTTTACCCTGTTACAGTACTCGTTGACTTCTATGCCCTAAACTGTAAATTGTAACAAAATCTTGATATCAATACTAATGATGATAATGAAGAAGCAGCTGCTGCAGCCATGATGGTAACGGCAGACAGAACAACAGCAAAAAAGACGACATCTGAAGAAAATGGCGATGAGGTCATGCATGGATGAAAAGTAACTTACCCAGGTGAGGGCAGTGCTGTACCTGGACAGGCAGAGAGACAGAAGGAGGAAGGGACCACCAGCAATGAGTCCGAATCCACAGATGATGGGGTCGGCCCTCGGAGTGACCGTGCGCAGCCGGGCTGCCACTAGCGATCCGATTGCCACTCCCGAAAATCCAGCCAGGCAAGTCAGAATGCCAAAGACAAGACTCACTCTGTACATCCAGATCAAAACAGCTCTTCAAAAGACAACCTAATGCAATCGATCACAAGGCAAAGCTTTATCTCCTTCACCCTGTGTAACATATGCAGAGTTTATCTCAAGAGTTGCAGAACATTCCTTACGATTCAGCGTCCGATTGTTATTATTATTATTATTATTATGGACCATTATTTAGTTTTGTTTATTTATTTATTGCACTACTCAGTAATTATGTGCACAAGGTCAGTAACTCCTCTGAGGCTGAGGAGCAAGACAAGTGTGTGTGTGTGAACTACTAGGTCTGGGTTGTTACACGGAGTTCACTCAGCAGATTCGAACTCACAATCATTGGATTAAAGACCCAGAGCGCTACTGAAGAGACTGCTTGCCGCACAATATAAACCATGTGCTGCACAGGTTATGGAAATTGCTTTGTGTCATTCTTTTCCATTGCATTGTTCATTTGGTTTCTGCAGAGGAAGTTATCCTGAATGAGGAACGAACAACTGACGAAGAAAAGTTGAAAATCATAGAAGGTTGGACTGATGTGCATTTAGGTCCACTCATTGCCATATACTGTGTGTTGGAATTTTTGATGGACTACTGGTCCTCGGTCCTTGGTTTCCCTGATTTCCCACGGGGTCTGTATTCGCCTGAATTGTCACTCTTGTTCGTATAAAGTGCTGCTTGCATCCCATTTGCACGTGATGATGATAGCTTTCCACCTGCTTTATTAAATGTTCTGTTAACACCTTTAGCACTGTTGACAGATCTGCAAATGTGCTGTACAGATCCTCAAATACATTATTATTATTATTATTATGATCATCATCATCATCCTATATGTTCATAGTAGAGTTCTGGAGAAGTAGATGGCGTTCCCACGCTGGACAGCCACTGAGAGTCTTTGGAGCAGGTAGCTGGTCTCCAGTGGATCGTGGGTTGCCATTGTCATCCTTCGTCCTAACTCCCACACAAAATTCAATCCTTCCGTCTCCAGTGCCACCGCCACAAAAGAGTGGGTTTGGGCTATAGTGGTGTATTTTAGCCTTATTATTATTATTATTATGATTATTATTATTATTATCATTATCATTATTATTATCATCATCTCTGTACTGATTAAGTGCCACTTTCTAATGACAAAGATTCAGTTGACAGAGCTGAGCAGTATATGTGAAGGACTTGCTCAAGGTCCCTATACATAAACTGTCACAGGGGAGGCTTGAAGCCAGACACACTGTGTTGCAAGATGGGCACTCAAACCCAAAGACTACTGCATCACATGGTAGCTGATGTTATAAACAAAGCAGTGTATCTTAATGAATTTACAACAGAAATTCGTCAAAAGTTATGAAACAAACTAAAACTCATTTTTAAAACCTTTCTCTACTGAATGAATTAAGCAACTTATTGTCATATCTTTAATCTGAGTAAAACTATTTCCATAGTTTGGGTAGGAACACATCCATGACCCAGCAATAAAAGTACATTGTAATGCATTTACTGTAAGGTTACATTACTAAAATACCAACTTTACTACACATACTTCAATTACCAGTATGCTACAAAACCCTGACTTTGCTCTGTCCACACGCAGAGTCATTTCTCACATGAACCAGAAGAAACAAGAAACTGAATAACACTTCAGGCCCACTTACGCCGCATCGTTGGCTGGATTCGGCTGAACAAGAATGGACTTGTACATGTAGAGTGGAGCCCAGAGGGCAAGTGCACCGGTCACAAACGACACACAGGTAAATCCGGCCGAAGACAACATGAAGCTTTTGCTACAGAAAATGAAAAAACCAACAGCGTTAAATGTCTGGAGTACCAAGAAAACCACTGAGTGCACAAAATTATTTACAATGAACCTGTTCTCTACTACAACACAGACTTATGACACTAGTAAGATATTTGTCAATCCACTGCAGAAGCTGGGTTGGATTCCGATAGGTCAGAGAAACCAGAAACAATCAAAATACAAGCAACAGGTCTGACCTAATCTAATCAAATCTCATGACTTCTATAGCACCATTACTGTAATCCATAAGGCATCGGTTGATGTTCGCTTCACGTGAAATCGTAGTAAAACATTATTATCCATTACAGAAGCCTCGTGAATATTCAGTAGGTCAGAGAAAAGACGAAGTATGACAGGCAAGCAAAACCATTCATAGGCAGAACAAACTGAGAAGTCTTAAAAAAATTTCCAATCAAGACGACTTACTTCTTGACTAGATATGTAAGGTCAGACCCCCAGGAGGTCACCTTAAGGTTGTGCGCCCCTCCCTCAGATGCCCCGCGTGGAGGCTCCTTTACGAGAAGTATCGTCAGTATAACGCACACAAAGCCAATGACTGGTGTAACCTAAAAACAACAATCATGCAGACAGTTTTAGAATCTGGCATTTGTGTTTACACAGAGTCTCAGCTCTTAGCTATATTGGCAGTTTCATCTCAACAATGTTCTACTTAAGTAACATTTTCAAAGTTTTTCTCTAGGGAAGCATAACAAAAAAACATAACATTTAAAGTGCACTATAAACTCTAAAAATACAACTGTAATGACAAAATATTCAATATTAATGTGTTTCGAAAATTAGTAAAAATGGTGATTATGTTTTAGTTCAAAGGCCCACCTGAATGAAATAGCCTTCTGGCTACACTCAAGAGGCCACAACTTTTTTATTTAGAAAATAACTAACAATTTAATGCATCCTAGAAGTAGCCTGCTACTTATGATGCTCTACACAGTGTAATTTTTTCTTACCAAGTTAAGCTTGGTTACATAACATTACATTGCTTAGCAAGCAATCCAATGTGCATGCAATAGAAAAGAGAAATTACTTTACTTTACAAGCATCGAGTTTTGTGTTATAATATACTGTATTGCATTTCTCCTGCCAAGAGTGAAAATGTCATACCCGTAGAGCCCACTGCCAGCCTCCGAGAAGTTGTGCCATGTAGGCACCGATGATGTACCCCAAACCACTGCAACAAAAAATATCATATGCCCGTCATAAGAACTAAAACAGGAGACTTGATTCATTTAAACATGAACTACCTATACACAAGCAAGCATCACCATCATCATCTTAGTAATCACCATAATCATTGCCGTCTACTTCATCATCACCAACATCACCCCCACTATTGCCATTATTATTTATTATTATTACTTCTGTATTTTAAAGTGCTATTACCTAATGACAAAGCATCAGTAGATACCACTGAGCAGTGCTTGCTTAAGGTCCTCACAAAGGAACCACCTCAGTGGAGACAAGAACCCGAATACCTCACGTAACTTTTTATTATTATTTCTGCATTTGCTAAACGCCACTATCTGATGACTAAGCATCAATCGATGGCGCTGAGCAACTGTGAGCAAAGAACTCTGCACAGTAACTGCCTCAGAGAGGCTCAAACCCGCACTCTCCACATTACAAGTCAATCGCTCTAATCAATTGGCTACCGTGCCCCACAAAGTGAAAGCACAAACCAATCAAACCAATCAGCTACCAAGTCACATAAAAGCAGACAAGTAAGTGTAAGAGCAGCTATAATCCAACACAGCCTCAATTAATAACTTCTTTCAGAAGCTTTTCCGACAGCAAGCAATCCCTTCTCTTAAAAAAATTAAACTACTGTAACAATGTTGTAGCAAGTCCAAAATTCTTTAGCATGGTAAAACAAACCTGCCAACTGGAATGGCAAAATAGAAGACTGATAGAGCAGTTGTCCGTGTTGTATCGACAAATAAATCAGCAATTATCGTTGGTGCAACAGTTGAATAACTAGCCTGGCCAATGCCAAGAAGACCTCGCATCAGCAGAAAGACGGAGTAGTACTAGAAAAAGAAAACAGAACAATTAAACTATCTTATCTCACTTTGTTTTTTTCTTTATCAGAACATGGAATATTATTTATACACAAAAAAGTAGAATAAACAGGTACTGAAATGGTTTGCATATCTAGTATATCCTGTGACCGTCATTTTATTATTATGATACATGGCCAGCGTAACTTTTCAAGTTATTCAGTAGGCACCAAAGTAGCTTCAACATTCCTTTTATCTCTGGTCTGCAGTGTCGCTGGCAGGAGTGATATTCAACTAAAATAAGTCTGCAATTAACAATGAAAGCTGCAAGCATTGTCCTCACCTGCCTGTGTCTAGGCCAAGATTGCTTCACGATTTAAGAGGGCTCTAACACGCTTTATTAATACTATGGTTCTGCTACGATTCAGATTTACGGACTGCACCCACGATACAAGTGCTTTAAATAAAATAAAAAAATAAATGCTACCATCATTCTACATTCTCGTACAGGGTTAGCATAATTTTAAGCCGTGCAAGAACTAATAAAAGTACATGATGTAAATTATTTTAATTGTAACTGTAATTGAAAATAATATTCCTTCAACAGAAACTTGTTTACGGGGCACGGAAACCGACTGGATAGAGTGCTCGGCTTGTAACGACAAAGAGTACAGGTTAGATGGTTACTGTGTAGGGACCTTGAGCAAGTCCTTCACTCACAATTGCTTTACACCTCAGATTCAGATTTCCTGACCTTGCATGCATAATAAATGCAATAATATTAAAAAAAATAATAATCAGATGCTCTCATTATGCACAAGCGTGAATCATAGAGTAACCAATGAGCTTCTAAGCCCTGTCTAAAAGCACTCGAAAGACAAACCATAACCTTACGTCTCTATCGACGAAAGACGATGCCAGAGTTACTGCCGACCATGAGAATATTCCCAGTGTGATGATAAGTTTGCGATTAAATCTGTCACCGAGGTAACCAAACCCCAGAGACAGAAACATGTAGCTGGTGATAAACGTTGCCTGCATCAGACCAGTGCTGGCATTGTTGATGTTGTAAAATTCCTGCAGTTCCTTAAGAACTCCTGTAAAAACAAGTTTTCACATTAGCAAATTCATTTCAAACTACCTTAGCTAAACAATTAACAGTTAGTGACGTTTAAGCAGGGAGTCATTGTGCCTTTTCCCGCCTTCACCAGAGGCTGGAATATTTTCTTGCACAAATTTTCTTTCAGCACACAAGCTTTTAGTTCTGTTCTGATCAGTGCAGTGTAATTTATTGTAAAACTTGATTCACCAGTTAAGAAACACGATTTTGTTTATTTATGCCATACAAGTGTTAAACTTTTGTATAACTGACTTTATAACACTCACTGAAATATCTGAGCTACCTCAATCACAAAGACTAAATTCATTTGCTCTTCCACATCACAGGCCTAATTACTTAAGCTTTAGTACAAGTTCACAAATGCAGGACACATACAACCTCTAATGTCAGTAATAGCCTGACTGCAATAAGTTTCAATACTTATTCATTCCAACTTTACATATGTATGTACATGCGTGTACTGTTATGAATATAGTGTATGTATTCAAATGGAACTTTTTAGGAATCTCTTCAAAGTTCTCTATAAATGTCTAGATATCGCTCTGGAAGATTTGGATGCTAAGTTACACAGACCTGAGTAAATAACTGGAACAGGCGCTAAACAATTATCCTACTAAATAATATGAGAATTGGCAATTCAATCAGCTAAGAAATACCTGCAATTGTGAATCGGTCCATGTAGTTCAGCACATTTGATAGAGTCATCACTCCGATCACGGCATAGCCCATTCGTGATGATGAGTGACGACAACCACACTTCAGGTCCAGCGTCTCCCCCTTTGCTTCTCTCTTCACGCTACCACCCACGCACTCCGGGCCATCCTTCTTCAACATCATCTCAAACTGCTCACCCGCATGACCATCAGCACTGCTCTGAACACCATCTTCTTTACCATCTGAGTTGTTTCTCGGCTTTAAAACCTCCATGCTACCATCCTCGTGAACCAAAAGAGCAACCTTCGTGTTTGATCTTTGGGCTTCTGCACACTCAACATCCTCCATCTCTTGGCTCTGACTGGCAGACACAATTGTGCCTACTCAACTATAGAAGCCTCCAAATGATCTCACAATTGTTAGCAGTGCTACTCAAATAGTCAAAGCATCAACTGATGGCAAAAAAGTCCAGACAAACATCCTCAAGCTCCAACTGTTAAACAAACCACTGCTAATAATACCTAAAAAAAGTTTAAACCCAATTATATGTAAATTTCGGTATTTTCATATTAAGCTTTAAGCCTCAATAAGAATTTGGTATGTTGTATAGTTCAAGAACAGATATGCCGTACTGATACTTCTGCTATTTTATAATCCAATGATATTAGATTTTTCAATCTGCCTCACAAGCTTGCCACAGAATGTAATGTAATAACACATGTTTTTTACGGATGTACGTATGTATCAGAACACTTGATATAACGCCCTTTAAGCATCTCACAAATGGCTTACTAGAATATTGTGACTAATCTCTGATTACACATTAAGTTAATCTACTCAAGCACAGCCTGAACACACCAACATCAAAGTAAACTTCAGAGGGGTACCACCTGCGGCATATTTGTTGACGACTTAAAATTTTTGAAGAACTTTTTAAAATCGCTATATTATCGGTGTCCCCTCCTTGTAACTCCACGCCATTATGTGAGAATGCCGGCGCGTCCCCGTCGGGGCTAACTTCTGAGATTTTAATCTCGGGCTCGCACGGTGTGTACAAGGGGACCTTAAATGACCCATTCAAACGAGCAGCGGTTGTGAAGGATCTCAACAGATAAATTCATTGAAAAATGAGCAGGGTCGAGGCCCCACGGTTGCTATAGAGAAACGTGTACATTTGGATTTTATTACATTTACATTTAACATCACGTGACACTATCGGTCGGATGTTGCCAGCGTCACTGATGCTTCTGGCATCAGTTTGCATCAATGGCAACTCCATATTCAATATCATGGTGATAAGTTTCTGATACTTTACCCATTTTTCTCGTATAGTTTCATATTAACGAACAACAAGATATACACAAAAAGAGTCAGATTACTCGGTGATTCTTATAAACAAGCACTTCGCAGAGGCCCGCCCACCGTTTGCTCGGAGCATGCTTGAAGTATCGGGTCTGGAACAGGAACGGGTAGAGCAAGTTTAGTATAGGTACGGTTTAGTTACAGAGTGAGAATGGCAGATATAAGTAGCCCGATGTGAGGGGGGGACCATTATTGACACCATAGTCGCTTTTAAAACCATTTTCTCAAAGAACTTCCAAAAAGAAGCAGCCTTTGTGGATGGGGAGAGACGTAAATATTAATAAATTGCCACGTCCGCAAGTGCCAGATTGCTGCGTCATTTAGGGTACCATGGTCGAAATCCACTGAAGTCAAGCCAAGAGGGCCAGTGTTATGCAAGGCGGGAAACGTTTGATATCATGGATGTTGGAACAATGGCGAAAGAAGGGAATCCGGATAAGACAGTTTAGTTTGAGTTCTGAACAAAATGTCCCAGGAGAACGTACAAGAGGAGAGGATAGTTCAAGAACACTGACAGGTGGAGGATGGGTTAACAGTCAATGGCCTTTTGGAGTTCATTTCTTACAGTTGGTGCAGGAGAGAAATTCAAAGGCACAAAGCCACGTATAGCAGACAGCAGTCTGTATCATACTGCATGGTGCTGGATCTAATTAGAATCCCATTGCTAGATGCAGCAGCATCAAAATAACCCACCCTATAGTATTGTTAGCCGGACAAGATCAACACGTTAGCCTAATCGAGGCCTTAATATTCATTTGTAGTAGACGTCTACAAAGGGGGGGGGGTTGGGTGGGAGGGTCAATACCATATGTAGACAAGAGGAAGGAAGGATCCAAAGCAGGTCATTTTCAGACCCCCTCTATGAACGACCCCTTTTAGTTTTATTGTTTTGTATTACAGCTTATTTTTTATTTCCTGCGAAACATAAAACCAATAACGATTCAATCTGCCATATTTTTACACAGCACTAAGTCACATGTAACAATATTTTAAAAACTGATTTTGCAAGGTCATTTGCATTAACATTGTAAAATGACTGTATGCTTGGCAAACAAATTAGGTCTATATGGAGAAATGACAGCAGATAAAATAACTCATCTTGCATTTCTATAACAAAGCACAAGGAACCAATCAGTGCAACACCAAAACCATTAAGGGGTCGTCCATAAAGGACGTCCGCAAAGAGGGAAGGAGGGATGGGTCATGCAAATGCGGACAATGGGGAGGGAGGGTTATGGCCTATGCGGACGTCCGCATACAAATTTGGTAAATGTACACAGCTTTAAATGCAACCCATGCTTTAAACACCAACTTCAGTCAAATGGCAGACACTCTGTACAGCACTGGTTTATCAATAGTACTATTCCACTGCAGACAGCTAAAGAAACATTTCAAGTTTTCAACCTGTCTTAAGTCGCATCTATTTAGATCTGCCATGTATGGTGCCATTCTGAACTTCTTTTAAAAAAGATAGAATGAGTAGTTTATTAATGATGTCTTTCACGATGCTGGTCTTCAATGTTTACTGGCTTTGGAGTGCGGACGTCTGCAAGGGGGGAGGGGAGGGCAAGGAAAAATGCGGACAGACGCGGACAAGGGAAGGGTCCAAAGTAGGTCATTTTTGCGGACGTACTTTATGGACAACCCCAAAACAGATTTTGTCAATTCCGGTCTGGGTCCAAGGAGAAAGAAAGCTTTTGTGGATCTAGTAAGATAGAAAGCCAGCACAAGGCAAAAAGCCTGTGGAATACACCGGTTCTCAAAAGGTGTTTTGTAGTTATCACATGAATATACAGATCTGTGAATTCCAAATAAATGTTGATATAAATGCCTGTTCTCCTGAACATGTTTTTATAAAAGTTTAGTCTATAAAAGTTTGTGCTCCTGGACATGTCTTTATAAAAGTAGTCTTCTAATAAGCTAGCCATTCTAAAAGTGTCAAAAATTTAGCAAAAAAAGCTAAACTGCTTATTAAGGATATATTTCTAAAACATGACAACTTCTCTGCATTTCAAAATATTTTTTATTAATTCCTTACATGTGCTGCCTTAGAATGTACAGCTTTTGTCGGTCAAAACTGGAATTGAGGCAACGACATCAAAAAACAATGAATGTGACTTATATTCTGTTCTTATTTTGACCCAAATCTGCTTAGCACTGTCCTCCAAATCATATGTAACCGTGTTTTCCGAACTGTTACAACACAACTCTGCAGAAAACAACGTCACAGTTCAGAATTTGAATTCTTTCATCTTCTTTGCCTTTACGCTTTCTTGTTGCTGCTGCTGTTTCTTGCGTTTCTTCTGCTGCTTGACATTGTGTTCGGCAACCATGTCGCTCAGGTCTTCCTTCTCAATCTGGGCCTGCTGTTCACGAACGGTCTGCTCGTACTTGGCCTGCATGGCAGCTGTGTCGAGGTCCAACTCCTCCGGATTCAGTGCCACTTCTACCCCTTCAATCACCTTCTCCCCAGCCTTCTTGCTGCTCGGCATTGCTGCTGCGATGTCGTAGACATGAGCCGACCCCATCATTGCTGTTCCTACATTTGTTTTCTTTTCGGGAAGGATTGTGTACAGCGCAGGGGTGTCGCCACCTTGATCCATGGCATCCTCGATTCTTTTCTTACGAAGTTCAATCATGTCTGGCGTTTCCATTCCAAGCGGGATGGATGCGACACCGCTTGGCGTCACTAATCCCGTTTCCGCTGGAGTGACTAATCCAGCTGCATCTGGTTCTTTGTCTTCATCCTCGTCAGATGGTTCTTCCTCTTCTTCCGACTCTGATTCCAGCTCACCCCACCTGGTTTTGTCGACCTCCTCATCTTGTGTGGCAGCCTGTGGATCTGGATTAGTTGCTCCAAACACGTCGCCATACAGAGGTTTTCCAGACTCGTCCACTGGCGTCTTTCCCCACCCACCGAGCTGAAACCCAAAAGAGCAACCTTCAGGTACAGGGGCATTGAGACCAGGAATCTTCAAGTTTGGATACGACGGAGGAGGACCGTATCTCTGCATGGCAATAAGCCAAGGTGGCGGAAATCTTTCGGCATTCGCCCCGATGGGCATTCCCAGTGCAACCCTAAGCTCGTCAGAAAGGTTTCCAGGCTTCTTCTCCTTCAATCGTGTCTCAAATTCCTTGCCTTCATAATACAGATCACCGTGTATGGTCATCTTTGGTATTTTCTGTAGCTTGAAGAAAGCATCATGATAGAGCTGGTAGTCAATCTCCATCTTTCCCATCTTTGGCCGCACACGCTCTCTCATTTTGGCTTTCATTGTTTTTTGGTCCTCCTTTTCCATCAAGGCTTGTCGCATCTCCATAATTCCAGTCGCCTTGATGTAGTCAGGCAGTTCGAATGGTGGCTTTTCTATACCACGCTTGCCCTGAAGGTACTTGCGCTTGAAGCACCAATGCCTTGGCACTGTCACCGTGTTTCGTGTCGCCTTCAGATGCACGAGAAGTTTTGGATCGCGTGACGTCACGTCGTGCATCTCAACAACGTCAGGCCGCTGGACCAACTGCTTCAGCTCTGCCACGCTCAGTCGATTCAGCTTTTTCAGCTTCTTCTTCGACCACTTCTGCTTGTTGATTTCCTCAGGCACTTTCTCATCGTCTAGATCCAGAATTCCTCGAGCCTTGATCGGAATCTCCTCAGGCTTCTTCTCCTCAAATTTATTCCTCATATCGTCAACTTTCTCCGAGTCTCTGTTCCTCTCGTGCTCTGTAATTTTGAAGGCTTCGAAGACCCGGCTGAACTCGTAGTAGGGATCATGACGCAGAAACTGTATGACCTCTGGTATGTACTCCACTTGAACTTGCTCAACGGGTTCAGAAGCTTTTGTCTGTGAATTTTCATCTTCTTTAACTTTCTTATTTTTATTACTCTTAGACTTCTTCTTTTTCTTCTTCTTCTGCATTTTCTTATTTGTCTTGTTTTTGCTCTCTTTCTTCTCTGTTACTTCAGCATCCTGATCCTCTGAGTCGTCGTACTCCTTCACGGCAATCTCAGGCTCGTACAGCTCATCACCGGCACTCATTACAGCCTTTTCTACCTCTTCAGGGTTGATGCTGGCCAGTACCTTTTCAAGAGCTGGAGTAAACTTGCTGTCTTTGGGAGGAGGGGTCGCTTGTGAGGCATCTTGAGATACTGGCACAGTCTGCTGTTTAAGCCCGTCCATTCTAAAACATTAATACACAAATGTCTTACTTTTCTGGCATGGGCCACAAAAGGTCTCAAATCTTTGGTCATTGTTTCAAAGAAACTTTTAACAACAGGTGACAGTCTTTATGACTAAATACTTTGTCAGTCAGTGTAGATCAGCAAAAGGAAATACAGAGATAATCAGATCACAATGTCAGCATTCATTTTTAACTCTTTCAGTCGACTCTGTTATTCAGGAGATTTAACTCTAGCTGGCAGGGGTAAATACATCTTTCAACGTAAAGCAGTGTTTTCAGGCATAGATCATGGAAAGGTTTCATCAGCAAAATGGGCTCATATTCTCCAACATCAGATTGTGCCTAATACGGATGTCAACACTATCAGGCACAGGCACAGGCACAGTCACAGACACAAAACACAAGTAACAAAACACCAAATTATCACCATTTAAACCGTCACTGTCTAATATTTGCGATGTTATATTTATAAATTACCACAAATAACGTCGGTCGTCCAAATGCTATTCACATGTATAGCTACTTACTTACCTACTTACGGCTCGGCTTTGGTTCGCGTGCGCTAAGCCTTGCACAAAAACAAAACTTATACTTACACGTCGAAGTAGAGCCTGTAGGCGTAATCTGTCGTTAAGCGGAACACGAATTAAAATAAATACAAATCAACATATGCCTAGCTTGATAATTATTGTTTTAATCCTCTCTTTGCTATACAACGCACATATCCAGCAAAGATCTAATAACAAAACGATAACCGGATATATATAGGTAAGTAAGTACACAATTTTGTTGGTCATGAGAATAGCTAGTCGACGCGCATTGGTCTGAATTAGCACAAATGCGTTGGGAGTTGGTTTCGGTATGGCATACCTCAATGTATGCGACGAGTTCGAATTAAAATTTAGCAAGATATTTTGCATTTTAATTATAATGTATTGTGCCTAAATTTTGGCTTCAGTTTGGATTAACGTAATTGTAATTCGCGGGAACCAGCTTATTCACAGACGCTCAGTCAAGACAAATTCGAGGATCATCTTCGAGACTTGGCCGCGGATCGACTTCATTTTGTCAATAACTTTATCTCTGGATACTTGGTACAAATGTAATTTTGCAATTACTTCGGTGCTTTTGAAGTTAGGAATCTTACGATAGCTCCAATCAGAAAACATGTGAACAGAAACACCCAAGGTAACTGGATGCCATATATTTGTTGTGCATTGAATCATAGATATTTACAAGAAATGCCGCTGTATGAGCTTTGCCAAAATCCGCAATTTTCGGATAATATTTATGACCATTATTCAAACAGCATAAAGTCAAAATGTAAGCATATTTAAGCAATGTACTCTTCTGAGTCCAGAAGAGTAAAACCATTTCCTGGGAGGAGATCCCAATAAAACGTGTTGTGGATTGCGGTAGACGATTGTTTGAGCGCTCGCTTTGTCACCAGATAGTAGCGGCTAATAAATACGGAAATAATAAACGGCCAGAAGTCTCGACCGATGTTAATAAATAAGTCGTCCTCGGAGTCTCCGCTCTACAAAAGAGTAGCCGATAACCTATATATTCCAAGCTTATCGATTTCTTTTTGATCACAGTTTCCGGCTGCATTAGCTTTTTGTGAAGCGTTTTGTATTTGGAAATCAATATACATATATAAGTTTCCTCTGACTTCGTAAAAGTGATTTAGTCATCTCTTTAAAATGATGTCAAACAAAGTCGACAGGCAAGGCGTTGTACGGGACGAAAATACAGGTTTTTTCCCGTCTTTTTCGTCCAGTTGTATTTACTCAGTGCGCTAGTTTTAAATTCCACGTGTGCGCCGATAAAATAAAATTATTTGTAGCATTTAATTATTGTATAAGTAACCTAGACGAAACTTTTCGAGTTTTTTATATTTAGCAGATTCTTTAGCGCTTCTGAGAATGAATAAAGGAACGAAATGTTCATTTTTCTTCTTTTGGATAAATACTTAAATCTTGGTTCTTTTGAAAATGCTTTCCGTTTTAAAAATAATTTTTAAAATCATAAATTTAATTGCTTCGAACTTAAGATTCATTGCACAAATATGTATTCTGTCTAATCCCATCTGAATGCTACTGTAATAAACTTCCATCAGAATTACGACCATTATGTGTCCGTCATACGAACTCACCATCACTTCACCTTTTGCAGTCTCAATGCAAGTCTTCTACTCAAAACTGAGAAAACTCCACTTCCGCTGATCTTATCCTGATTCTTCCCATTATCCATCCTGCAGGTCCAATTCCGATCACCACTCACCGTGATGGCCGGCCTGCCTCGCTCTTGGATGTTGACCTGGATCCGAGCCCTTCATGCCAATCGATTTTGTTTTGACTAAGCGCCTTTGAATAAGTTGGTTCCTGTGACTTAGCTTTCATTGGGTGTTGTAGAAATCTCGAGTTTACAGTGTACGATTACAATTATAGTAAGTCTCATTGCTACAGTCCAAATTGTTATTCACAGAAAAATCATTATCCAGTGAAATTCGATTAAGAAGGAAATAATTGCATCAGTTGTTTTAAGCGATTTGAATTTATAGTTATAATATTGCTGACAAAATTATTGCTCTTCTTTTTAATTTGCTTTTCTTCAAAGGAAAGGTTTCATCACAAATTTCTGACAGACTTGTTTCTGTTGAATCAGGTGAAGTCTTCATTCCAGCATCACAAAGGCCAGATGGAAGCTGGAGAAAACCTAGAAAGGTCAAGGAGGGCTACGTTCCACAGGAGGAGGTCCCTATGTAAGTATTTCTTCATCAGTGTAACAAGCAGAAACTTAAGGTGTTACTACACCAACTGCCAGCAGTGCAGAACCTCATTTAAGCCAGAATATTCTTATGGAATGCATTATTTTAACACAAATTCTGGTATAATGCAGTCAAGGCCGTGGATTCCTAATTTAGTTATGTTTAGAATAGTACCTCACTTTAATATGTGGTTCTTGGTAGCTCTGTGTCTCTATGTGTCAATACACTTTATGTTCTTTCTTCTTTGCTTCTCCTCCGTCAGGCCACCGCCGACGATGAGTCCTCAACCTGTCGTCTCCACTGTTCTCTGTCGCTGATCTTGTCCCTTGCTTCTCTCATGCTTATTTTCATTCCCTCCAGATCTTCTCTTATGTTGTCCAACCATGTCTTCTGTTGTCTTCCTCTGCTCCTCGTTCCTTCTATATATCCATTTAAAGCCACTGATGGTAATCTGTTATTGTCCATTCTCATCACATGTCCTAGCCATTTTAGTCTTTTTTTCCTTATTCTATCAATGAGTGTTTCTTCTTGTCCCAGTTCTCTCCTAGTCACCTCGTTTTATGTAGTGCCTTTTAATTACCTCACAACATGCTGCAGACATGGCTGTCTACCTGGTCTGAGCAAATGCATTTTGAGATATGCAGAAAAAATACGCTGAACAGAGCCACCAAATGCGATTGTATAAAAGCGATATAAAAGGATGTTTTGTAGTTATAGGAACATTGCTCGCTAGCATCTCGTGTTACATGTGAAGCATCTCGTGTTACATGTGAAGCATCTCGTGTTACATGTGAAGCATCTCGTGTTACATGTGAAGCATCTCGTGTTACATGTGAAGCATCTCGTGTTACATGTGAAGCATCTCGTGTTACATGTGAAGCATCTCGTGTTACATGTGAAGCATCTCGTGTTACATGTGAAGCATCTCGTGTTACATGTGAAGCATCTCGTGTTACATGTGAAGCATCTCGTGTTACATGTGAAGCATCTCGTGTTACATGTGAAGCATCTCGTGTTACATGTGAAGCATCTCGTGTTACATGTGAAGCATCTCGTGTTACATGTGAAGCATCTCGTGTTACATGTGAAGCATCTCGTGTTACATGTGAAGCATCTCGTGTTACATGTGCAGTCGTATATGATAGTGATGTCAAGACAGACGAGAATTTTAAACAAATTAAAAACCTGATTTTATTTCAGTTTAAAGTGCTATTCATTGTTTCTGCAGTGTTTCAGGATGGAGTAAATTATGAAGAGAAATGTATAATGAAGGAGGTATATGAAAATAAGCCTTGACTGTGCTCCATCTTTTAAATCTGCATTCTTCACGTGCTTGGCAAATTAAATGAAGCCTTTGCAATCTTATTTTAGTTTCAGTTACTACTTAACAAATAAGTGCAGTACTGTGTCCTTTTCAGGGATACTTTCATGCTGGCAGTTGAGATGTTTTATATTTCCTAGATAAAATATAATAGAAAATAAATACAAGCCAAAATTTTTGTAGGTCGAAATTTTGGAAATTTGTCTGAATGGAAACAGGCCTCCATTTTAATTTCATGGAAAAATTATTAAAACTTGGTGGATAATTATAAATGTGCCATTACAGTTTGCTTGCCAATATTTTGACTATGCTGAGAAACATGAAATGAAAAGAAGAAATAAAGCCATATAACTGGCTGGAGAAAAAGCCATTCAGCTAGTGAATATCAACTGTTTCTTTATCGTCGTCATCGTTACTATCAGTGGCCTGAAAGCCTGTACGTATCCACTGCACGTTTGATTGTTTCTTTTCATGCTTCCCTGCCTTGTGCTGGCAGCATCAGGCTGTGGACATTGTTTGGTGCCAGTTTTCTCTGCCATTCAGCAAGATCTTCCTTTTTTTGCTGTGGCCTCCATAATTTGTAATATCACACTGGTATTTTTGTTTTCTGCAGTTATGAAAACAAGGGTGTACAGTGGCTGAAGAGCAGACCTACCCTTCCTATTGGGCTTTCAGTCAATGAAGAGTCTGATAAGGCTTCAACGCAATCCAGTTTACAGGAAGAGGCGAAAGAGCTTTCAAAAGCTGCCAAAAAGAACTTGAAACGTAAAGAGAAGAAGAAACTGAAATCAGAGGACCCTGCAGAACCAGTTCTTGAAGTGTTCTCTCAGCTTTCCGTTAGTACTGAGCCAGAACCATCAACTTCTGCTCAACCAAACACCACTCCAGACAACATGGACGAAGCTATGAGAAAGCGCCTACGAAATCTTCGGAAAAAACTAAAACAAATTGACGAACTGCAGGCTGCGGTGGACTCAGGAAAAATCAAGCCGGACAAAGAACAGTTAGATAAACTTGCAAAACGAAAGGATATTGAAGAAGAAATGGAAGAAATTGAACTGGATTTATAAAACATTAACTGTATAATAAAGAAATCAAGGACAGCATGTACATAAGGTTTTACAGACAGTGCTAGTATGAATTTTTCCGGAGATAAATTTTTTGGAAATAACGTGAAGAAATAGTAATCATGATAGACATATTGTATCATGTCAAGTATAAAATGTGATACATAGGTAATCGTGAGTTGATTAGCAAATTAGCTTCATGCATATATGCAAAGTAATTAGTGGAGTTTTTGTCACAGGTTTGTCATTGAATTTGAACAGCAGAAATGAATGATCTTATAAATTTATTTTATCAGTGTTTTATTTCACTAGGCAGTGGTAGCACAAAATATGATTTTTATATTACCTTAAATCTGAATATTATTTTCTTGAGCATGTTAAAATTACTAAAATATACTGCAGTCATGTGGTTAAAAGGCTTCTGTGCACATTTTGTCTGTTCAATCTCGTTTGTATTTTTATAGTGTAACACTCGAAGGATGTTTGTCAGTGGCACTTGCATCATAAGCCAGTGATGGAGAAATCTGAGAGTCCCCACGACTGGAAATGCGCTTTGCATAATGTATGGTTAACCTTGCACCATATTCCAATAACAGATTCTAGTGCCCTTTTAATCTGAATTTAGACTAGTGGGGCATTTAACGATCCTTCATGAAAAAGGGCAGTTTACCTTACAGAGGCTTACTGAGTAATGGTAATCCCTACAATTTGTATCTGGCTACTGAAGCAAACAATGGATTACTGAAATGCAAACAGAAATTGCTAAGGACTTAGAAGAATGGCAATGTACACAAATACTCATCGCTGCAAAATTGCTGGTGTCAGAAATGTGATGGTTGATGCACTGAATGACGATGGCTTCAAAGACAAAGAATGCTTCAAAGTCCAGTTTATCAGTCTAGCACTTGACTGCCCCAAACGAGCTCTGAATTCTTTTAAGCCTTTGGCGGTATGCGCAGTTAACTGAGTTTTATTTCGGCGTTATAATTTAGGTACTTTTCAGCAACAGCTTTAACGAATTAATGACGTCGTAGGCCTAGTTCGCCGTAGGACATTTATCTTATTCGTTTACAAGCAGTTGATCTAGAATAGCGCTTCAAAATTGCTTAGAATGACATAGTGTTGAATCTATCTAGAGTATAACATCTATGTTGATGAAATTCGAGAGGCGCATGGGTTTATTTGATTGTTGACATCTTCAGATGGACTTCGTAATCCAGGGATTTGTGCAAGCCCAACGAAAGCCACGTTACGGGGACTTCGTGCTGAATTAGTCCGATAAGGAGTGGTTAGATTTTATTTTAAAGCTGACGAAACAAAATGTCGAGACATGTTACTGTTGGCATTGACATAGGGACGACGTCTGTAAAGGTTGCAGTGGTTGATCAGAACGCGAAGGAAAAGTTGGGGGCGTGGTCTCTAGACACTGAAGCTACAGCACCTAGCATCAAGCCTGGGATAAATTCTAGCGAACAGGATCCCGCAAGGATCCTGGGCACCCTTCAGAAATGCTTGCTTAAGGTTCCGATAGAACTTCGAGCCAGTGTAAAATCTGTCGGGGTGTCGGGCCAGATGCATGGCGTGGTGCTGTGGAAGAGCGGAGCAGGATGGCAAGAGAACGATAAAGGTCAATTTAGCGTTGGAAGCCGTTTAAGTCGGCTCTACACTTGGCAGGATGGTCGCTGTACTCCTGATTTCCTCGCATCTCTGCCAAGGCCACATTCTCATCTGCGTGTGGCCAGTGGATTTGGCTGTGCCACCCTCTTTTGGTTGTGTCGCCATGAACCGGAGTCACTGGAGGGTTACAACTGTGCCGGAACCATACAGGACTATGTCGTTGCAATGCTGTGCAACTTGGAAAAACCGATAATGTCAACTCACAATGCTGCCAGCTGGGGTTATTTCGATATGAAAGAGAATGCCTGGAATGCAAAATTGTACACTCACCTTCGTATTATTATAAATTTTGTATGTTCGCTGAATATTTGCCATAAGTATAGGTACCATTCTTTCTTGTGCATTGGACCATCCTTCTGGAGCATTCTTCCACAAAAAATACATTTATTTTTCCACCATGGGCAGTTCAAGAAACATATTCAAACTGTCTAAAGTTGCATCTTTTGCTTTGTTAGATCTCCATATTTAGCACCCTTGTGAGGTTCTTTAAAGGCGCTATATAAATTACCTGGTACATACATTCAGTGGTACTGTGAATTAAAATGCATAATGCCAACTGAGCATTCTTGAATTTCGTAGTAGTGCTTATGTCTGCAACTCTGTAACAGAACAGACATTCATGAAGAGGCCTTTTGCTGGACAGACTGCTATTAAATAAGTTTCTGATATGCATTATGGTGTCACTGTAAGTGATGTAATGTACTGTAATTTAGTTGTTTCTTTGTGCTGCACAAGTAATGTCTTCTAAAAAAGTAGTGTCTTTAAAAAAGTAGTGTGAGAAAATGTAAACTAATGTGGCCAGAGCTGTCACGAACATTACCGTCTGGTAATAAAAGACATCCAATGTGGCAGACAATTAGCCACTTGTTTGGCTGCCATAAAAGCCGGTGCTTTTCTGCTGTATGCAATAGCTGGTGTGCCTTTTCAACAGACAAGACGAAGAGAACATACGAGTGTGACAGACTGCTGCCACATATTTTTGCAAGACTTTATTTTTAGGGTGCACAAAAAAAGACGGTTGACTGAGTTTTGTTGTTTGTTCAGGCTTTCTGATGCAGATTTTCCAGTTCACCTTCTTCCACCTGTCACTCATCCGAGAAATGTTGCCGGTCAGTTGTCACACACGTGGTATGCTATCCCAGAGGGCGCTGTTGTTGGGGTTGCCATGGGAGACCTGCAATGTTCCATTTTTTCAACACTGTACACATCGCCATACAGTGCAGGTTAACAGTTTATGTTTTAACTTAACGTGCAGGGCTTTGTGCAAGTTTTGTGCAGATCTATTCTCTGATTCTTTTGGTGGACTTGAATGTGTACTCTTGTTGTAAGACAAGTGCTGTGAGTCTGCCAGATGTTCATGTGCGTTGAACACAGTAAAAATACCGTGAGATAAATTTTACTAGGTGCTTGAATGTTTATTTTTATGTGGCCTATAATAAAGGGTTGGGTATGATCTACTCTTGAGTAAACATTAGACATCATTTCCGGATACCACTGTAGCATGTCCATATTTGATATTTTAATTGCATTGAACATTCATCACTGATTAACTCAAAAAAGATGCATCATAAGTAAGTAATGAGCGCCATTGAGAAACTGATACATTACATTGTAGTCTTCACATTACATTGTAGTCTTCTTCATTTGTATCTGCCAGTTACGATTAACTGTGTATTTCTTTATTTTTAAATTTTATGACATGTTTGATATTTTAGTTGTGAACATCAGCACTGCTGCTCAGGTGTGCTTCCTTCTGCCTTACAGTTTCGATCAAATACAGAATGTAGATGAAAACAAAGAAAATGCAGCAGAAACCGTGGAATATTTCCCATATTTCGATGGGCAGTATCTTGCTGTTTCTGCAAGTTTGAATGGAGGAAATGTTTTAGCGGCATTTGTGGAAACGTTGCGGCAGTGGTCAGCAACTTTGGGTCAGTACCATTCACCTCAGTTATTTTATGCCTTACGTAAGGAATGGTAAATTGTCCTCTTGTAACGAGTATGTGCTGATGAGACTGTGAAAACTGCAGACAACTCAGAATATCTGTCACCTGTCTGCTTCTCCAGGTTTCATTTCTGCCACAAGCTTTTTCACCTCTACCACAAGCTAAGTCTTGTCCATCTGCTACCACAAGAACAAAAACTTGTGCAAAGTGAACAGTATTTTAAAATTTGGGTTATTAGATGAATACCACAAGCTTTTGATGCTGACATTTTGCCAAACCATTTTATCATTACACCTCATACCTCAGTATGTCTTTGCCTTCTTCAGTCCCTGGAGCTGCCTCTATGTAAGGGAAATTGAAATGATTATTTTAATGTAATAAGTAAGTAATGCGTTTACTAAGACGCCATTTGTCCATTGATTGAGCAAAGAATCGTAGGTGGAATACACCATCCCTCTCTTTGCTTTTAAGATATGTGAGTAGAGCAAAATTTATGACTGCCCGAGTTTACCTGGCTGAGTAAAGTTATCTCATTTTCGTGATAAGATGTCTCTGGAATGTTGTTAATTTGTTCTATTTTAGGATTTGATGTTTCTGCTGAACATGTTTGGAACTGTATTTCCACTAAATCGCAGGAAACTTCCCCAGCTGCCAATCTACCGATTGTTTTTCCAACTATTTTTGGAGAACGACATGAACCCGATGCCCAGGGTACCATGACCAACATCACTGCGTTTAACGTGTCGCTTCATTCCATCTACCGTGCTCTGTGCAAAGGCATTGCTAACAACCTCGTCAAAATGATGCCGCCAGAAAGACTAAAAGATGCTCACGTCACAAGAATACTAGGCAGTGGCGGTGCTCTAGTCAGAAACAAGTGCCTCCAGGAAGATCTATATGAGCTATATAAATTACCAATAGAAGTGGTAGAATGTGGAGGGCATGATTCCGCATTTGGGGCTGCATTGGCAGTAGGGCAGTTTTTTTCTGTCTGAACCTGAACTGTCAAGGCAAGGATTACATTATTCAGTCTGAGCATGCATTCACATGGAATTCAATATCACCTTTGCCGATGGTTGAATAGTCGACGATGTAACAAAATGATATCTGAATCCAATTTATGTTTAAAGCACAAAAGCTATTTTGTATGAAGAAAACCAAATATAAGTCTTGTTAATGGATTACTGAACTGAATTCTTTTTAACACCAAATATCATAAACAACACAAATACAAAACAGACTCCACATTTGGCCCTTTAACCTCGAAGTCTAGAAATCAGGGTTTAAAAGTCTAACCCTTTACAGCATATCTTTTATTAAAACTAAATTACGTTTTTCAAATATATCAAATATTTTTCAAACTATAAGCAACAAACACAGAAGTTTAAAAAATTTTTAAGTGCAAACATTCATTCTCCAAGTCAAAACGATGCCTTGTTCGAAATCTTTAGTGCAGGTCATTGTCGGTGGTAAAATCTGTCAAAAAGGTTTCTACCAAATGACTCAAAGACCAGCAGAATGGGTTAAGCTAAGACGCTCAGTTTCATGTCCATTGGCTGTCTCAGTATCGTTGACAGCAATGATTTAGCCGCTTCGGACAGCACAGAGTTATAGTAAAAGCTACATTTCTTCAGTGTGGCAGAAAACTGGTGGAACCATCTTGCTCACTTTCAGAAGACGAACTTGTTAAATGCAGCACGCACCAACCAACGGTCAACGTCTGTTGTCATCAAACTACTAAAATTGATTGCTGTGGGCCTGAACCAAATAGCACAAACCTGCTGAACTGTCCTACCTAATGTAATCTAACGACTTCTATACTGCTGATTTCGAGTGAAACCGTAGTCAGTCATAACCCGTTGGAGAAACCCAATGAAAATACGATAGGACAGAGAAACCAGAAGTCAGGCTAAGATAAAAGACAGGCGATAACTTAATCTTCGGTTCCATGCAAAGCCTCCTTTTTTATGAATGGTTACACGACACATTACACCAACTAAACAAAGATAAATATTTTCTTAAGCACAAGAAATATGTTCAGCATGAAAAGTCAACACCAGTAATTCACGCAGAACTCTACACAACTGCAAAATCAGTAGCATCATAAGTCGTTCTGTACCAAAAATTAGTACTACGATAGCACAGGTACTTAAGTATCAAAATACAGGGACAGATATGCACACTTAGTGAAATAAGCACCAGTATCCAGCAAAACAACAAACATATGCATACTAGCAGATTACAACATCAGTTTTACACATGGTTTACAGCAGGACCATCTATTCCTTAAACATGGATTAAATAGTTCACTTTCTTATCTAATCTACAAGTTCTGCAGCTAATACAGAAATACACAGGCCGACTATGATGGTCGTTGCTAACAAAAATTGATAGGCATATTTGAATATGAGGTCATAACAGTAGAAGTTCAGCAGAGCGTTCCACAAGAACAGAATAACAATCGTCATGTTTCATTCAGATGGGTGTAAAAGTTCGGGTCCTCCTTATAAGCAGTGGCCGGGAGAATAGATAAATAACCCTTGCCTGGGGAGACGCCTTCATGGCTTCAGCGAGTGGCCGGATTTTAACAATTTCGATGAAGCAGTGTCATGTATCAAAACTTCCACACTGATAGACACTGCCACGAAGACCTTTTGGTTCAGACACCATGACATGAATGTCGTGAAAGTGTGGATGAAGCCGCTTTTCGACACACGTCAGCCACTCTGCTAGTTTCGGATGCGAGGCCTGGATGCTGTGTCCGGCACAGACTGCTTGCATGAGCTCACAGGCGACCAGGACGTCGGCAATGGTTATCTCGAGGCCGCAGACGAAGGCAGAATCTTTCAAGAAAACCTGCTCCATCTTGTCCAAACCACGTTCCAATTCTAACTGGAAGCGTCGGAGTCTCTCCAGATCAACTGGAATGTTTTTAATTCTTGGCTCCAGAATCTGTGCAAATGAATTACAACAATTATCGTAACTGGGCACTGTAATTTATTTTTTTAATTTCACATTTCTTGTAATTTTTGTATAAAGAAATTTTATGTTTATTGATATAGCATTTTTCATAATTTTATATTTCTTGTAAGTTTTGTAGAAAGAAAGCATATCTAGAACCACAGATTCTGCTCAGTAAAGTCTGTGTTGGCCTTTAGATCTTGACTAAATACTCCTCTTCTCCTGGGCTCATTTTCTTCACGGCTGATTGTCTTTTCCAGTTTTCTCTAGTCTGTGACTGGACTCACCCTGGAAATTGGACATTTGCTTAGCACAGACCATCGACTGATGTCTTTGGCATTATTACAGTGGTGCTATAGAGGTCTTAGATTATCTCTTGGCATATCGATATATTAACTACAATTACTGAATTTTGTCATTATTGTAACATATTTTCTTAATTCTAAATAAATTAGTATTTATTTTATTTTCCTTAGAAAGTACCACTATCTAATGATAGGGCATCAAAAAGGGATGAGCAGTTTTGCATTTAAGACTTGCTCAACATCGCCAATCAACGACTATCTGAAGCAGCGCCCACCTGACTCAGCATTCTCAGTTGGTGACCCATCCAAGTACTAGGTTGGCTCAAAAATGCTTATTTCATCACCAGAACCAGTTTTCTTTAGCCGCAAAGACTTGCTGCAAAATGGAATTGGCTTTTTAACCTCAGGACTTTGTGCCTAGTTTTACAGCTATTGCATGACTGTTTGAAGCATGAATATTCATGTTGCTCCAGTTACATAATTAACTTACTTCGTGATGATAGACTCCATTTGCACATGCATGAATATTCATGTTGCTCCAGTTACATAATTAACTTACTTGGTGATGATAGACTCCATATGCACATGCATGAATATTCAAATTGCTCCATGTACAGAATTCATCTACACGGGCACGCAGCTGAATTTCTGCGGGATACCAGTGTTCAGCAACACTGTATCGACCACACAGATATTTGAGGATTGCGTCTCTGAAAAATAAAGTAGCACCTGAATTAACCAGCAAAAATCATGAACTCAGACGTTCTACAAATTCTCTATTCTATGGACATTTACTTCAAACAGTGATACATAAAGCAGACACACAGCGATCAAAATCAAAACTACTTAACAAAATTACCATTCTCAAAATCCAACAGATAAACATTCATGATGAACTGTGCTAAAATATAATAATAGTATAAAAACAGAACAAAAGCTACCAAACAACAAAATTGAAAGAAATTCAACCATGCATCAACATAAATAGTTAAAATTATTCACTCAGATTAGCAGTCTGAGCAAAATTCTATTCAAAATTTGATCATGAGGACATGATAGAAGTATAGCTTTTACAATTGGTTTTAATAAAATTAATTTCCAGCTCAAGTTGTTCTGCTTTTTGTCAGCCTCCTCACATACACACAGTCTGCGTATAACTAATAACAAAGCAGTTCATTTACTTCTAAATGCCACCAAGTTAGTGATCAGAACTTTCATCATATGTGAAATTCAATTAAACCTTCGGTATTATTATTCACTACATACCTGCACGAAGTGATTCGGCCTACGATGTTCTTCTCATGTCCTGGAATTTTTCAAAGTACCATCTTAGACATTACCACACATAAAAATAAGAAAATGAAGCCACGCAGATGGAAAATAAATCCTTAACCCATAATCATGCAGCAATAAACTCACAGATTTCTGCATGCATGCTATGTACAGAGACAGAACTGCTTATGCTATTTATTATATCACAAATAAAACAGATTTAAAGTAAAGAACGGATTGAAATTTGGTCTCAGCAACCACTATAGGGCAGAACCAAGGATGACATTAACTTTATGAACTTGCCCCTCAGTCAGAACAAAGCCATCATCATCAATCGCTGGAACAACATGAAGCAGATTAACCCGACTCTGTTCCTCGATCACTGATCCTTAAAACAAAGACAAAAACTATTTATAAGACATCTAGGAACAGGAATCCTTGGAAAATTATGGTTAGGCTTGTCATGATTTTGGCCACTCCAACATTTTTCATCAATTAACACCATGAATTAATCAAGGCTAAACTTCCAGAATTGACATATTCACAATTTAATGACAAACACAAAAACTATTTAACAAATAATTATAATTCACTGGCTTCTATGGCGTCACCACAGTATCATCGATTGCATTAATACCCACACTAACTGCAAGCAGGCCAAACATATCAGAATCCCCTAATCATTAAATGACCTAACGTTTTATGAGAAGTGTAGATGATGCTTTCGTCTCACTTAAATGGATGCAAGTGTGCAATTCTAGATTCTGTGACGACCCCTAATTTTCTAGACCGACTTTCGCCCGTTGTATCATCACACGCCCCATATCCCACTGCGCAAATTCAAATCTTGGATCAGCCCCCCGAGATGATACGAGAAAATGGCTTAAGGACCTTTTCGCTGCATCGCCCGTCTCTCCGAGTATGCAATTTTATTAACTTTCAGGAATACCGCAACCGCCCGGCACGACTGGGACATAAGATCGCCATAAAACGTAAGCACCGTCGCCATTTTGCTCGATTCTGCGATGGTGCCACAGTCTGGTGCCACAAAGTCTGGTGCCAAACTGCAGTGATGCTAAAGCCTACCGTGTGTGCAACCTCGCGTCAAAATAAGTAAGTAGGCAATATTTATAGCAAAAGGAAATAACATTCATCGGAGTTCGCTAATGTTCTAAAATGTTCTTCCCATTGAGCTGCTATCAGTATGAATCTCGGGTTAACACGGTCTGTACCACGGCCTTCTTATTTAGATGGCCGTTTTCGTACACGGGAGATTGAAATGGCGCGACACCCATTTAAACGGGCAGTGGTTGCGAAGGATCTCACTCGAAAAATTTATGGAAAAATGAGCAGGGTCGAGGTCATACGGTCCATATAGAAAAACATGTACTGTTACATTTTATAGAAACACATGTAGGCCTACATTTCCATTTCCATATCAATAGTAGCAGAAAAGTGAATAGGAACAATATATATAGTTAAGTTTATTATAAAACTGATAAAGTAATTATCAGCGCGACTCCTATTCTTTTTATAAATAAACATGAGGTAAATCGAGGACTCATAGAAATACGAAGGTTCGTTTTCTTATCTCAACATCGATTTCGTTGCAAATAAATGCGCTACATTTACAGTTATTCCCTACGGCCCCACGCCCATGATCGTATTATTCTTCCTGCTGACAATTTAACGCGTAAATGTTTCATTGTTAGGATGTTGTATGAATATTCAGTTTTCTTGTGTTCTTAAATACTTGTAAACCGATGTGCGATTAGCTATTGGTTAATAAAGAATATACTTACTTACTTACTTACTTACTTACTTACTTACTTACTTACTTACATACGTTAAAACTGATCTACGTATGAACTCTATGTTAGGAAGTTCACCGTGGCTGTTTCCTACATCGTCCTTTTGTGGTCTTATAGCAAAGCCAAAGCATGGTAGGTGGATCTAATTCCTCAATCCCGAGAACTTAAAATTCAAAATATCATTTTCATAGTCTTGAATTGTCATCGTAGTCGAACTCTTTGCAGAGAAGCAATGGTAGGACTTATATACAAGAACAGAATGAGAATTTGTGTTTTTGGTCGAACGATTTGTTCTCACACATGGATTGCAGTGTAAGATGGCGGCGTTTCAGGAGATTCCATTAAATGAATTTACATCTCACATTTTCTAATTTCTTAGGCATTGAGTTGTTCTAAAATGCGCCATTCACGGCATTCTCCCGTTTTAATGTGCCTGTAAAATCACTAATTATGCGAAAGTTGCTTATCTAATAGACGACTGAGCATTGCTTAAAAATAGCACATGGCCCGAGAAAATTGCGACAGTGAGTATTAACTGAGATAAACATGTAAATGATTGAAGTGAATGGTAGGTTGAATGAATGAATGCTAAATTTGTAAAGTTGGGTTAAGGAAACGCAACAAAATAATTTTTGTTAGAAATCTAAGCAGCAATTCAATAAAATGTGCTAGTAAATGCTGAGATTCTAGTTCAGCAATTCAATACAATGTGCTAGTAAATGCTGAGATTCTAGTTAAGGTAAAATTGGACTTTAGGTCGCCTGCGAACGATCTCTTATAAAACAATATGGCCTCCCCAGATGCGAGAGAATAAAGCTCTGCGACAATCACAGAAGAATTTGGTCATTTTAATTGGAAAAACTGCAGAAGTAATTATGCAGTGTAAACTATACCAAGTATAGCTTGTTAAATTTGTGTTGTTCTTATTCTGTTTGTAAATTGCTTTTTAACAGCCACCAAAACAGCAAGCTGCAAAGTCTAAGTCATCGGCTGCTCCGCCGAAGAAGAAGGAGGGAGGCTCAGGAGGAAAAGCAAAGAAGAAGGTTTGTGTTAATAAAGCTGGAAAATGATTAATATTCCATTTTTTGTTAATTCTTGCATTCCTATTAATTACTGATTTCAATGAATATTGATATTAAGAGATTAATGTGCCAAGCATAAAAACTTGAATCAGTTAGCAATACTGGTTGCATTGTGCAAATTACCAGATCAAGAAGGACGAGTCATGTGAGACATTTTTGTGGCCTGCCACAAAATTGCTTTATGTTGTTGCTGTTCAGGTATTTTGTGCTTTTTAGATTTCCATGCGCTTTTGTGGGATATGAAAACTTAGTTATAAGTTATCCCTTGGATTTGATTCATGGTATTAGCACAAGATGATTTTACATTTAATTTTCTCTAGTTTAAGTCTACCAGCATACAAGTTTTTTTCAATGTCTTTTGGCATAGAAATAAAACTAATAAGTAACATGATTGGGCTGTGTTTGACTTAAACCGCTAATACAGAAATAAAGTTGATCAGCGCTCAGTTATGTTTTAGTAATCTGAATTTATTCCTTTGCAGAAGTGGTCTAAGGGAAAAGTCCGCGATAAGTTGGACAACATGGTCCTCTTCGACAAGGCTACGTATGAGAAGCTTTACAAAGAGGTCCCCAGTTACAAGCTGATCACGCCATCAGTTGTGTCAGAACGTCTTAAAGTCCGTGGGTCTTTGGCTAGAGCTGCTTTGAAGGAACTTCATCAGAAAGGTACAGTGGAAAACACTTAAAACATTTAACATGGAATGTTGGTTAATTGGAATAGCAGGTTTAGTCTGTGCCAGCATCAATGGTTTTTGATGTAAATCGTTCGTTTATCACCGATAACGTGAAAATATCACTTAACGAAAACATTTGTGAGTCCCGCAGAAGAAAATTCAATACAGAACCTTGGATAACACGAGATGTTGATTTATTTTCAACATCTGGCTTCTCTCATCCAGTGTGAAATGGTTGTCTGTATTTTGTTTCTAGTTGCTTTTGCTGACCTGTGTTCATCCGGCAACTGAGATATGTTTATTACACAGCTTTGACATTTTGGCAGATTTACCGTGACCAACTACAATAATTAATGAATTAATTTGAGCAATAATTAATGAATGTAGGAATGTTGATTAAAATTACGTTAAATTTAGTTTCACGACTCTATCTGCACTTTTCTATAATCTGACTGTCGAAGTTATTTAATAGAAAAATCTGAGCAAAACCATTTCAGACTGTATTTTCATGTATGTTGCAGTTACCATGAAAACTTAGTCCTTGGTTTTTGAGTGGAATTATGGAACTATGGCTTTTAAACACTGTTTGTTCGTGGAAAAAACATTGGTTAATGAAAATATGCTACAAAGCAGCAAATTTACACTGAGCAAGGATAGTACCTAACTTCAATCATGCGTTTTAGGTTTGATCCGATTGGTGGAGAGCCATCATGCTCAACTCATCTACACCCGCGCGACAAAGGCTGGAGCCGAGGCCGATTAATTGGTTCAGAACTGTTTAAGGACACAGAAATTTCTTTTAAACATTTGCAAATGTTTGTGATGTGTTTTAGAGGAAAAAGATAGACATTCTGTCACAATCTGTTCAGTTTTCTATTTCATTTAAAGTAAAACACAAGATTTGCTAAAATATCTAGGGTAATTTTTGCTTTGAATTTTGTTCAGCTGCAAAAACTTGAAGTTTAGGATCCAAAGGTCATGCAAATTTAGTGGTTTAATTGGCCTTAGAAACCTGTAAATAAGTCATGTTTCCCATTTCTGGTTGCCTTGCAATGTTAACTGCTTACGTTTTTTCTTCCTTTTATCCCGTATTTCCATTTTCCGGAAATAAATATGTTAGTTTTAGATGGTTTCCTCTAGTTTGCCTGAGATGGAGAGCATGTCAAATTTTTACAGTAGTAGATGGTCTAGAGGTACAAGTTGAAAATCGATCCTTCAAGTTTCCTTGATGTGTAAATGTACAGTATAGGTTCTTCTCTATAGCGACATTGCTCATTTTTCAGTGAATTTATCAGATGGAATCCTTCACCAGCTGCCAGTTTGAATAAGTACCATGCCATTTAAAGTTCCCTTGTACATACCTTGCTAGCGTGAGATTCAAATCTCTTAAATTAGTGACGATCATAGGCGAACTAGGATCCTCACACACCAGTTGCTTTGACCAATGTCTGGTCTCATTGGTTCTGCAGGGCTGCACAGTGACTTTCAGGTCTGCTTTGGTATGAAATACTGAACACCAATACATTTATAATATGTACACGTAGTTAAACAATCAGTGAAAATTATTGGTATCCATTGGTACTGGCTTCCTCAGGTGTTGATTTTTGCCCAGTCCACAATCTTTGGAAGTCGTTTTTGCAATGAATCCTAGTATCTGTTGAAAATCAAACTATTTACACAATTATTTAGTCTGTGAACTCGTAAATAATGTAACCAGCCGGCTGTACCATCGTGCCAATAACAGGAATGTACGTTAACATTTAGAAGATTTTCTATGTTGCACTCGGTTGCTGGTCAGTGCATTTTATTGTTACGTAAGATTCTTTTGGAACCTGTGCGGTGGCGAGTATGGTATGCGGCGTCATTGTCGAAAGGGCACGTAAGCCAAAGCCGAATTATGGGCTCTGAGGTCATACCTCATGCTCGAGGTTGTACTCGAGTTTTACTCTAAAAGCGCAGATTTTCAAGGCATTGGCTTACATAAAGGACTGCACCTCAGTAGTAGTAAGTAGTTCCCAGTTTCTTTAGCGATGCTTATGACTGCTAGGGCCAATGACGTCGACCAGAGCGGATTTAACAATCTGCAGCTCCTACATCAAGTTTTTAGCCACCCGTAATACATGTACGTTTAAGTATGACAGCAATTACAACATTTTAAACAAAAAATTAAAAACAATTTATTGTAATTAATATTTATCAGTATTTTTATATTTATTGTTTCGCTCACAGTTTTAAATTAAGTTTAATGTTCAATTTTTAATATTCCTAATTTTTGATTTTTCCGCCCTGTGGAATGTGCCGCCCCTAGAGCACGGCCTCGTTTGTCCCTATTGGAAATCCGATACTAACGACCAAAGATGTTAATAAGGGAATTCCCTTATTAACATCTTTGCTAACGACGACCTTCATCATTAGTTGCTGACGACTGCCGTTTGGCGGTGTCAGATGATCTCCATTCTGTTTGTTCATTTGTCAAATTATAGCTATTCTCGTGTTCAGTCCAAGTCAACCTGCGTTTATCTTCTCTTTTATACACTGGCAAGACAATCGAACAGCCAAGCTTCAGCTACTTTGAGAGGGTAGATGCGCTATATAAATGTCCATATAGTGGATGATCCAGAAGTCTACAAAACGCCAAGTACGCAAGGGGCCAAATTTGACGACCTTTTACATGTTTCCAAATTTTTTCTGCTTACTAATTTTTAGTTTCACAGGTTTTGTGACCTGTTTTTTTAGGTTCCAGAGTTTGATAACTTGGAAAGTTTCCCATATTTTAATGATCTTTATGTTTTGTTTCCAGTTTTTATGACCTTTTATTTTTCCCAGTTTTTATGACCTTTTATTTTTCCAGTTTTATCATTACCTCTTTTATTTAATAAATTTAGTGGCCAGCTGCCCAGCTCTCGCCCTAACAGGCTGACTAATTCACAAACGTTTTAACTACAAGCGGCAAGGCATATACAAACACCACAGAATAATACATACAGAATAGGTACATATACTGGGCAGATAGGCCAGTGCTAATTAATATGTTTATACTACAGACGGCCAGGTATAAGAAGCACAAACGCATTTAGTCTTAGTATTAATCTGGCAGCGCTAAATAAACATGCCCGTACTTGGGTTCTATAGACCTGCCTTGCATACCTATAGAGCTCCACATGTATCAGTCTTCGACTCCCGTGTATACGGTTACTAGGAGTGATATATAGTCTGTTCTACAGATTAATGAGCGCGCAGTGCATACACGTGCGCTATCTAGAGTGCAAGGTTATACACCTACATCGCATAATTATATATATTCGGCGCCTATACAGGCTTCCTGTATATTTGCCGACGACCTAATGGCCGGCTGGGTGTTTGTCTTTCGAGAACGTATCTGTCCCAACACGTACGATTGATCTCGAATATGCGTCACAGATTGCTCGCCAGGCTCATTACCACCGCTTCGCCGATAGATTAACGGCAAATAATACGTACATACATGACTGAGCCTGTTCTTTCGGCAAATGTGCCCCTCCTTTGCATATGCCTTGCTCTCGTTTCTCCCTGTGTGCCGCCGACGCTCCGAGCCCGAGGCGGCCTCGAAGGCGGCAGATCGAAGAGGCTCGACGATCTGCCAAGGCAGGTTTGACGGTATGAAGGCCCGGCGCAAGTTGGGACTTGTCGTCTGACGGTTGGATTGCGTATTTATACGGGTGTCTTGTCGATTGACTGTCCCGCAGTTGATCACGCGTGAGTCGATAGCTTATGATCGTCTCCAGTGTTCTTCTAACCGAGCCAGTTCAGAAAGTTCTAAGCTGAAACGAGCAGATGAAGACTGCACATTATGACGTTGCAAAGCAGACGACACCGCACCTAATGACGTCGCGAGGTAACGAAGAGTTTAGATCTTAGGTAGAGAAAGGCTTCGGACGTTGAAAACAGATGAATAGAGACATTATGAGGTCGTGAGCAGACGACGAGATTCATTTTGACGTCTTGAGCCGATGACAGCGTCACGTCATGCGTCATAAGGAGAAATAAGTCACGGCAAAAGGAGAATTAAGAAGGTAAGTCAGCACAGAGCTTAATTTATTTTCATCGTCGTAGGCCTGATCGCTGTTGAGTTTTGCAGGTCATTGCGATCGTAATCGTAAGCTCGAGATCTCTACAGCGCCCAACGAAAGCTAAGTCGCTGGAACCAGCTTATTCACAGGCGCTCAATCAAAACAAAATCGATAGGCAGAAAGGTTTCCGTTCCAGGTCCAAGGAATTGGAAATTTAAGGGCAGTTAGTGTAGGCTACGTGCTTGTTTCTTTTAAGAGCTGAATCATATAGCGCTATAGAACTTGTTATATAGCGCTATCGCTGTTCTATAAGCATTCTATAGCTAACAACGTCACCAGTTCTGCTGTAAAGCGACTTGCACGATTCTCACTCAAAGTAATTTTATCATATTTACTCAGTAGGTCTTGGGGATTTACATGTACAGTTAATATAAAAGACTTGAGTCAAGCGTTTGGAGCTGTGCTTTTATGTCTGCTAAACAAACAGGTAGAAGTCATCTTCTTAAGCAGCGAATCAGCGCTTTACTTATACGGCCCTGTTTAATTTGCGAGGTTTATGCGCCCCATTTGCGTGGCAGTTGGCGTTTTAAATAAAACGAATTAATTAATTGCAAGACCGCAGTTTGCATGCGCCCACATAAGCGCGTGGGCGTTTGGGCCTAAGAGCCTGTATGTTGATCTGTAGGCCTTTGGTTATAACTGGCAAACAAGGCACTATATACTCACCAGAGGTTACCATGGAAATCGAATGAAAGTTGGCAGTCGAAATAAAGTCACGGAAATTTATACCTTATGTCGCGTGAGTGATATTTTATCAATAGGCCTGTACTTATAATTAGTAATAGATTTCTTATGAATAAAGCAGGCCTGTGTTTACAACTATTTGACCATTTGAATTTTCTTAAAATTACGTAGCACAATCTTTAGACTAATATGGCGCTTTTAGTTCGCTACATAGGTCATAGGCTAATTATGTGCTATAATTATATGCGAAGTCAACCAGCCATAAGATGTCGTTAAACATTGAATCATACAGTGATTTCTTTAGACACCTTAAAAAGCTTTTGACCGACACTGTATAATTGTCAACTGCGTTTAAACGCTAGATTACTTGATCCCATAAACAGTATAGTTGGTAAATGTAGTGTGCAATACTGATAGACCAAGCGAGCGGAAGATATTGGAATGTTATTTTTCAAACATTTGAAAAATAAGCATCAAATAACGAATTTACCAAATAGTTCAATATTACAACATTAGTAGAGGTTCCATTGTTTAACGACATCTTAAGGCTGCCAGGGCCGTTGACCTCACCTTACCATTTATTAGTGTAGAATGGTCTTCAGCTAGCGATTGATAGTCGTAGTTCCAATGTTTAACGACATCTTGTGGCATCAAAGGCCGTTGACGTCGCCCTCCTCCTTTATCCAGGCTTGGGACTGGCACTACCCGATTAAAGGCCAATGCGGAGTTAGTTATAGGAATTATATATATATATCATATATATATATTATATTATATATATATTATATTATATATATATATATATTGACCAAGCCCCTGCATAGGCATAATGTGCTCGTGTGAAGATTTGGAGATATGAAGGCTGGCAATTAATGACCTATGTTCTACCTGTAGCAAAGCCTTCATTGGGCTTTTAACTGTTTAACGCAAATTATCCAAAAATGACATGAATTCAGGTTCAACAGATAACTAACTGCTTTCGGTCTGTCTTTGTCTTTCTGTCTTCTTATCGTTCTGCCTCTCTGTCTCTCTCTGTCTCACTGATTCTGCCTGTATCTGTCTCGGTCTCCGTTTCTCTGCATAAGCCCTACCTGTTCGCGTAGGCCATAGATCTGTCGGTCTCCCACCCTTCTTTGACTGTCAGTCTGTTTCGTTCTTCTCTGTCTCTGTCTGTCTCTGTGTCTCTGTCTGTCTCTATGTCTCTGTCTCTCTATGTGTCTCTGTCTGTCTGTCTGTCTGCCTGTCTCTCTCTGTCGCTTCGTCAGTAACTGTGTATACGCCTTAGAATCTGCCTGTCTGTCTGCGTCCGTCCGTCTGCCTATATCCTTTTGTCTCGGGGTCTAGAACTTTGATGTTACATCGACTCAGCTTCTAAAAGCATGTAGGCCTACAATAATAATTACTGCAGGCTCACGCGCATACCTACGCCAGTATCGCATTCGTCAGTCCTCCTGCTCCTCCTCCTTATCCTCTTCCTCCTTCTCGTCCTCCTCTTCCTGCTTCCGCTCTCTATATTGTTCCTCTTCCACCCATCCTCCTGTTAGTCAACTTCCTCTTCCTTCTTTTCCTCCTCCGCCTCCTCTTACTCATTTGATTCTTCCTCTGTGCCTGCTAGTCTTTCTCCTACTCCTTCTTCCTCCTAATGCAGCTACTATAGTCTTCCTCCTCCCTTGTTTCCTCTCCTCTTTCCTCCTACTCCCTGTCTTCCTCCTGAATTCATTCCAAGTGTATCGTTTTCAGTCCTTCTGTACAGGTATTACGGCCGCCAGCCAGTCCACTGCTCATGCACTGGGTGCATATATATATACATGCAGATAATAATATATATATATATATATATATATATATATATATATATATATATATATATATATATGATGTTGACCCTTCAACGACGTCTGTCGCGTTCTGGCATGTCCGATCTTGTCTGAAAGCTTGATTACCTCAACGGCGATTCAGCCGACGAGTGGCTCAGCCGCTGAGCCACGCAGTAGCAGCATGCTGTACGGGCATGTTTATTCGCATACATAATATACACACTTATATAAATTTATTACACACACATACGTATATATACATGTATATGTACATATATACGTGTATAAACTGTATATAGACATATATATAATACATACACATGTATATATACATGTATATGTACATATATATATACACGTGTTATATACATGTATATAATATATATACATGTATATATGTATACTTTATATCAAGATTTGAAGTGTAGTGCGTGCGTTCATATCCATTCTAATAAACACGCTATAGCGCATGCGCATAGAGTGCTTATGTTCACGGTTGCAAGTCATGAAAAAAGCATAAACAAACTTTTAATAAATGTTATAGAATAATTAATTAGCACGGTACAGTTACATGTATATAAGATTGTACTGTTTAACAGTGATTTTACTTGTTCGGGTCGGGAGCTCCCCGTTGAGTTTATTCTCTGAGAGGCGCTTTATAAATCTTAGATTACAGTTACAAAATATAAATAACAAATAATGTAAAAAATGATATAGAGGCAGTAAGTGCATTTATGTAGGCCTATGTCTGTGCTGTCATATGTCTGCGCACGAAATCTACTGTGGTCATGCTGGAGAACTTTATGGCCCTATAAATAAAGTCCCTACATAATTAAGATAGCGCTATGTAAGTTTGGCGTTGAGTATTAAGTGCAAATACACGATATGTGTATATCTATATATACATATATGTATTGTATATACATGTGTATATATATGTATGTATACATATATATGTATATACATATATGTCTATATATGTATTGTATATACATGTATATTTGTATAAATATACACATGTATATACATATATGTATATATGTATTGTATATACATGTATATATGTATATATACAACACAAGATATATGTTATATATTATATATGTTATATACATATATATGTATATATGTATATATATGCATATACATGGATATATACATATATATGTATATATGTGTGTATATACTTATATATGTATATATACACTTACGCCGAGATGTTGCAGGGCCTGTTTCGATGTTTGTATACTTGAGCTGGCCATGCAGGGCTGATCTGTCTTGGCGCTGAGTCGTGAACTTTGTGTTGTGTCGAGAGACGGCTGCGTATGTGTTTGCCTGTGCGTGTGTGCGCATGTAGCGCCTCTTGAGTCAACGCAATCAGAGTCAGCTATTGATTGCGGAAAAAGACAACACCAGAAACAATTAAACCGAGATCCACTCGGTTTAATAGTATCAGGCCACACCGCCTCCCCCTCTCTATCCCTCCCTCAAGCGGTTCCTTCACCCTATCCTACCACATCTAATCGAGCCTTGTAGATCCGAAGCGCCTCTTAATCTTCAATGTTTCGCTTCTGTGACGAAGCACATTTGACTAGCCTATCTTGTAGACACGTAACAAGACTTGAACTAATGGCTTACTCAACGAATTCTCTAAAAACGAACTTAGTCAATTATCATTCTATCGAAAGACTCAATATATTATCATATCTTGATAGCCACGGAGCTAGTGATATACATACTGCGATACATTCTCGCTTTCTTTGTGATTGTTCGGTTTGAACCGACCCGAACAGTGTCGGGCTCTCGGGTCTTCTCTCTAGCAGGTCAAAAGCTTTGAAATTCACTGTCCAGTTCAGTTCGTTCTGTCAATTCTTTGATGTCATTCAGGTCTAAACTAAAGACGCTTCTCTTTCAATTCGCCTATCCCCCGTAGCCTGGTTTCAGGTTGCTCTGGCCTTTCGGAATTCGATCCGGCTTCTCCAATGGATTATGATTTTGATTGCGATTTTGACTTGAAGGGACCATCGACTGGACATTCTGATAACGGCGCTATAGAAGTCTTTGGATTAGATTGTTCGAGATGATAATTTTATTATTGATTCCTGTGTTCTTCTTGTTTCTTGTTCTTCTTGTTGTTCCTCTTCTTCTCTTCTCTGCATATTACTTATCTTCTTCAACGCTTCGTTATCGTTCTGGATCTTCTTCAGTTTCTTAAATGCACATATCATTCTAACACCGTCAGAAAGGAATGTGTATAATTATATGGTATATGCCATTAATGAATGTATAGATCTGGAACTGTGCATCGTCTTAAAACAATTCGTCTTATTTAAGTAAGTAAGCAAACGAGTAAGGCATTTGTTAAAACGCCACATGGCCATCTGTAGAACGAGGAGGAATCGTATGATTGTGTATCGATGTTTAATAATAATAATAATAATAATAATAATAATAATAATAATAATAATAATAATAATAGGACAATTTATATAGCGCCGTAACACGGCCGAGGCCGAAGTAAAGGGCGTTGTACATAAGTTCAGGCGACTTGTTTCTTGTCAGCTTACACGCGGAGTTGTTCATTCGTTTGCATATGTAATACACGGCAGCTCACCGGTTTAGAGGCTTCGGGGGCTCTCAATCCCCGCTACTGAACTGGGGGACGGCAGAGGGTTTAAACGAAACTTTGTAGAGCTTCGTCATGAGTAAGCCTTCGTCTGCATGCCATGCATGGCTATCAACAGCATAATAGGCCTGCATACTGTGCCTATATTTAGTATATATACCGTTATATAGGCCTATATATAGTATATATATATGGTGTGTTCAGAATTTTAATATATTCCTTTGTTTGGTTTTGTAGGATCGGTCAGCAATTCCTCTCTCTCTCTCTCTCGTCGGCTACTGCGACCATCTTTAATGAATTCTTTAGCAACCGTAATTTAACAGATTAACGCAGTCGGCTGTGTATGTATGTTTGTGCATGTATATATGTATACGTACATTTATTTTACCGCCCCTTTGTGTCAGTATATAGAAGCAGAGAGGCGCTATACAAATTTCTAATTACAGTTACAGTTACAGTATCCAAGTCTACGCGTAGAACATATATCGGGAATTTACTAAGTGCTGAATATGAGCCTAATATAAGATATAGGACTAATATAAAATATAGGCCTAATATAAAATATAATCCTAATCTAAAATAAAGACATGATAGGCATATTATATTTACAAGTAATAACATCAAAATGAGTGTTAGCAGCTGTGGAGTCTCCAGGATTGCTTGCGTGGAGGGAAGAGCATTTCCAGAGGGGCGCCACATTCTGGCAGTCCGCCATGCACAGGTCTGCTCTGAGGGGCGCCGGAATATAACCAAAAGGCGGGGGCGAACCCACGCCTATAGCAAGGTCCGGCTTCTAGAAAACTCCTCTGTAGAGAACTGAAATTTATATATATACAACAAAAAGTTCAAATCAGCAGCAAAATACAGTTAAACCTGGGTAATATCCTGCTATTTTTTATTTCACTTTAGTATTACAAAGTTATTACGACTACTGGCACAAGCAAGAGTTTTGATCACCAGAGAATTATATCATTATTGTCATCAGAAGAATATTATCATCAACATCATATTATTAATTATTATCCGTTCGTTAGTCTGAGTTACAATACACAACTATGTGTTTATTAACACATAAATCCTACGGAGTATCACACCAATCGTATTCTTGTATACTCCAGAAAGCCACGTTGTGGCACCCATCCTACTAATCTGCAGAGTTCAATCAAGAAAAAGCTGAAAAATCTAACCGTCGCAATACGTGGCCGTGTAAATAATGCTTTACATTACGGTACAACAAAGTGATATAAAGCATCAAAATCTGACTGACTGACTGACTGATTGACTGACTGCCTGACTGACTGACTGATTGACTGACTGACTGACTGACTGACTGATTGACTGACTGACTGACTGACTGACTGACTGCGCGCTATGACTGCTGGACTAGAATCGAGGACCATTGCTGTATTCGCATTACGTGTCTGGAATGTCTGTGAACACAGCTGATGGTATCTCTTTTATCGTTCCGGCGCAAATCGTCTGCTCAGCGGCTAAGTTGCCAGACACCGCACGGCTCGATAAGAGCGTGGGCGACTTCTACGCACTTTGGAAGTAGGGTCCATGTGAGTTACATTCTCTTAACGACTGGTAGAGGTAGACAATGACGTGGAAAGAACACGGCTTCGAAGTGAATATTCACTGAGTACGTTAGCATTTTTGAGCACACGAAATGGGCCTTACAGCTAGACATTTAATGTGTTGTGGTTTCTACATGCACGTGTCTAGCAGCAGGCTGCAGTTGCGCTTCAGACACTGCTACAGCAAACTCAGACCACAGCACTTTGGGTACATTATAGCAGTTTAGACCACAGTATACAGCGGTATCTTATAGCATTTAAGGCCATAGTTCTGCAAGATACACCGTTAGGCAGTGGAACCCTTAACATTGCAGGATAGGGCAGCAGATAGCTAAACATACAGCATACAGCATCGTAGGCTAAACAGCAGTATGTGCCGTAGCTTTAAGTGTTGTGTACAGTAGAGCCCTCTGCACACTCGAGCTCTCGGCCCACTTAACACACGGGCGGCGGTTACCATGTTTGTCCTGCAAATATTTGTTGTTAACTCGAACTATAGTCCCAAGTACATTAACCTGGTTGAAGCTCTCCAGTCGCTTGCACGTGCGCAAAGGTGCGTGCATATACAGGCCTGCACTTGTACAAGTTGCTCGTTTTATATAGGCCTTTGTGGGCCTGTTTTGTCATTGAGAGACTAAACTAAAGGTAGGCCAGTGCCATATAACGTACGCTGCAGTATACGCAGTTCAGACAGTTCACTGCGTGTAAGCACGTGTAAGGGTTCGTGGTGTTAAGCAGTAAGATGCGCAGTTTACTTAGAAATTACAGTTGTTTATTACAAAAACGGCGCTATGGAAGTCTTCAGATTAGATTAACGGTTAGTGATGATACGGATTACGACATACCTGCAAGCACAGCGATTGACTAATCTTTTAAATGGATTACATCAGCCTAGAGTACTTTCGCAAATTGGCATAATCTACAGGATTTCTCTTAAGGCGAATGGAACTTGGATGACGTGTTAAGGTCAATGTCAGGGTCATGACATTTGCATAAACGGTTCTCAACCTGTAAATGCATATTCTGGCATTAATCTTGAACACACAGGTCAACGGAATACAGTCACTTTCATCCGGTGATTATCTTTTGGACTGATTGTAATGAGTGACGACTGATTGAAGCCGCTTAACTATTGAACGTCACCAGCGTCAAAGTACGGAAATACGATACATAAAACTGCAAATAAAAGTGTCTTCGGTATCAACAAGAAAACTCGACAACTTTTAGAGATCAATAACTCCATCAGATGTAGAACGTTTCTTTAGCATATTTCGTAATAGGCTTCTTGTGGTTCTCTGCCCTTTAGGCAGGTTCATACGTCCAATGGCGCCATTCTTCACGTGCTGAGCATCTCTTTTCAGTCCGCTGTATCCATCCGTGATCATCCAGTCCAGCAGCATCAGTCTAGGTCTTCCTCTTGTTCTTCGTCCCTCCATTCTTCCCTCGATAATAGTTCTTACAAGTGAGTCCCCTCTCATTATGTGACCAATCCATTTCCTCTGTCGACTTCTAATTGTTCCCACCAAGGATCTTTCTTCCTCTACTTTTGCAGTATCTCCTCATTTGTAATATGCTCCGTCCAGCTGACTCTCTCCATCCTGTGCCATATCCACATCTCAAATGCTTCCAATCTTCTGATGTCTTCCTTTCTCAGAGTCCATGTTTCTGATCCATACAGAACCACGCTCCAAACCAAGGTTTTCACCAAACCAAGGTTTTCACCAGTCGTTTCTTCAGGTTCCGATTTAATTTCCCTCTCATTAGTTCCCTCCTTTTACAGAATGCGGCCTTTCCCATAGCTCGTAATAGGCTACAGATCGCCATATAGGCCTGAACTTTTTAAACTTAGTTCAGTGTTTTTAGACGTATACTGGGTAGAATGTTTAACGGTTTGAATGTTCTCTCTACATTCCTACAGTGCAGTGAATTTGCAGAATTTTGCTAAGTTGGTGCAGGTTTTAGTGAATGGAATATTTGACGATTAAACTGACGTTCTCAAAGCAATGGAATCGAAATTCTTCGTACAGTTCGGTAACTCTGCCAACTTGAGGCTTCTGTACAGCTACGATATTTTCACAATGCATCTATTTGTTTTCTTGTCTGTTTACACATAGTTGTTTTCATCGGTACTGTTGTCATGTTTACTCTGAATCGGTCTTATGTCACCTTCGAATTGTTTTCCTGTGTGTTTACTTTGAATTGTTTTCTTTTCCACTTTGAATTGTTGTCGTATCTGTGTGCTTAAACATTTGCCAGCTTTACTCTCAGTATTTCGATAGAAGAAGGCCAACCCAATTGTGACCTTACTTAGGTGCCACGTCAAGGCGCTTCTGAGCGTGAGGATGCCGGTTCGCATACCAGTCGTAGCTACATTTCATAGATTTGAATCTCAGCTAGCACAGTTCGTACACCGAAAAATGAGCAGGGTCGAGGCCACACGGTCGCTATAGAAAAACGTTTACATTTACATTTACCACAGACGACGAAGGAACGTTGTAGTAGTGACCTGAGGAATTCCTTGGTTTCTGTATTCAGTCAAGAACAGGATGCTCAATGTAACTGTCACTGTAACGGAAATTTTATATAGCGCCGCTTCAAGAACAAACAACTCAGCGGCGCTCTCTACGCATACCGCAACGATGTTAGAAATGTCACAAAGTTTACCATTCAGCAGTCATTGTTCGAAGAACTAGAAAAGTCACTGGTGGGTGGTAATCTCGCGCACACCCGCAGAGACCTGCCAACGGAATCCCTTCCAGATTAAACGGATGACAAAGCGATCATTAGCAGGAGTGGAAACGGCGTAGAGAGCCTGCCTGGATGTAAACATTACAGATGAGCAGAAGAAACTGCGATATCGTTTTCTTCAAATCGCTTCAGTCTGAAATGAAAATCGAAACATCCGCATCTTGAATGATCAGATTATTTTTGCCATCCACCGAGCCCCGTGATTAAGGTAACTCGGAGCAATGAAGTGAATGCCTCGAGATGGCATCCCGCCAAGAAAACCGCTTACTAGTTCTAGAAGTTCCTTTAGTTATATCTGGGATGTTGGACTTCAAGATTCCTTCCTGGAACTTGGCCAGATTCGCTGTTGTACCCAACCTACTCTAGTTAAAACTTCCATTTGTGTTAAAACTTCCATCTGTGTTTTTGATCTCTTACCACATGCTTACTCATATTTAAGTTAATCGAAATTCAACATTTATTACCAAGTGAACCACACTTACATTAGACTTTCCATTCACCAAATAAGCACAGTATACACGTGAAACCATCCTAACGTATACTTTGAACATCAGGCAGTAATTTTCATCTGTACTCTGAAATTGTTTTCATTATCTACCATGAATTGTGTTCATGTCTAGCTGGAACTGATTAGATAGATAAGATAAGAAATGTAATAGTCGATTTATTACCAGCTGTATGAACAGTCTAAAAAGTGGCACTAGGCAGCTGAGATCGAAGTTAGGCCGAAGGCTACCGAGACGTCACAGTGCAAACAAAATAACAATCCAACAGAAACAACAATAAAAATTTTAACAACACATGCCTTCCTTGCAGGCTGAATGGCTTAACAACGATTAGGAAATTTCGAACCCAAACCACACAATCATAGTTATCGACTCGGAGAGATGGCAGAAGGTCTTGGCCCCACTGGAAAACCTCGGAGTAGAGGTCCTTTTGGGGCCCACTTTTGAGCTTATGATTTAACTTTAGCGTGCGAACGCAAAGCCGTAACGATCGGGTGTACAAGTAGGCCCTACATTTCCGAAGCACATGGCCCCCACTCAGTCCTCATGTCTGGAACAGTAACGCAACCTTGAGCTTACGGTAGGCCTACATTCACAAAACCTTTTACTGCCATTTTGAAGACTATTCTATAGCCTTTTAAAGCACAGCTATATACACATACAAGATGATAGGAGGGGGCCATGAGGTAGTAAGAGGTGTCCATACAAGTTCGTTTGGCCCTGCAGTTAAATGCCATAATCTTCAGGAACGGCTTCGACACAGGGGTAGGCTATGGCTCTGGCCGACTTTCAAACCTCGATGTCACAGCCCTGACCTACAAAGTCTCACCACCTCTGAATTGTAAAGTCCCCGAATCGCATCACCAAATTAACTCCGTATCCTTGAGTATACAACATATTTAAACATTCCTTTAGATTCTGGTTCGTCACTTTATCAGCTTGCAGAAGGAATTTCGACAAAATGCTCATAAAAAGCAGTCTTTCAGTTATACCACTGCCTATCCGTTTCACGGAGAGTAAAATGTCGCACCAACATGATACACAATAAAAATGGGCAGAAATGATCACAGAGGACAATAGAAGAAATTTCACATTTTTATAGGCATTAACTTCCTACACCGAACACGGACTTGTACGAATTAAAACACAAATTTGTGCAAAAAATAAATAACAATTCACTCTGTAAGAAGTTAGGCCGATAGGAAAGCTTTCATAGATTATAGGCCTAAAGATGTAAACCCTGACAATTTAGAATGACAAAATTTCAGAACGCGCAGAAAACTTCAACAAGACAAAACCCAGAATATTGTATTGTAATTTGAGGTTTATAAAGCGCCTGTTAGAGGATAAACTCAACAGAGGTGCTTCCGACCCGAAAAAGTAAAATCACTGTTAAACAGTACAGTCCTCAGGCGCCTGCGGAACACTGAGAGGGGGAGAAAAAGGAGCTCAAGTCGCAATTCTCGAGGGAGACGATTCCAACAGGTGGGACCAAGAAAATATATTTTCTTGCGTGGTAGAAATTGATATACACATGTATATACATATATGTATATATGTATTGTATATACATGTATATATGTATATATACAACACAAGATATATGTTATATGTTATATATGTTATATACATATATATGTATATATGTATATATATATGCATACACATATATGTATATATACATATTTCTCTTCTTTGTAGTCTTCGCAGTTGACTGCGTAGACGTCTTTCTCGATTTCCAAAACATCGTTCTCGTTTTCTCTTGGTAGAAAATTGGCGTATACGTTTTCTTCCTGTTCGTTTTTATCTGAACATTTAAACTAGGCCTACAAGTCCAAGTTCGCTTAAATTAAATGCAGCTTATTTATACACAAAACGGTATGAGTCTTATAAATCGATTATTATGCATCATAACAGGCCTACGACGCTAACACCGTGGGTCTTAAGTGCCACCTGGCGACTGATAAGCAACCTAGTTCCAAAATCAGCTTGTAGGGTCTCAACATAGTCAATACAAGGTCCTTGAATTCAATATGAAAAGTCCTATTCCAACAGAAGGTCCTTCTGTTCACAGTGGGGTCCGATCTTCTCGGGTTGGAATAATTTTTGTTACAGAGGCTTTGGACAGAGTTTTAGTGACATAATTAAACGGTCATACCTGCGGTATTTTTGCATGCATGAGATATTTAGCAACATAAATGTCTGGAATGAGCAGATATTTGCTTTCAACGGCATTCAGCAAGAGTAGGTTACGCCGACAAACGATCCGACATTTCCGAGAACTTGCAAGGCTCGGCTTTTGTTCATCAATTTGACGCCATGACAACCGAATTTATAACCAACTGGAACCGCAAACCGGTCGCATCTGCCCAAGTCTCAGATTTTCATGCCATCGGTATACATGTGTAGGTAGTCTAGTAAAGATAGGCCTACAAAATGCCTCAAACCGCAAACGGATTGTGTTGGTATTAGTTGCCTGCGTCGTTTCGCCTCATCAGAATAGGGCATCAGAAACAAATTTCCGTTTCAGCACTTTCAGCAGGCGTCGTTCTTCTGCCCATTCAACCTCCATCCATCGTAATCGTAATCGTAAACCCGAGATTTCTACAGCGCCCAACGAAAGCTAAGTCGCGGGAACCAGCTTATTCACAGGTGCTCAGTCAAACAAAATCGATAGGCAAGAAGGGTTCGGTTCCAGTTCAAGATTCAAGAGTCAAGCAGGCAGGCGTGGGGCGGGCGGGCGGGCGGGCGGGCGGGCGGGCGGGCGGGCGGGCGGGCAGACAGGCGGGCGGGCGGGCGGGCGGGCGGGCGGGCGGGCGGGCGGGCAGGCAGGCAGGCAGGCAGGCCGCTACAGTGAGTGGTGTTTGGAAATGTATTTGCAGGACAGGTAAGTGGAAGAAGAAGGATCAGGATAGAATCTGCGGAAGAGGAGTGTTTTGAGTTTTGAGTGGAAGACCTGCGCAGAGACCGCAAGAGGTGAAGTGATGATGAGTTCGGATGATGGACCATATAATTGTCGTAATTTGGGTGGGAGTTTATTTCAGAGGGGTAATCTCCGACGACCGAACCCCAGTCGAAGAGATGCGTATGACCTAGTCGGATTAACGAGGATATAATTGCTGCTGCAATTGTCACCATAGTTATATATTTACAGCAACTGCTTTTGTGATATTTAATCGTAATCGTAATCGTAATCTCGAGATTTCTACAGCGCTCAACAAAAGCTAAGTCGCGGGAACCAGCTTATTCACAGGCGCTCAGTCAAAACAAAATATAGACATAGAAGACAATCCATAATTGCCTCACGAGGATTCTATGTATCGTATTGTATTTGATAACTTATATAGCGCTTCTTACAGAACCAACTACTCAGAAGCGCTTCCAGCTGGAGGACTCCGGGGAAATAAGAACGTTTTTAAGCAACGAGCAGACTCAGCTCTGTCTCCAGCAGAGACCCCTGCACGAATCGAAGGCGGAAGTCCACTCCATAGAAACAGACCAACAACAGCAAAAGCCGTCTGCTGTGCAAGGGAGGATGTATGTAACAATGATGAACGCAACTTACATGTACTTATACGCCCAATTTGTAGAACATTTATAGAACATTATAGAACATTTATAGAACATTATCATCAGCAATAAATCGTATAATTACATATGTCTAAAATATGTAATTTGGGATAGTCGGGTTCTTGACACCCTGAAAACCTTCAATCGTCTAGGTACAAAAATTACCCATCAAAATTCAAGAATTTCAGAGGGACGTGGGTTTTATCTGTGCACTCCACTAAGAGTTTTGCTCCATACAGACTGCCTCTATTTACACTGTTGGACCCAGGAGGTATATGCCAATGTATTTATGGATATTATGTGTATACATCCATACATATATCATATTCATACTATATGTGTATACATACATACATACATCAATCAAAGGCATATCTTTGCGTGCATAAGTTATATAGGCCTATCGATCTATATTTCTTGTCTGACATGCTTATTGAATAGTAATCATGCAGTGAAGGAGGGAGGTATACAATACGTATCTATGAGCCTATAAATATAGAAGTGCATAGAAAATGAATCATAATGAGTAAGTGATCATGCACAAAACTGTGCCAAGCCAATCGCCGTCTTATCATCACCTCTAAGTCCTTATCAGTTCACCTGATAACGCGCAACCTTTGGTAAGCCGAACAACGGCGTAGGCTGCGTTTGGCTAGAATTAAGAGGATATGTAGGATCTACATATAAGCAAAAACATAAATCATTATTTTACATTATATTACAAGTTACGAACGGAAGATTCGAACTCTAGTAAGTGAAGCACAACTGGAGAGGAATGGAATATCCGATACAAAGGATCGTTTCTTGCGTCGCCTGGCTTCTCATCCTGCTGCAAATCTGTCAATTTCAACAGTCAATGTCAGGTTGGTCCGTCACTTAGATCAGCACCAAGGATACGCAGCGTAGTTAGATCGCTGTTTTAAGCCCAATATAGTTCTGCCTATATATCATGTAAAATTAATTTCCTTAGCGTCTGATAGTCACCGTAAATGTTGGATTAGGAAGACAGGTCAAGCGCCGGTATAAGACGCACCTGTCGAAAATGTATAGGGCGCACCTGTTCGCGTGGGCTTTCCTCGATTGACGATGGTCAGTCTACAAGAGTATCTCACATGGCTCATTAAATATTAGGAGTTTGATCTCCATCTGCCTCAGCAATGTCTTTTCTGCAGGCCACACGCCATTGGAGAATGAAAAAGCGTGAACCAGGGTCAGTGGATTCCTTACTGAGTCATCAGAACCTATGGCGACATTCATATTCATTGGGCTCATAGAAGGCCACTGACCACACTAGTCTTCTGCTTGCCCAAACTAATATCATCCTTGGTCACACTAGGGTCCTCCTTGGAGATTCTGTGCTATCATTTGGCCACACTATAGCCTCATTCTTAGCCACACAAGTCTCCTCCTTGGTTACGCTAGTATCCTGCTTGGCCACACTAGGGTCCTACAAGACCATACTACTGTTTGCTGTCGGAAGACACAGGGCTGGCTTTAGCTTCTCCATGGTGCTGCTCCACCCTAATCTGTCCCAATATGCCTTCCTTCCTTCTACTCCCTCTCTTCCCTTCCCTCAAAATAGTAAGTAAGTACACTAATGTTTACCCCGTGAGGTATCTCGGGCTAGCATGGTTCGTACACGGGGACCTTAAATGGCGTTGCGCCCATTAAAACGGGCAGCGGTGGTAAAGGATCTCACCCTATAATTTCCTTGAAAAATGAGCAAGGTCGAGGTGGTACAGTCGCTATAGAAAACGTGTACATTTGCATTCACCCATGAGCATTATTTCCACTTATCGGGGGAGTTTAATGGGCTCGATGGCAGCGGGTTATAGACTGTGATGGGCCGCGCCATCTTTTCCGCCAAGTTCAATTTAGCAATAAACTGAGGCCAATAATTTGGTGACCCCATAAAATCGGGGGTCATGTGTTCTGCTGACCACTTACAAAATTCCTAAGGCCGGTCCTCTACCTCCGCGAATGCTGTTCTAAAGAGGTGAGTCTTCAGTTAAGTTTTTGGGGCACTATAGCATATTGGATAGAGCGCGCGGCTTGTAACGCGGAGAGTACCGGTTCGAGTCTCCTCCGAGACGGTTACTGTGTTGGGATCTCGAGCAAGTCCTTCATTCACAATCGCTAGGCGCTATCGATTGATGCTAAGTAATTAGATAGTGGCGCCTAATAAATGCAGAAATAATAATAATAATAATAATAATAATAATAATAATAATAATAATAATAATAATAATAATAATAATAATAATAATAAGTTCGGATTTTCATTGCATGATGATTGCAGAACATACATTGTTGTTAAGAGTGCATACGACATGTCGTTGTGTTTCAGTGAGTGCGGAGTGCATCATTCCGAGCCACTTCCAGGGCGACTGGTTTTCGATGGAGAGTGGAACTGAGCTGGACACACTGATCAACGAAAAGAGACTAAAGAACAACGTCTTCGACGGAAGCTGCTACGAAAGACTCGATTACAACAACACAATTGATGCCACCGGAAGATTCAGCAGCGACCTCTTACTACTTGACGAGTAACCACGATATAGGCGCTACATAAATAACAAACACACATTTACAAGCATCTTCTTGTGTTTTAACCCAGTGCAAGTAATGAAGAAGGCAGGCAGGCAGGCAGGCAGGCAGGCAGGCAGGCAGGCAGGCAGGCAGGCAGGCAGGCAGGCAGGCAGGCAGGCAGGCAGGCAGGCAGGCAGGCAGGCAGGCAGGCAGGCAGGCAGGCAGGCAGGCAGGCAGGCAGGCAGGCAGGCAGGCAGGCAGGCAGGCAGGCAGGCAGGCAGGCAGGCATATATACCGGCAGACATAGGGCCTACATGTAGACACTGAGTAAAACATGTGCTATATAAAAGTTCATAGATAATTACACAGACACTACTTTATGGGATTCGTAACGCAGTGCAAGTATTAATAGAAAAGAAATGCACACAGACATGCAAACGGACTGACGGACAGACAGACAGACAATCAGGCAGACAAGAGACTGAGCTACATAGAGACAGAAATAAAGGAAACGAAAGGCATAAACAGAAACACAGGGCAGGAGAGAGCATAGGTTTTCTGTTGCTAAAATATTTGCAAATAATTTCCTAAACCTGAAAATTTCTGCATTACAGAGCACAATCAGTACAGCTACCGATTTAAATGTTTTTCAGGGCAAGCCAATGCTACAAGTGCTATCGAATGCTTTACCGAACACCAAACATTGCTCAGTACAAGTGGTGTAAGTGCAGTCTGCTTCATTCCGAGGAACTTCTATAGCACCATCTGAGCCGCAGCAACAAGGCGGGGTTGACCTTATTTGGCTTGACCTTGACCTTGAGTGACCTGATCTTGCCTTGGCCAATCAACACCGAAGCAAACTCGAGAACCTTGACCTTATTTGGCTTGACCTTGACCTTGAGTGACCTGATCTTGCCTTGGCCAATCAACACCGAAGCAAACTCGAGAACCTTGACCTTATTTGGCTTGACCTTGACCTTGAGTGACCTGATCTTGCCTTGGCCAATCAACACCGAAGCAAACTCGAGAACCTTGACCTTATTTGGCTTGACCTTGACCTTGAGTGACCTGATCTTGCCTTGGCCAATCAACACCGAAGCAAACTCGAGAACCTTGACCTTATTTGGCTTGACCTTGACCTTGAGTGACCTGATCTTGCCTTGGCCAATCAACACCGAAGCAAACTCGAGAACCTTGACCTTATTTGGCTTGACCTTGACCTTGAGTGACCTGATCTTGCCTTGGCCAATCAACACCGAAGCAAACTCGAGAAGCCTATGTAGACATATTTTTCTATAAATTAATAAAACACTAAAGAAAGAATGGTGATGACAGCCTCAGAGACGAATGATTAGGCTCTTTTTTAATATTCTCATAAACATTCGCGACCCCTAGTCACCTCCATTTAGGTCGAGTCAGTTACATAAACTTTAACTCGCGATTTCTCAAAAACGGCCGCGAAGACACTTTCATCAATGAAAACTGGTAACTTTTTCACTGTTTGTGATAGAGACAAGATTGTATGTTTGTATGCGTGTATGTGCGTAGCGACGTGTCGAAATCCGGCGGCAGATGGAGTTCTCCCAACCCTCGACGCAATCTGCTCCTCTATCCCCTCGAATGCAGATATGGCGACATTCTTCAGTAAGATCAGCAGCAGCAGCAGCAGCAGCAGCAGTAGCAGCATCTTCATCGTCGTCCTCGTCGTCACAATCGACATCATAATAATCATAATCATCGTCGTCGTTGTTGCTGAATGATGATGACGACGACTGAGACGGCAACGACATCGTCGTCGTCATTAACATTCATCATCATCATCATCATCATCATCATCATCACCACCACCACTACCACCACCGTCATCATCACCACCACCACTGCCATACATCATCTCCATCCTTCCCATCCTCCTCTTCCTCCTTATCCTCCTCTTCTTCGTCATCATCATCGTCGTCGTCATCATTATCATCATCAACAACAACAACATCATCATCATCAACAACATCATCATCATCATTGTCACCTTTATCGTAGTCGTCGACAACCAACAACAACACCTTCATAATTAGTTTCGTGCATCTGTTGTTGTGGTTGTTGTTGACTGAAGGAAAGACGCTGATAACAGTCAACTGCAAGAACACAGTTGAGGGCATCTACCACTTTACGTACGAGATGAACGAGGGTGGAGGGGGAATCTGCGACAGCCCCTACTCGCAGATCATCGCCTGCCAGGAACCAGGGTCACCCTACGTCGACAACCAGGTCTTCGTCATGAACTTCGCCAAATGTCCCGAAGTCTCGACTTCCGTCAATCAAAGTTAGTAGAAACACAGGATGGGGGAATTTAGCCCTCGCTGGTTCTGATCATTCACCACTCCGTCAATCAAAGTTAGTGGAAACAGAGGGTGGGGGAATTTCGCCCTCATTGGTTCAGACCGTTTTCCAGTCCGTCAACCGAAGTTAGTCGTGTACTCAAAATCAGGGTTCGATTTGCAGAGGGAAAGGGGAATTTCGCCCCACTTCTTTAGACCATTATCCCCACTGGTCTGCGGTTTGACATTCCACTGGGGTAAGCCTGTTTTCCCAGCACTGGGTATTCTAGACGGCAAGATGTGTGAATGCGTGATTCACATCTTAAAATGGTCGTCTCAAAACTTATGAAAAGCCAAAAGATCGTTTGGCCCATGATAAACATCTGGATCCACCTCTGGCTTTCACTGCCGACAGGTCTTTCTCCTCTGCTCTTGCCTTCTAGGACTTAAAAATGGCACATTGGTCAGAAAGGCTCTATAAAAATCTCCTATTATACCGCTTGCATCAGTTATATAGCGGCAGTGTAATCAACTCAAGGCACCAATCAACAGCCTGAGAGAAGGTAAAAGAAAAACATAGCAGACAGTTAGGTCAAGGCCAGGCCACTCAAAGCCAAGCCAATAAAAGCCAAGGCAAGATCAGGTCACTCAAGGTCAAGCCAAATAAGGCCAAGGCAAGATCAGGTCATTTCAAGGTCAAGCCAAATAAGGCCAAAGCAAGATCAGGTCACTCAAGGTCAAGCCAAATAAGGCAAAGGCAAGCTCAGGCCTCGAAAATTGTACACTGAGACAAAATTCCACCATTCAACTCTGAAAGATGGACTCAAACGACAAGACAAAAATATTATATGTATCGCCTGACGATTATCGTAAGCAGATTACGAGTGACACTGCGCATGTCATAGGCAGGGCTATTGTGAGGCACTAAAGGCGCTACATTAAGTGTCTAAATAACTATCATTACATTACATTGCATGTTGTAAGCATGTTTAGATTGAGTGTGAATGGCGGTGCATTTAATGGCGGTGTGTGTCGTCTTTTTCCGCTGCGTAGACATTCGGTTCCAGTGCATGGGAACGTGGACGGACGATGACGGCAACATCTGGTCAGGAGTGGCCGATGTGGGAGAGGTCGTCTACAGGGACAGATTTCGATGTCTCGTAAGTCAACTGAAGCATAGCTGTAGCCTCTGAACCTCATCTATGTATGCATGAATGTATGTATGTATGTATGTATGTCTGAATGTATGTATGTATGTATGTATGTATGTATGTATGTATGTATGTATGTATGTATGTATGTATGCATGTTTATATGTATGTATGGGTGTATGAATGTATGTATGAATGTATGTATGTATGTATGAATGTATGTATGTATGTATGTATGCATGTATGTGTGTGTATGTATGTATGAATGTATATATGGCAGATGAGTTTCTGCATTCCGCTTTAGACTGATATTTAAGTAACGTGAATCATCGGCTGGTGTTGTTTGATATAAGAAGAAGAGTTGGTCAGCCTCTTCAGCTAACCGCAAGAGGTAGCCATTGGTGCGAAGTGTTAGCGACTTCATTTTCTTAGTCCTAGCATATGAGGGCGGGTGGCCAATCCTTTCTCTATCCTCTGATCATCTCATGGAGAATATTCGGTCACTGTGCTCACTTTTTTCCTAGAAAAAACTTGGGCTCTCAACATCCATGGGTTGGAAGTTCAGCTATAAGTACTTTGACAACTTTCATTTTAAACATCTCCAAAAAAGCCTGAATTTGTGTGCGTGTGTGGGTGTGTTCGTAGCTGACCCGTCATGACCAGGAGCAGGACATGAACAAAGTCCGATACTCGATGTCCTGGTGGGCCGAGTGCTCATCCCTCAAGAGTCCATACGACGGTCCGGTTCGGCTACTTATTGAACCAGGTTCGATTTCTATAGAACTGCTTCCATTGCTGACATTCTTCTCGATTGTTTTTGGTTCTCGATCGTATTTGTTATTTAATTGTAATCTGACATTTATAAAGCGCCACTTCAAGAATAGACTCATCAGAGGCGCTCATGACCCGAACCCGTTAGACCACTGTAAAATAATACAGACTTCAGGCGCTTGCGAAACTGCGGAAGGGACAAACTGAGGAATTCATGCCGGAACTCTCGGGAAAGGCGATTCCAGCTATTGGGTCCAACATAGGCAAAGCTTCTAGACTGCGCTGTAGCAGTGCGCATACGAGGGACAGTCAGAAGTCCAAGGGAGGCCGACCGGAGAGTGCTACGGCCTGGAACCAAGGAGACCGAAATGCAGAAGTCCTTGATATGATGGAGCAGAGCCAACGAGACAATTACGCATAAGCGTTAGGATCTTGAACTGGATACGCTGCTGAATGGGAAGCCAGTGCAGAGTGTCCCGCATAAAGGAAGTTATATGGTCATACCTGGGGATGCCTCCAATAAGACGGGCAGAGACACTGTCATAGTTCCTATCGTATCCGCTTGGGGGTGCCCTGAACACAGGTGGAAACAGAATATTTAGAGATTTCCAAACAGATTACTAAATTACACATATAGGTCATGACAGGAAGATTGAACTATAGAATTATTTGTCTATATCAGAAAATTGCTTTAGGACAAACTGGGAAAAAAATTATTTCCAAATAACAAAGTAATGACGAAAATTAAACGAGTGACGAATTCGTCAAGTCACAGAATTACAAAACTGGCCAAATTCCTAAGTAACGTAAATTGCTCAATTTTAAATTATTAAGCGACAAAATTAGGCTTTCTAATTGACGAAATGAGGCTCTGTTAACCTTAAAATGACACATTTATTTTTGAGAACAGTCTGCAAATCGACAGAATAAATAAACAAATTAAGTAGCGCCAGTTAATGAACGAAATGGTTTTCAGTGGTCGGTGGTTACCAGTTGGATTACACGGATCCAATGTGCAACTTTCCAAAGAACAATTCCGGCCACTGGTATCACATGAGCGAAAACGACGTCAACGTCGACATCAACGCCACACACATCTACTTCAAGACACGCCTTGACCAATACCTGTACAAGGAATCCTACTTCATCTGCAAGATGAACTCCGGCTCCAGATATCTCACCGTCGCCATCACTGTCGGAAAATGGTATCCTCGTTACAACATGCTGCTAACGTATTGTATTAGATCTGCAACCTTTATTTTAGATGTTGTCTTTGTGAGCGCTATCATCGTTTAAGGTGTCGGAAGTGCATTCGACAGGCATTGCATCGCCGGTTTCTGCAGCCTTCCCATATTTCTGACTTGCTATCCCAACTCACGACCAATTGCCTACGTGTTCATACAGAAATATTTCTTGCTAGAACTCGACACACGGCCTATAGCTACAATATAGAGGCTTATTATAATTATATATTAATAAAATAGATATATGTGTGCTTACATGTAATACATTATATAACACAATACCCATTCTAGATTTTTTGTAAATGATATGCTATACAAATATCTGTATGTTTATACATATACATATACATATATAATTATATAGACATATATAAATATATACAGTATATACATGTACATATATACATATATATTTTAATGTATTTCTGTATATATGTACGTATATATAGAATGCATATTGTGTACAGAAAATGAAAATCGAAGCATTTCTTGCTTTCAGTGAAGTCGACTTCGTTTGTTTTGATCTGATACCCAGACATCACAGCATAATACGTTGGAGAATGGGTCAGTCTAATAACTAGTTAATATGGCTTTCGGCTTATAAGCCGTTAATTAAACTTATTAATTCATAAACAATCGCTCAACTGATGTTGATAAAGATCTTCCCAAGTTTAGTAATTCTTTCATTCGTTCCTTCGTTCATTTGTTTATTCATTTATTCAATCATTCGTTCGTTTGATTGCTCGCTTGACTGATTGATTGATTGGCTGCAGGTAAGCCTTACCGAATGACGGAGATTGAGATGCAGTATCCGAACTACATGACCTACATGTTCCGTCAAGCGTGCACTTGGTCCTCCTTTACCATCAACCGAAATGATGTCAACTGGAACTATAAGACCTTCCTACGTCAGTGTACATGTCATCATCATCATCGTCATCATCATCATCATCATCATCATCATCATCATCATCATCATCATTATCATCATCACCCATTATCATCACCATCATCACCATCACCATCACCATCACCATCATCATCACCATCACCATCATCATCATCATCATCATCATCATCTCCTTCGTCATAGTTACCACCATAAGCAGCAGCACCATTACCATCACAGGGCATATTAATACATGGATGAGTGACTGCATGAATGACTGGATACTATGGATGGATATATAAATCCAAGGCCGCAGAATATCTGTTTGTTTTTTTTGCAACTTGTCCACTTTTATTCCTCTTAAGTCATCTTCCAACGAGCTTCGCACAGTCTTCTTTACATTCAGTAAATCATTCGCCATTCAGTTGAACTCTGAACCCTACCCCAACTCGTTTACACGCAGCTTCACGTCTGTGTGAGCGACGCCTAGATATCGTTGAATAGGCCTATCTCCAATGTTCAGTAGGCCTACTGCATTAGGCCGGATACCCTTCCTGCCTCCAAATGTGTATGTATTACTCTACTCGTATATCGATCACTTTGACCTCTTCCATGCATTATTCGTACGGCGATCTTTATTATTTTTTCCATGTAGGCTATTAATCACATATCGCTCTCTTTCCGCTGCCTTCTCATTACTCTCAGCTTGAATGCAACCCACCCTAACAACTCCTCTCCCCTTCTCTCTCTAGTCTTCTGGCAACCTGACTTTGTTCTTGATATGGCATCTTTGGACAGTCCCACTTACTTGACGCAGCGCTTGTGAATAAGCTGGTACCCTGCGCTTAGCTTTTAAATAGCGCCTTAGAAATTTCTAGTTTACGATTACGATTCAGTTTTCTCTTCTTTCGTTTCTACGTTCAGTCGATCCTCCGGCACCCGTTCCGTGTCCCGTCAGAGGCCGCTACCTGTTCCAGCAGAAGGGTCCACCGGAGGAACTGCTCCAGACTCGCATTCGTGGTATGACGGAAAGACCAAGGCACCGGATCGACTGCAAGGAATACGTCAGTGAGTTCAAGTCCTGCGACCAGAATCCGACCATTATTCAGCTGGACGCCGAATACTGTGCCACTGTCGACCACACTGGACGACCGATTGGAGAATACGGTAAGATTACGCCGGAATCAGTTCAAGATTACGTCGGAATTTTCAAGATTACGCCTAAATTTTCAATATTACGTCGACATTTTCAAGATTACGTCGGAATTTTCAAGATTACATCGGAATTTTCAAGATTACATCGGAATTTTCAAAATTACGTCGACATTTTCAAGATTACGTCGACATTTTCAAGATTACGTCGGAATTATGCTAAAATTACGCAGAATAATTGCTAAGCGTCACAGATGCTTTGTCATTAGATAGTGGCGCTTAGTAATTACAGAAACATGTGTTGTATGTCTGACTGGATTGACAGATGTTGCTGACTGGGAGTTGACCTGTGTCGGATTCTGGGACGAGGACTGGAACTCTTACATGATCACCTGGGACCCAGAGGATGCCACGTCCAGATTCAGATGCTGGGTAAGTCCTTAGCAACTTATTCTGCCCGACAGCCTCGTTCGTTGGGACCACCCAATAATTGCCAGTAGGTGCTCATCATTTGCTACCACTAATACAGTGCGGGCTCAATTAAACTTGACTAATTATTTATTGTTTTGCTAACATGTCATATGTCCATCGACTGAGCTAATTAGGCTAATTAGACCCAATTCATCAGAGAAAGCAACAGACAAAACAGAATAGTCTGTTCTCAATACGGACTTATTGCTACGCAGTGATTGTAAATTTGATTTATGTAGCTCTGGTTTTGGGAAAATTCGTCTTCTGTATTTTCGAGCTCGTTCCACGTAAGGTTGACCCGTATTAGCTGATCGTCGGTTTGAGGCTAAGGATCGTGAAAGTGGAGCTGCAAGAAAGTACCGAATGTAGGGCCCACATAGGGTGAACATACCAAGGCGTGGAATGGAAAGGCCAGTGACTTCCGAATCTCGGGCGACAAAATGCTACAGAATATGAATCAGCTTCGCCAGGAGCTCAGAGCTGTAGCGTAATTGTAGGCCTACGCACTTGCAATCGAAAATTTGTGTAGCGCCGCTTTTAAATAAACTATGGAGGCACTCCATACGCAAGATCATATGATGATAATTAAGCCATTAAGAACATGAGTTCAATAGGCAAGCATATAGTGCTCAGATAATTAGAAAAGTCATATCTGGGGAACCCGCCCACACATAAACAGCCAAACCAACAGATCCCTATCCAGACCTAACAGGTGACACCGTGTTAAGAGGCCCTGGACCGCGTTGCACAGAAGATGAGGAATGAGAAGTGCGATCACGTGACCCAGATGACCTCTGACCTACGAGACCTTCTTACGTCAGACTGTGCGTTGATTGTGTCTCTCGGACAGCTGATATAAGTCCGCAGCACACGGTTACTTCGAAGTCCAGTATTTCTTCGCATATGGTGGATTACGCAGAGTCCAAATATGTGTGTATGTACGTATTAAGAAACTTGATATAGCGCCTTTTAGGTATCTCACAAAGGCGCTTCCTGCGCTAGCTTATCCCTCAGACCACCGGGTCTGTGCCGGACAGGCATTCGTCAGCAGCTGATCGATTGGTCGTATAACCTCCCCATGAAGTTTGTCGGCGAAGCGTGCAAACGAAAGACATGGCTGCTTCTATTTATGACCATTACTAGCTGAAACGAAATTGCTGCTGTCTGCATTTCAGTCGTACGAGCGTTCACAGTGGCGCTACATAATGATGGCTCGATCGACCGGAGCCTTTTGTCGGCCGTCGATGACCAGTTTCTCCTACGACCCGTCAGAGGGAGCCAGTCTCCAGCTCACCCTCACCGAATCCGAAAGACAGTGTAAGCATCCATCTCACCATCGTTAGTTCGTCACCGTCGTCGTCATCATCATCGTCGTCGTCATCATCATCAGCTTTGTCGTCGTCATCATCATCAACTTCGTCGACGTCATCATAATGTCTTTGTGATCACCATAACTTCACCGTCATCGCTGTCGTCGTCATCATCATCATCAACTTCATCGTCTTCATCATCATCAACTTCGTCATCATTATCAACTTCGTCGTCGTCATCATAATGTCTTTGTGATCACCATAACTTCACCATCATCGTTGTTGTTGTCGTCGTCATCATCATCATTGTCGTTCCTCGTCAAAAACAACATCATGTTATCACAAAAGGATCAGCAAAGCGACACAGTATAATAGTATTTCGGGTGTGATTTCGTTTTGTAGACGACGACTGTCCCCTAAGTTACACAGACAAACGAAACATTCCGAGAGACACGATCAACGGCGAGCCTCGGGTCAGAGGTCATCTGGGTCACGTGATCGCACTCCTCAGCGTCTTTCTGGCTGCTACCACGTGGTTGAACCACTTACCCAGAATAGCGGAGTAGGAGGTCATCGATCGATTGAACTATAAAGACTGCTATGGACAACACACCTGCCTCTAAACACCAAGAGACAGTCGCGGTCTAGCTCTTACCACGAACTGAGTGTAGTTCCTTCCATGACTGTACCGGCCCACCGGTCTTTTGCTTAAGAGTTAGAAAGATACACAGACACAGACATAAAGAGACAGAGACAGACAGACAGAACAGTAGAGGCTCAGAGACAGAGAAAGAAGTAAGCGCTGTGGTCATTTGTGGGATTTAGCGTTGAACTCCCTCATTTTATTTGTACTTTTTTTTACAGACTAGCCTAGTCCTATGCAAAATGTAATTGAAAGTGTTATATCTAATCTAATCTGGACACTTCAAAAACACCATTATCGTGATCCATATGCATCAATTGATGGTCACGTGTAAGCAAAACTGCATTCCAAAATCACAATCCACTGAGCTGATCCAGTTAAGATCCACGCGGCCTCTAAGAACCATAAGCAAGCCAAAAAAGATGTCATGTATGTATAGCCTACATTATATGTTACATATACAATTATTATTATGATTATTGTTAATTATTATTATCCTGAGGTTGAAACTTTCCTTAAGAGTCAAAAAATGACACTTGAATGTGTTAAAAATAGCATCATCATTGTGTTTGTGTATGTATGTATACATGTATGCACTTCCAATGAGTTATCTATTGTCTGTATGTTTTGTATGCATGATTGAATACATTAATGTATGCATATATACATGAATGACATGCATGAATTAATGCACTTACAACATAACACCTTTTAGGAACCTCTCAAAAACTCTCATTACCATTATTTTTATTGTGGCTTGTTTAGTTCTTGACAGAGGCAATATGGAAGGAAACTGAATGCTAAACAAAAGTTTTGTCTCAGCTCCAACATTTGGGTTCTTTTCAGTCAACATGTTAAGGACAGATTTATATACTGTGATGCAGCTCGTCAATGCTGTGTTACCCTACACAGACACATCAAACTAATTACCCTGTAAGACAATACAATTAGCTGTACAAAAAAATGCCACATGATCCAACATTTGAAACAGAATGTTATACACAAGACTGGCTTTTATACACATATCTGGCTTTTCTCATTCGTACAATATTAAAAAATTGAAGACAATCAGGTAAACGCTGTGTCAAGTATCATAAAATTAGTCGTATTTTCTGCTGGGTTAATCCTGCAAATAATTACCAAATATTAAATTATTGTCATCAGCAAGGGATCCGTGAGTGTTGATTCTTAAGCGAAAGGACCTTGTTTTTGAAATGAAACTGATTCAAGTCAACGACAGAAGCACGATTTCTCAGCAAGAGGACTTCCACCTGATATGAAAAAGCAAGATATTAGTCATTCATGTCTCAGATAACCAAATTAAGCACTCATCTTTATCATCATCATCATCATCATCGTTTTCATCATCATCATCATCATCACCTTCGTCGTCATCATCATCACTATCATTGCATTGCTGGGCAGCAGGTACTGTATTTGCACGGTAGCAAACAGCCAAGTGCAAATTACGGTAATCGCCATCATCATGAAATAAAAAAGCATTCTGTGCAGTTGCATGCCTTTATGCAAGTGAGGGATGTCTTGCAAAAACGTTTCTTGTTTATCAGCTATCATCAAAGATTATGGAACTAGCACATAAAATCAAGTGCAATGCCTCGTCTTACCTTCCAAGTGGAGGGGACGGTAAAAAAATGACTCCTGGAGGCAAATCTTCTCCTTCTGACAAAACCTGGTTCTCTAAAACATTGAAACGAAAGAGGCTAAACAATTTCTTGCTTCTTTTAAATTCTCATGAAAAGACTTACACATAGCAACGGAAAAGCTTACAGTTCAGATGCAACTGAAATGAAAGAGGCACTCCAACCCCCTTCCTTCCACATCCCCAATTCTCACCTGACACGGAAACTAACCTCAACAACCTAACTCTTGCGGACTTGATTTTATATAGCGCCAATATAACTTACTGCATTACTTGCTTACTTACTTAGTAAATAAGCTTTTGTATGGTGTTGAGAAATTTCCAAGATTTGCATTATCTTGCAAGTACTGTATCGATGCTCGCTAATAATAACACAAAATTTTAATTCAGAAGCCAAAATGACTCAACATTGGTGATCAATTACTTTGTTTAACTCCCCATTTTTCAAATTTCCCAGTAATTTTATGTAACACATCTCGTAGACGTATATGGCATTAGAGTAACTGACAGGAAATTTTACCATTCGGTGTTAAAACGTAAGTCTTCCGATCAACAGGTGGCATAACTGTATACGAGATGTAATCTCCTCCCGACTGATGTTGTCCAACATCAGGCTGAAAATTTTAAACCAAGAGTTTAAAAGGCACCATTTTATAATTAATTAATTCTTCTGTTAGTAAATACCAGTAACAATTTGTCTAGAAGTCAGTGATGGGTAATTAAGGTTTCTGTTACTAATTAATCAGAATTAACATTATTTCAAATTTCATAATCAGAATTAGACATTTATAGTATAGATTCTTATGAACTAAGAAAACTACACAGTGGTTCATCAATGTTCTGTGGTAGAACCAGTCCAGATCGTGTGAACTACATAAAATTGTCATGGTTTAACAACTTCTACTGTTCACTACAAACAGTGCCATACTACCATGCTTTATCAGAGAGGCACAATGTAGCATGCAATCAAAGAGAACAGAAGAGCATGCTATTAGCTAAGTGCAGTTACACTGTCTACCATGTAACATCATAAAAGTAAAGTGCTGCATGCAATTAACCCATATGAATTTCTAATGTGAACTATACCTGCTTTAGAAAGAGCACATTAAAAGACTGTATCAAAGAAAACTTAATCTTCATGATATGTAATAAAATTGGACACTTAAGTAGTGCAATACACGATCTACTTAGCACAATGTCTATGCCAGCCTAACAAAAACTGCATTCATCTCAAATAATTCTGCAGCAATAAATGCATTTACTTATATAAAGTAAAGCAGTCGTCAGAAAAGCATTTTTTCCCATGTATTTTTTATTTTTCCCAGTTGTTTGCTTCTGCTTGTTGGTGGGTGTTGGTGCCACAGCTGGTCGCTACAGTTGTAAGCGGCACACTAGAAATGCAGTATTGTGTAGTAGTAGTTCCAATTTTAACAACATCTTATGGCATCAAAGGCCGTTGATGTCGCCCTCCTCCTTTGTCCAGGCTTGGGTCTAGCACCAACTGACTAAAGGCAGTGGCAGAGTTTGCAGTATTGTGTTTTCTGGGGATTTGATATCAATGTTATATAGACTCAACAGATTTTATGGCTCAATTCTCACTGGTCACCTCTTTGGTCCCAGTGAACTAACCTTGAATTCAAATGAATCTGCATATGGGCATTGATACCACACTGATTTAAGCCTTTTGAATGAAACACAATGAATACAGAAGTTCTCAGGTTAGATTAACCACTTTTCTAACCTAACCCGTGAATGAATGGATACTAATTTGTAAATAACCAAATAACCAGACACATTTTAAAGCAACAAGTGCAGAGCACGGTCATCCTGTCGACCTAAATCCTACGTTACCCGTGGAGTCTGAGCAGTTTTGTTGCTGTTTGGAGCTGAACAGGAGCCTTGGTTTTTTGAACGTTTTCTTCGACAATCAACTGGTGAATCATACTTTTATAACAGAAACAGGAAATGAAATCATAAAACACACCAGACTAAAAGGCAAGGCAAAAGCCACAGAGAATTCATACACACTAAAGTTGACTAAACTGTGAAGCAAGAACAAGCACAAATTAGATCCAAGATTAAGTGTTTAAAAAGTGCATGAAATAAAAAGGTTTTGCTCAGAATTCTGCATGAAATAAAAACAGACATGTCTAGTGAGAAATCGTGTAAAATCGTCAGTGTTCAGAAAGCACATTAAGTAAATTAGCCGTGCTGTGAGATGAAAGTGACAGTGCATAGAAAACCTGTTAACTAAAAGCACCTCATCTGTAAAGCATATGAAAAGCAAGTTTTACATGCAAACTAAAAACAAACACGATATAAAGCACGAAATCAATAGAACAGATTGTAAAGCAACTGAAGTTACAAGAAAAACACAGATGAAAATAACTGAAACCTAAGAATAATATAATTTACTATAATTTAACTAGCCTTGCCCATGCAGAACATCAACATGCTAGGTTGGCCAAAATCCCTTCTGGGGAAAATCCTCTGTTGCTTCCTGCTAACTGGTATGGGCCATGACAGCAACTATCAAAAACTGTATCAATTCTGAGAATTTTACCTCACCATGCTGTCTTTTCTAAACAACCTGTTTTATTTTCATATTATTTGCAAGATAGCACAAGTGTTCACCATCACTACAAACGGATCAACCACGCATCTAAGATATACAGATACAGTGTAGTGTAACAATTTACTGCGACATAATGAAGTCCTTTACAATATGAAGAAAAGATTACATTTACAATACAAAAGAAATTATCAGACACAAGAACCTGGAAAGCAGTTAATCTCCACAAAGCACTGGGAAAAGTGATAAAAAAATGATCACTACAAACATAAGCTAATTAAATTTCTCACAGATACACTTCATTTCTAACAAAGTACACTGGAAACTCGTTAAAGCGCAATCTCTGGGAACCATATCATGAACAGCCTTATTACAAAGTCATGTTCAATTTCTGTAGGTTAACTCCTTTTGGAAGTCATGTTCCCAACTTCATCATATCAAAATTCATGTTAAAATGAAGTGCATCACAATGAGTTTCCAGTGTAGTTCTACAACACTACTGTCATACTTGCTTAATCTGACAGATTTAGTTTTGCAACAAGTTGCTTCACCACATGACATCTTCAACTTCCAAGACCCACTCACTGCGTAACTGATCGAAGCCGTATGCAGCAAAGCTGCTTTTCTGTGCAACAGCTGACGCATGAAAAACTCGTCCCTCAGAACGCGCATGCTGCATCAGAACACAATTCAAACATGCATCATACACAATCATTTAATGGATAATCTTTAAAAATAAAAAGCTACAGGCCAGCAACATATTGCAATATCGTCATAATTATTTTCCCTGATGTAAACGTGATCACTTAGGAACAAAACAATAGGTAAGGAAATTCTGCATGATTACAATAACCATTATTATTGTTGTAACTTTTTTACCTGAGATAGTTACGATTCCCAGGAACAAATAATTACTATAAAATTACTATAGGAGCCTGATAAACATTTAAAGCAGATCAAGCTTCATCCTCAATGACATCGGAGAAGGTGCCTCAAAATGCAATAGCACTGTAGAGCCGAATGCAGATGGAAAGATGCTGAAAAATGAATTCTGTCTCTCTGCTGCTGCTACTGCTATTAATATTACTCACCTGTCCTGTAGAATTGCAAACTTCTTTTTCCAGGCGTTTGTGACTTGTTGGAGTTCTTTTTTTAGCCTGCAAGACACAGATAAACAATATTAAACTCCAAAGGCATTACACCAGATACTCTGAATATATCTGATATGTAGATCTATCCACAGGTCTGCATTTGTCACAAACATTAACTCTAATGACTTTACGAGACCTGCTACTGAGAGCATCTCTGTTTAGTTTCTCTTGAAGCAGCACTATATAAATGTTTCATTGTAGTCATGGTCCGGAAGCATCGTAGGAACCAGGGAACCTGGAACGCTCTATGTGGAACTAAGAGAGCACTGATATCTAACAATTGCAAATCAGCAAAGAACAGCTATGATTAAAGCAGTTATAGTATAGAATAGGTATCCCAACTGATACCTTTCTATTTCTGCAGCCAATTCTGCCTCATTTTTGTGCAGCTCCTCACAATCTTTCAGCAGCCTTCTCAATTCGTCGTTGGCAGCTTTCTCCTGGAAGCACCACTTCCATCAGTCACTACTGCATTTACATTGAATGTACGTTTGCAAACATTTTAAAATAATGATCGATAATCTCTTACAAACTATATAAATCCTAATCTCATATAAATCATAATCCCTTATAAACCATGTAATCATAATCCCTATAAAGCATATAAACCATAATCTTTTATACTTCATATAAACCACAATCTCTTAAACACCATATCAACCATATAAGCAATATAAACCATAACTTTAACAAATAGATCATATAATCATAATCCTTATAAAGCATATAAACCATAATCTTTTATACAACATATAAACCACAATCTCTTAAACACCATATCAACCATAACCCCTTATATGCAATATAAACCATAACTTTAACAAATAGATCATATAATCATAATCCTTATAAAGCATATAAACCATAATCTTTTATACAACATATAAACCACAATCTCTTAAACACCATATCAACCATAAACCCTGATAAGCAATATAAACCATAATTTTAATATTAACCATAACCCCTTATAAGCAATATAAACCATAATTTTAATATCAACCATAAGCCCCTATAAGCAATATAAACCATAATTTTAACAAATAGACTATGTTACACAATAAGAGATCACAAAGCCTCACTTTAACAAGAAGTTCATCGAGAGCCTTTTTTTCACCTAGCATCCTGTTCAGGGTGGCTTCGTAACTCTGTTTATGCAAAATTATTCCATTTTCAAACATTATTCCTCCACCAAAATTACTTTAAAAAACACCTACAGCAATGTCTTTCATATCATCTTCTCTGGACCAATTTTACATAGCCCTTGGTATATAACACCACAGGGTAAAAACTACAGCATAATCATTAAAAAACGTTCAAACATGAAATGCATTTACATGTGTTGTTTTCTTTAATTTATTATGAGCAAGTTATGATGAATATTTATCAGACAGTTATACAGGAGGCTCTCATCCTAACAAGCTTCATTATAACACAAAACCTATTACAACAAGGTCGGGATACATGAGAAACTCATTATTAACATGACATGATTATAACGTGGTACTTGACGAGGCTCCCACAGACAACATTATTATGATTTTCTGGTGTAATTGGGAAAGATTTATCATGTAACACATTATTATTAGCAGTAAAGTAACAAGCAGTAAATCTAGTCCGTGCATCTGACTAGATCTATTGCATACATATATGTATACCTGCATACATGCATGCATACAATTTTTGTTTCAAGCTGTGCAGCATATCGTAGATCGTACGATGTAAGCAGTAAAATACTCAGAACCTGAATATAAATATATTCAATAGTTAAATTAACAATTTGATTTATGTTGTTTCTTGAAGCAAACATCCAAGGAGGTCACATTTTTCTTTTTGGGTTTGTAAATGGATAAAAAATAAATTACCAGGAGCCACCTGATATAAAATTCACCTTTTGAGAAGCTATGTAGCTTGTAAATATGCATGTAGCTTGTAAACTTCTGGAAACTTGCTGATAGGCTTCAGGTCCTTCAACTAATTAGGCACTATGTAGTTTTTATCGATTTCTTGCACTTACTACATGTCCAAGGTCAGTAAATCTGAATCTGAACTACGAGACAAGCGTATGGAACGCGTCCAGAGTTACTAAAGAGAATCCACTCAGCAGGCTTGAACCCACAATCATCGGATTACAGATCAAGTGTGCTAACGAACAGACCATCACTCTATATTCAAATGCCATGGTTCAAGAACCCCAACATATTTATTGGGTATCGTAATCGTAAACTCAAGATTTCTACAGCGCCCAATGAAAGCTAAGTTGCAGGAACCAGCTTATTCATTTCATAGGCGCTCAGTCAAACAACATCGACAGGCCAGAAAGGTTCGGTTCCAGGTCAAGATCCAAAATCCAGGGAGGCGGGCAGTCAAACAACATCGATAAGCAAGAAGGGTTCTGTTACAGGTCAAGATCCAAGATCCAGGCAGGCAGGCTACTGTAGGTGGAGTCTGAAATTGGAAAGTTGAATGTAGTTTAAATGAAAGAAAACCTATGACTGAAACGCTAACCTCACGCTGCTGCTTGGCTCTTTTGGCTTCCTCTTCTCTCTGCAGGTCCAGCTTAAAACAAACAAATGCATATTTTTTAAACTCTAATTAAACTAAAAATTCTACTCAAGCTGAAGATTAACAAGATCAACTCTCATCGGGTACCGTAGCTCACTCACATTATTTTCCTTTGGTCACTCAAGGCTAAAAAGGCAAATATGGCAAAGACTCCTTGGTTCCTATTCAAGAACAATATTTAATAAAAAAAAACAATAAAAACCAAGTGCACTTCGAGCTTTAAGATATAAAACTAATCACTGACTTTCAAAATACAACCACGCTTAACTGTTCACTAACGTTGATGACATAGTTTAGATAAACATAGAAAAACAGTGAACCCATAACATAACCCCGAGGGGTAGCCGTGGGTATGAAGTGCTATTTGCGGGCCGTGGGTATGAAGTGCTATTTGCGGGCCGTGGGTATGAAGTGCTATTTGCGGGCCGTGGGTATGAAGTGCTATTTGCGGGCCGTGGGTATGAAGTGCTATTTGCGGGCCGTGGGTATGAAGTGCTATTTGCGGGCCGTGGGTATGAAGTGCTATTTGTGGGCCGTGGGTATGAAGTGCTATTTGCGGGCCGTGGGTATGAAGTGCTATTTGCGGGCCGTGGGTATGAAGTGCTATTTGCGGGCCGTGGGTATGAAGTGCTATTTGCGGGCCGTGGGTATGAAGTGCTATTTGCGGGCCGTGGGTATGAAGTGCTATTTGCGGGCCGTGGGTATGAAGTGCTATTTGCGGGCCGTGGGTATGAAGTGCTATTTGCGGGCCGTGGGTATGAAGTGCTATTTGCGGGCTGTGGGTATGAAGTGCTATTTGCGGGCCGTGGGTATGAAGTGCTATTTGCGGGCTGTGGGTATGAAGTGCTATTTGCGGGCCGTGGGTATGAAGTGCTATTTGCGGGCCAATATTCTCACTGTCTGATCTTTCTCCCATGACAGGAGATGTTAACAGAACAGAAATCTTTTAAATATCTTTCTTTCTCTCTCACTGTGCAGTTGAACATAACATGACTCACCAGATGTGTACTTGAATCAGATCGTAACTCAGCATTGTCCTGCGTCAGCTGGAATTGAAACAAAGCAAATCTGTTAAATATCCAACTGACTATATACAATATCAAACTCTGATCGAACAGTTACCAGTAGTTGAAGAAATTCAGAACTCTTCAGCAAACTGCTCAGCAAAATGATTTCCGACTTTGATTTTTGCAGCATGTACGAAAGAAGAAAAGCAGTTTCTTACACAAGCTCCAAGATCCACCCAGGGATGGAAAGTGTTAGTGACTTCATTTTCTTATCCTCAGCATATCAGGGTGGGAGCTTATCCTCACCCTTGTCAGCTGAGCTTCCTACTGACAGTGTATGGTTAGTGCACTCATCTAAGAGTTGATTTGCTTTCCGCCCTTGTGGGGATTTGAACCCCAAACCCTGGGGTGACAGTCCAGTAAGCTAATGCTAGTCTCTCACGCTCCTCATGGAACAAGTAAAAATGAATTAACAAATGAAAATGGAGAATGCACGATTGAAAAATCTGAAAGAGACAAATTTTATCAGGAGACGAGCATCTCCATGAAACTGCAAGAAAAGCTTAACCTTTTCAATCTTCTTCTGAGCTTCAGAAAGCGAGCGATTTAATCTTTCTACTTCTCTCTCTAAAATTAATGCAACACAATCACAATTCTCTATAATGCCAAAAACACCTGATTTAAAAAAATAACCCCCTTCACTAATACTACTCTGAACGAAAAGTCACCAACGGTTAAAGAAATTCAAAACTATTCCACAGTACAACTGCTCAGCAACATGATTTTCATCTTTAGTTTAACAACAATCACGGACAGGAAGAGGACAGCAATCCCTTAAGCTAACCCCAAGAGGCAGCCATGGTGCGAAGTGTTAGCGACTTCATTTTCTCAGCCTTGGCACATGCACGCAAGTGACTCGTCCTGTCCCTCGCTGCCTGATCTTCGCACTAACAGTGTGGTATATGATAAGTGCAGTCATGTTATAGCTGAGTTTGCTATATGGGGAACAAGTGCAGCATAAATCTTGAAATATCTTACTACCCTCTGCACAGTTGGGGGTTTGAACCATCAACCTCTTAGTTGACAGCTCAGAATGCTAACCACTAGACTTTCACATCAGTAACACACCATTTTAATTCAGTTGCTTCTTTTTGATTCTCTTGAAAAACATACAGTTTGTGATAGTCTTCTAGAGTAGGCAGACAAATCTGATACGCAAACACAGATAAAGTTAACGTTGTAAGACCATGACTTAAACTTAAGTACTTGACCTCGTGTCACAGGAGTGTTTCTAAGACTCTTGTACAGCATTGCAAATCTGAAACCTATTTGCACATACGCATGTCTGTCTGTCCGTATGTACATTGTATGCAAGTATGTATCCTTGTATGTATGTATGTATGTATGTGCATGTATGTATGCATGTAAGTCTGTATATGCATATATGTATGTATGTATGTGTGCATGTATGTATGTGCAGTGATGTATATATTGATGTACTGTGTATATACAGTATGTATGTATGTATGTAAGTGCAGTGATGTGTGTATTGATGTATTGTGTGTATGTATGTATGTGTGTATCTGAACACTTATATGGTGCATTTAAAACCTCTCAAAAGTGTTTTATTCTAGACTTTGTACTGACGATACTCACGTAGGTCCTTCTTGGCCAATTCCTGGGCAGCCAAGCGTTCCTCAAGCAAACTGATTTTTCTCTGGAGCTGATCTACCTGTTCCCTTAGTTCATTGCACGAATTCCTCGCTTCACGAGTTTCGGTGGCATCTATGATTCTCACCTCCTGACAACATAATGTAGAGTACAATTGGATGTAATAACGAAACAAAAGCCATTATGAACCGGTGTTATATCCATTTCAGCAACAATTTCATTTTTAAATTATGATTTTTGATTTTGATGTGACTATTTTCCTTGATTTCACAAACTTCAATTATTAACTTCCAATAAAAGAACAAGTAGAAATAAGATGAACAAGAGGAATAAAACGAATGAGGGGTAAGGTAAGGTTAAATAAGGTGAGATAACACAGTTAAGGTAATCAATTATTTATTACATACCTTGATTAACAGGTCAACAGAGGTTTTGTTAAATTATAGTTTTATCCAATTATGTCTCTAGGACTTTGAGGTTGACAGACTGCCCAACAGTGAAACTACCAAACCTAAGTTTGCATTATGTAATATTGTCTGCGAGGAATTTGTAGGTGAATCAATAAACAGTTTCAAACATTCACTCACTCTATCCCTGCTCTCGCATTCTGCCAACTTGTCCATGAGCATCCGAATTGTTGCTTCATTTGATTCATTCAGAGCCTGAAGTTGCTTGAGCCTTCCATCATCTTCCAATGCCTTCAGCTGATGGCGCTTCATCTTCTTCTTGAAATCACTCTTAACCATGAAAATGTTCACTATTTATTATACTTCAAATGCAATCAAGCAACTCCATCCTCTCATAATATGTATACATTTCAAACAATATTTAAGGTATACTTTTAAAACAATTGTACAGGTAGTAAGCAGTGTGAAATAAATTGGAATATAGCATTCTATTCAAATTCTGTTTAAAACCAATAGGCAGTGAAAAATATAACAAGAGAACTACAAAGATATTTGTTCATTTTGAAATGTACAAGAGGACAGTTACAAATATTGTAACAGTTTAGATTAATAACTAAGAATGTCACATTAAAAAATATATTTAAATCAATAATAGCTGATTTGATTACAAAGCTACATATTATTTTCAAAACTGCAGTGACTTTAACTCTAAAGTACATTTATGAAGACTAGCCTAAAGCATATATAAATTAGGGGTATATACAACCTGAGTTAATATTATGAAGACAGACATTACTGACATCAATTTGAAAAACTAAACAAACTCTCACATTATAGAATCCATGAATCTGTACAATTGCATCACAGAGCTGTTGGCGATAGGCACTTCTGATTGTCTCAACTTTCTGATAAAAAACAACCAAATCAATTATCGCCTCATCAGTTAATCTGCTCATTCAGTTCATCCAGAATCCAGTGAAGTACAATCAAGCAGATGAATAATAAGAAATGAAAATAACATTCAGACATTTGAGATCACAGTACCTAGAAAAATATATAAATTCCAGTAGGTTTCAAAAGGAAGACCTTCTCCCAGCCCAGCTTCTCTTCCTTTGTCGTCGTCGTCGTCGTCATCATCATCATCATCATCATGTATATATGTATATGCACACACACCTGTTGTGCCCCTCAATCTTGTGTATGCATATGTATATAGGTATATATGTATGCATGTATTTATGTATGAATGTGTCTGAATATTTTGTAAAGTTCATTTTAAGAACCTCTCATCATCATCATCACCAATACCCTTGCCACCATTTTAAATTAATAAGCACATCATGTCGACACTAATAATCATTGCCAGAACATCATTATATTTAACAATCAAAACACCTCATCAACAAGTAAGATCAGAAGATACCTAGAAACCTGAGGCCAAAGTTTAGGAAACGTTACAGTCCAAATCTGCCTCATTATCTTAATTAGAACATGTAAGTGGATACACTAAGTCAAATGCCTTGGAGTCCATAAGCCTGTCTAGCTTTGATTTGGAATTCCTCTGCCAACTCTTGCACTCATTTGAACTCAGCTGAACTGAATAATAAAACAAGACTGAATCCTAAAGTTGCATTCAGCTTTACAGCACATCTATGCACATGCAGCCAGGAATCCCATCGGCATGAAATGCAGTTTACTAAATGATACGCTGAAATTCAATCCACATCTTTTACCATCAACCTCCAACCAATTCTTGGCAAGTCTGTCAGCAGCCTTTGTTTTGGCCATTTTCCTATCTGCTCCTACATTTTTAAGGTAGCAGAGAAAATCTGGTGCTCGCAGTAAAAGTAAGTATATGACTACTCACCTCTGCATGAATCTTTTCCACAGCTGCCAATCTTTCATTCATCCTAACATACCTGGGATAAAATTTCAACACAAATCTACCCATTCAACGTATGCAGTAGTCAACGCTGCTGCAAAGTATCTTAAACCCATTTTATTAGGCCAAATTTTATAAGCATTTTAGTAGGCAACTTGACTCTACGCGGAATACGTAGTAAAAACAAAAGTATTGCAGCACTGTTACTCCTCAGCTAAGTGGAAACAGAAAACTATTTCACAAGGAAACAAGAGTCTCAATGGTACAGTATGGTGGGCTGTTTGGTAGCACACTGGGTCTGTTATCCAACGATTGCCAAGTTTGAGCTTGCCGAGTGGATTCTGTGTAACAACCCTGGACAAGTTGTTCACACACCCTTGTTTTGTCCCTCATATTTATATTTACTAACCTTGTGCACAGAATACATGCAATAAATAACATATATATATATATATATATATATATATATATATATATATAAGCAGTAAAAGAAATCTTTATTTAGATTTCATTGGTATATGTATCTGAGCATGATAGCTTTAGAAAACTTCTTAAAGACACTGAATGTGGTTAAGCTACATCACTCATAATTTTTTTACAAAATTTAACTGGCAAGCTTAATTAAATTTTCTTCATACTAGACTTACAGTTCAACAGACTTCTGCTTCAACTTCCGTTCAAAATCCGCTTGCATCGAGCAGCGAATGAAGCCAAGGTCTCTCTTGAGCTGATTTGCATCCTGCCAAATAACATGAAATGAAGGACATCCATGTCTTAAAATCCACAACAAGCTCAACATCTTGATTGTTCAATAGTGTTTCAAGACATCTTGTAAATATTGCAGGGTTCCAACTCAGCAGCTCTTTGATGCTTTCATTAAAAAGTTTAATGCATGACAATTTGATACCAACATTTCTGTAAAATTTCTGCCATACAAGTATTTGCTCATTTGAGGATTATAAAACAAAACATTTAACTTCAAATAATTTCGTTTTATGGGTAAAAATTTCAAGTAAATTGCCAGGCTGTGTAGCATTCACAAACTAAACAGTAATTCTCAGAAGAAGAGTACAGATTCCGTGAGTTGCTAAACTGTATTAGATAAATGGAATCTAGCAGAGAAATGACTGAAAATTATGTTGCAGTAAAGCTTTCACCTTGAGTAGATCATTTGTAGCTTCAGTGAGTTCTTTGATAGGAAACACTTCATTACGATCAGTCTGTGTGCTGTGATCTTGGCTGAAGTGCCCTATTTGATAATCATCTCCTATGCTTGGCCTGCAAGTAAACAGATTACTTAAAAGCATAATAGCTAAAAACAATTTTATATGATATATTTTTAGTAAGTGACCTAAATAAGTTCATTCCCTAACAAATGCTTTAAAAAACTAAAACATTATTTGCTCAAATTGTCAGACTTTAGCTTGGCCAACAGAGGGGCCATAGGTGCTCATATCCCACTGCACTTTTGACCATAAAGTGAAAGTTTTTGTGCATATTTTTTTCTGCTGGAATTAAGTGGAAAGGTAAAGTATCTGCCCAAGATAGAAGGTGTATTGGAGGGATGACTCAATAAATAACCCACAAAAATTGCAACAAGCAAAAAAGGTCAGAAGAAATTTTGACACAAATTTTAGTCTTAATGATTATATATGATTATACTTTAAGCAATATAAAGCACACTTTCCCCCCCCCCCCCCTTGTATCTGCATGATAGCACACCAATCTTGTGTATGCATGTACGCATTTATATGTATTTATATATGTGCATACATACGTAAGACATCATATGTATGCATGCATATATGTATGTATGCATGTACGTATGTATATATATATGTTGTATAGCTGTATGTATGCGTGTATGCATGCATGCATGTATGTATGCACGTATGTATGATGTATGTATGTGAGCATTTCTGTAGCATCTTTTAAGAATCCCTACACATACTATACCGTGGCAGTGCACTTTATGATAAGTAAAAATAGTTTGCTCTTGGAAGCTTCGCTTACTGATTGCCTACATACTTACTTCGTCTACTTAATAAATGGCCTCCGTTGGTAAATAAATAGTAGCGAAACAAGCGTAGTGAAAAATGTACTTGAACAGAGATTTTCCGCCAGGTGTCTTATAAAAGTCAAAGCTCAGAAAATCATCGTCATCGTCGGAATTTACACCACTATTTTGCCTCCATTTCTTTCTTCTTGTGAGCGTCGCGACTTGCGCCATTTTGGTTACTATTGACAACACGCGATGTTGTTCTGGCCTAAAATTAAGATCCTCCAACAACATTTAAAATCCGCTAGCAACACAACGGTAATGAAAATAATTTGGGCACTTTTCGATAGGTTTCATATATATGAGTTAACTGTTTTGAATTCCGTGCTTTAAGGATACTTGCAAGAAATCGATAACCTGAGATCATTTCTTGCAATTATATTATAGGAAATTAATTACTGAAACAGTTTTAAAATAAAGTAGTAGTCTAAACCTAGTTATTATTTATTGATTCGCATTCATCGTTGTCTTCACATTTCCTATTATACTACGATGTAGCTTCGATGCTTGCTTCCACAATTTGGAACATGGTCTAGGCTCGAGGTCTGCCGAAGATACTTACTAGACTTGAAGGAAGAGACCAGAGTCAGAATTGATCTCACTCGTGCAATTTATTGAAAAATCAGCAGGGTCGTGGCCACACGGTCGCTTTAGAAAAACGTGTACATTAGGCCCCTACATTTATGATTCAAGTAATTTTCTGAAACCCAAAAGGAAGCTTTGCAGCAACCTTTTGGAGGGTGCGAACGAATGTTATTAACATCATGAAATGGTTTCTTCAGTGTCGTTAGAACTCTTGCAATATTCTCAAGGATGTTGTGTTATATCCTACAACGTATGCTACTGTTCATTTGTCCCGTTCGTCCTCGGGCAGTTTTTAAGGCGTTGATATATGCGGCAGGCTGTGGGATTTGCTTTAGATTACTGCAACGGGTGAGAATCGAGAAGGTCGTTCGTACCAGCCAATGGACGAGAAGGCTGCACAAATGCCGACAGTAATTGCTTGAGTATTCGTGGATATCACACATAACGAATGAAACACGCTTAGCCTGTGTATGCTTACGCAAAAGGTAGGCAGCTGCTGCAGCCGTTCGTGTGTTCGTGCGTGTGTATGTGTGTGTGTATATATATATATATATATATATATATATATATATATATATATATATATATATATATATATATATATATATATATATATATATATATATATATATATATATATATATATATATATATATATATATATATATATATATATATATATATATATATATATATATATATATATATATATATATATATATATATATATATATATATATATATAATATATATATATATGTTAGGTGTCTATTATAACTGCAGAGGTAAGGTCATCGGTTGTAAACACCGGCATGCTTTTCCGGCCAGTCTTACGCTGGGATGTTCTTAAGCAATGCAGATATAGGGTTTGAGTTTTACGTGACACACCACATACTGTACTTACTTACCTATTAACGACAAGATCCCGATTCACTCGTTTTATGTTCTCCTATCGTGGGTATAATTTTTATATGTTATATGGGTTATAGTCTACGCAACTATGAGTGCATAATTATACCATCTGCACTAATGTATTTATCTTAGCATCTTCATGGAGTGCATTCGTGCTTTCACAGCGATCTCTGTACGTGCGTAGACTAGTTCGTTCTTCCCTCGTCTGTCTACCGCCGGGGGAAGACGGGAAAGAAGAAAAGAGGGGGTGTATGCATGCCAAAAAGAGGAGGTGTATGCATGCCTCTTACGTGTTACCAACGAGCCCGAAAGGTTTCCAGTAATGCCACAGCTTAAATACATCGTAACATCGTAGGCAACTAGGCTATCCACGCTGTAGGCCGCGAATATTCCGCTCCTATCTGTGCAGCTTCAAAGGAAAGCCACACGCTTCCTCACATTCCCACTCGTACGCACACACACGCACGCACACACATACATACACACGTGTATATATATATATATATATATATATATATATATATATACACATATATACAAGGAGCAGAAGAGTTGCTGTTCAGCCTGAATAACCTAGAGGCAGAGACTGGATGGGGTATAAATGTAGCTTAGGACTTTCCCTTCGAAGCTTTTGCTTGGATCGACAACACACGTGTTCTTCCTATGCGCTTTGTTTACTGAAGTCACCTTGCGAGAGGTAAGCCGACGATTTCTCTGTGTATTTATTGACTGAACGCATCGAACAGCATGGCGGCTTCCTTTTGACATTGTTGCCCGTCGGAAATGATATCCATATATTTTTATTAAAGGCGAAGGTCAATTGTCTTCGTCATTGAGAAGCTGCAGGTTGTATGAAAATCGGTTGTGTTTAAAATCGCCTTTCAAATGCGCCGAATAAACATTTCCTGTTCAATTGCATTGCACCACAGCGATTACTTTCAAAGAGAACTCCGCCACTGCCTTGTTTGGAGGGTAGTGCCAGTCCCAAGCCTTTATAAAGGAGGAGGGCGACGGCAACGGTCTTTGATGCCATAAGCTGTCGTTAAACCGCGGAACTACTTTCAAAGATGTCACATTACTTAGGAATGACATTTTGTCTCGTAATCGTAATCGTAACCTCTAGGATTTCTAATGCTTTACTTTAAAGCTAAGCGCAGGGCATCAGTTGATTCACGAGCGCTGCGTCAAGTCAGAGGGGTTTTCCATAGATGCCATGGGAAGAACAAAGACTTTATTGAGTCATCCCCCACACACCTTCGATCTTGAGTAGATAACTTACCTTTCCACTTAACCCCAACAGAAAAATTATGCACAAAATTGTTCCGTTTAGGGTCAAACGTGGGAAGTGAGCACCTGTGGCTCCTCTGTTGGCTATGCTGAAGTCTGACAAATGTTAACGGTTGCCTAATGAAGTCTGGTTGACTGGTCTAACTCTCTTACCATTAGCTTTTGCAGACAGTAAGAGGTCCATTTTGCTCAAACGCATAAGAGCTATAATTTCTTGCAATTAGTGGTTAATTGCTGACTCAGATATGGTGGATCTCTATATTTTTGAAAATCTATAACCCTCTCAGGCTAATCTTTAACAGATATTCGCTTTTCGGATAAAATACGAAATGCGTGAAACTCGATGCATGTCGTCTTTATTGTAACCATAAAACACATTATTTCACAACAAACAATAAAATGTTACAAAAGATTAGACTTAGATGAAGATTTGGGTAACGAGTCTTCTTTTTCAGGTGGCTGATCCGAGGTGCTGGAACTCCGACCCCGGGGAATTTAACCATCGAGTGCAGTGGACATTTGGTGGATCGGGGTGCAGGCTTTTAGAATGCTTCTTATGGCAGTCTTGCTGTGCCCCGTACCCTAACAGGTTGGGCTCCCGGGTCTTCTCGGTAACAGGTCAAAAGCTTTGTAGTTCACTGCCCAGTTCTGTTCGTTCTGTCAATTCTTTGATGTCATTCAGGTCTAAACTAAAGACTCGTCTCTTTCAACTTGCTTACCCACTGTAGCCTGGCTTCTGGTTTCGCTGACCTAACGGAATTCGACCCGGCTTCTCCAACGGATTATGATTTTGTATTGCGATTTTGACTTGAAGCTACCATCGACTGATGCCTTGGGCATTATCATACTGGGGGTATAGAAGTCATTAGATTAAATTAGATCAATCAAGCACAGGCTGTGGCACAGTCGTATATTTTAGAGCAGTCTGAGAGAAGTGTCTGTTGAGAGACCACAGCTTTAGGCCTAACCCTGCCAGCATGCCCATAAACTTTTGATGGAGACATATGGGCCTGTGATAAACCTCTGGACCACGCTATCGAGCTCACCTGCGTTCCCAGAGAGGGGTGTGAAGAGCTGTGTTTGCTTCGCCTTTATTTGAAATTTCTAAACGGCGTCCTCCGTAGCCGTAGTGGTTCGATTTTGAGTCTAGACCCAGATTCGATCACGTTCCAAATAAATTCGGCGATAGTCTGATTAATTATGTGAGAAAATGCAGAATGTCTGAATACGGGAAGTCCAACAGTTCGTCAGAAACTTAACAGTGATATATGTGCCACCCATTCAAACAGGTGGCGGTGATTGATGAAGGATCTCACCCAATAAATTCATTGAAAAAATGAGCAGGGTTAAGACAATACGGTCGCTATTTAAACGGGTACATTTACATTTATGGTCAGATAAGGGAGAGAAATTAGGACCACAGGTGAAAACTGGCGCCTTGGAGTCTGGGAACGTTGTTTTGTATATTTGCAGTGCATTCTGGGAACGTTGTTTTGTATGTCCGCAATGCATTCTGGGAGCATTGTGTCCGCAGTGCATTCTGGAAGCGTTGTGTAGCAGTGCATTCTGGGAACGTTGTTTTTATGTCCGCAGTGCATTCTGGGAGCCTTGTGTGTATGCAGTGCATTCTGGGAGCATTGTGTCCGCAGTGCATTCTGGAAGCGTTGTGTAGCAGTGCATTCAGAGAACGTTGTTTTGTATGTCCGCAGTGCATTCTGGGAGCGTTGTGTCGCAGTGCATTCTGGGAACGTTGTTTTTTGTGTCGCAGCGCATTTTTTGTATGTCCGAAGTTATTTATGGGTACTTTGTTTTGTGTCTTGCAGTACATTCTGGAGCGTTGTTTTGCATGTCCGCGATGTTTTGTTTGTCCGCACTGCATTCTGGGAACGTTGTTTTTTGTGTCGGAATGCATTCTGGGAACTTTGTTTTTTATGCCCGAATTGCATTCTCGGAACGTTATTTTGTGTGTCCGCAGTGCATTCTGGGAACGTTATTTTGTGTGTCCGCAGTGCATTCTGGGAACGTTATTTTGTGTGTCCGCAATGCATTCTGGGAGCGATGTTTTGTTTGTCCGCAGTGCAGCATCCAGAAGTTGTCTTACTATCTGTGCGCAAACGTGTTGGCCTCTGCAAACAACGCATGTCATAATTATGGCTAATAGAGATGGAGCAAAATGATGTATGTCTGAAGATACGCACAAGAGAGGAGAGGAAAACCGATATAGAGATAGAACGGGACAGAAGAGACAGACAGAGACAAAGAGGAGACAGAACAGAGGTTGAGACAGATAGACAGGCTGACAGACAGACAAACACAGACAGATCGACAGCCAGACAGGCAAAAGATACACGGAGAGACAGACGCACATAACGAGACAGAAAGAAGAACAGACCGACAGACAGCTGGACAGACGGTCATATTATAAATGCGAACAGATGTGTGGTCTGACTGGTTCTCTGTGCAGCGGCAATTCGACAGTCCATACGTTTTTAGAAGCCACGCCGCTGATCGCGCAGTACGCCAAGATACAATATAAATCTCTATATCTGTCTCAATGTATCTCTATGTCTGTCTGTGTGTCTTTCTCTGTGTGTGTCTCTCTGTCTGTGTGTCTCTGTCTGTGTGTCTGTCTGTCTGTCTGTCTCTCGTCTGTCTCTCTGGTTGTCTATCTGTCTGTCTCTCTCTGCATTAGCCTACTATGTCTTTTTCTGTTGTTTCTTTGTATCTTTCTGTCTTTCTCCTTCGTTTCCTTTATTCAAAATTATTTAACCTATCCTTCAATGTGTCTTTATTATGACAACGTGACCTCTACCTAGTTTGCATTCTAATCTACTCCAGTAATATTGTACAGGCCTATTACTCGACAGAGACTTCTGTCTTTCAAGGTCATTGTGCTGAAAGCAAGTTCAGCCCAACACGTTGTAGGAACCGGGGAGGACTTAAGGGAACCACGCGCCCAGGCTACGTGCAGGCTTACACCTACCCACCGACTAGCTATCTGCGCACAGACCTACGGGATCTTTGGGTAGGCTTCGCACCGCCATGTTGTTGGGCAATAGTGTGGATCATATCTCTTCAAGGTTTAACCAACTGAAAGAACTTATAAGCGAGTGAAAGATTACAAAGGTTTTTGAGGTAATTGTATTCAGTAACTTGTGTCGCGCCAACGTCTAATGCACAAGGCATCAACCGATGGCGCACCAAAGCCAAAACCACAATCAGGTCAATATCCAGAAGGTCAGTCTACCATGACAAAGAGACAGCCTATGGTGAATAAGCGATTTGAAAAAGGTAAGTTTTAAGCTGAGGACGAAATGACAAAAGCGATTTAGCAGAAAGAACAGATACAGGTAGAGATATCCAAATCTAGGTCCAGCAACCGAGAAAGCTCGTTCACCAAGAACAGAACAGGTCTGTTAGGTTGACTTGATATTAGACGATTTGTCCAACATGAAGGATTGATTGAATTGTAATCGTATTCGTAACCTCGACAATTTCTAGAGAGATACTTTGAAAGCTAATTGTAGGGCACCCTCTTATTCATGTCGGGGAGGGTGTCCTGAGAGGGTGAGTGAAGAACGAGATCCAATTGCAGGGAGACCAAAAAGGGAGGGAGACAGAGGTGGGTTGTACTGCATGGGATCAGCATTTCGCTGCTATTTATGCCCTACAGACTTGTAATTAGTAACTTCTATCGCATCGGTGTGGAACGCTGTGGTGTAATGGTACGATCGGTGCCTCGTAACTGGAAGGTCGCTCGTTCGAATCTGCCTCAAGCCACTGCGTAGCGACCTTGGACAAGTTGCTCACCCACAATTGTCTGTGAGGAAGGGAACGGGAAACCACCTCACTCATCTCATCCCCGGATGGCATAAAGCCAATGGACTTGTCTTCGGGCAGAGGACTCATCTAAAAAAATCGCACCGGTGCCTAATGCACAGGCGTTAACCGATGGCACACCAAAGCCAAGCCGCAAGCAGGTCAATATCCAGTAGGTCAGTCCACTATGACCGCTACAAACTTCAACGGGCCTAGCCTAGCCTAGCCTAAGCAGTGTTGGGAAGTAGATTGTTGGCGAGGGAAGAATACATAAGGAATTACGCAGTTCAACGATAGAAAAGGGTATCGTTGGGGTCTTTCGACCGAATGCCACGAACTGAGCAACTAGGACAGAACTGAGGCCGAGCAACTGATGTCAGCATTCCTCATGGGTGTGGTTTGTATGGGCAGGAGCTTTAAGCTGAAGGGCAAACATAACAACAGCTGTCAAACATACAGCTACCGGTAAAAAGTATTTTCCTTGCGATTTGAAAACAATAGCATAATTAACTTGATGTGTGGCATGCATTGAGGTTCGAACCCTCAACAAAGAAGATGAATAGCCTACTATAGTGTTAACACTCGACTAATGTTCCACCCTACTCTTGGTGCTGTATAAATGTTTTCATTCAGGCATAGGCCTATTTATAGAACAAAACTATCATTGCACAATTTCTCTGAGTAGTTTGGAACAGGCGCTATATAAATTAACAAAATATAATACAGAAATTAAAAATCCAGAATTTTCTTAATTAAAATATTATAATTAATTAAATGTTTGGGGCAAGATTGTATAAAATTGTAAAAAAACTGTCTTCATGACTACAAGCATCGGTTTATAAATTATTATAAATGTACGCTCTATAAATTGCAGTCGCCCGACTAAGAGCTGGAAGATATGAGACTCGTAAACTGTGCGCCTGTGAATAAGCTGGTTCCCGCGTCTTAGCTTTCGTTAGGCGCTATAGAAATCTCGACATTACGATTACGATTACGATTTTGGAAGCATCATTCAAAACGCAAAACTGAACTCTTGAAACTGTTTTGTCAGGATTCCCTTCTTTCAATATATCCACCTAACATAAACATCTCCACCCTAACACGTCATTGGCTGTCTTGGCACCTTGATCTCTGTGGGTTTGCGTATGCACATCACTGAAACCCGCCCCAACAACCTGGCACTTGTGGATTTGTTATGAAAATTCTGGTCGATGAATAAGCCGGTCCCACTTGATGTGGAGCTGAGAAGTTTCGGTGATTTACTTTACGTTTAGATTACGTTACGCTGCATTACTCCTAAAACTACATTAACCACATTAACTCAATTAACTGTTTCAAAATTCGGAAGGGACACAATCTATCAGATTGTGACTAAGATTTCACTTGAAGCGAACATCGACTGATACCCTGTGCATCATGATATTGGCGCTATAGCAGTCATTAGACTGGATTATATTAGACATCTCATGCATGCAAGCGGATGAAGATCCCTCCTCTGAAATTGCTACACATATCTTTCGAATTTAGAAGTGCCAAAAATGCAGCGTGGTCTACCCGCGAATGAGTAGATGCAGACACACGTCTCAGCGGCTGCAGGCGAGACGAAAACGAGTCTGCTGAAAGAGTTTAATAAACCCATCGTTTTATCGGAAAACCAAATACATGTTTACAGTCGTCGGGTTCTCCTGACTGAGCGCCTGTATGGCAAGGCAAAGTATGGCAAGGCAATGCAATGGAAGGCAAGGTAATGCAAGGAATGAACGAATGAAAGAACGAACGAAGGAGTGAATAAATGAATGAATGAATGAATGAATGAATGAATGAGACGAGCGAATAGCATAGGGCCTACGAATAAGTTACAGTAGCAATACTACAGCCTTAGATGACTCGCATATTGTGTATACTCCTGTTTTGACAGATGTTTGGTTCAGTGTGAGTCTCGGCTTTGTGAAACTGAATCTCACTGCATCACTAAAAAAGTATGGAACTATAGCCACCTTATACTCAGTACTGCGTGTCTTCCTAGCAGATGTTCAATCTGAGATAAATAAACATCTTATGACCGGAAAGCGTAAATCTGGACATAGTAATCGTAAGCTCGAGATTTCTACAGCGCCCAACGAAAGCTAAGTCTTGGGAACCAGCTTATTCACAGGCGCTCACTCAAAACATAATTTATAGGCAGAAAAGGCTCGATTCCAGGTCAAGATCCAAGAGTTAGGCAGGCAGACAGTCAGACGACTATGGTGGATGGTATTTGGAATTGAACGGGAAAGTGAGATAAGGGGAAGAGGAAAAATCAGGATAGGATTATTTTATGGAAGAGGAGTGTTTTCGGTTTTGAGTGAAAGACCAGTGCAGAAATATCAAGAGGTGAAGTGTTGGTGAGTTCGTATGATGGATCAGATAATTGTCGTATTTCTGGTGGGATAGAGTAAACATTGAGATAAACAACTTAAAACGGCTTGAAATCCTTATTGACCCAAACAAAATATGCCCTACTGTTTAAAGTCAAAACAATAGGCAATCGCTTAGATAAGTAAACCCCGTACAGAAGTATTAGCCATCTTTCGTCATCGAGACACAGGATATCTTAGGATATCTTAGGTGAGGATAGGATAGGTTAGGATATCTTAGGTGAGCTAACATCTTAGAGTATTAGTTAGTTTTCGTGTTCCTGTAAAACACAAGGCAGGCCTGAGCCGTCTGACTGTGCCAAATATATATTGAAAAGGACTGACAACATGATTCCAGTCCTTTTATCTCTAGTATAGCTGCTTCTATTCCAGATTCTTCTTGAATCTCTGGAATCTCGTCTGATATCGATGCCATTACTTTCCTCTTTAATCTGCATAAACAGACCGCCTGTGTTGTTGTCTATCTAGGCCACCACATCCAACTTACAACATGCCGCGGGGTGGGGTCAGTCTCTGCCAGTCCTAGATTTTTCAGTTGTTGATGGTAAACCGGGTTGTTTTACCTGCCAGTAATTTATAGTTTGAAATAAAGCCAGCGGGCGTGGAACTCGAACACAACAAACGTAGAAAGTGGTGTCTGATCTCCTGCTCCACATATTTATCCCACAGTACAATGGCATGATGTGCGTGATTTGTGTAGCAATAGGCCTACATACATTTTATATATGTATGTAATATCATGAAAATCATACTGGGTATAAGCACACAGGGGATCTTGACTTGGAATCGAACCTGACCTTTCCTGCCTCACCGATTTTGTTTGACTGAGCGCCTGTGAATAAGCTGGTTTCCGCGACTCAGCTTTCTTGGCAGCTGAAGAAATCGGAGATTTAGTTTTCTACTTCTAGCTGCATGACTGCGAATTCTGGATTTTGAATCTAACTGTCCTTCTGTTTATAGTCATCATAATCTTTTTCGTCCATCATACGAACTCACAAACACTTCACCTCATGCAAGTTCTGCGCAGGTCTTTCACTCAAAACTCAAAACATTACTTTTCCAAAAGTCTTATCCTGAATCTTCTTCTTTCCCTCATCTCTCTTCTCGCTTCAATTTCAAACACCATCCACCGTAACCGTCCGACTGTCTGCCTGCCTGACTCCTGGATATTGACCTGGAAACAAACCCTTCCTGCCTATCAATTTTGTTTTGACTGATCGCCTGTGAATAAGCTGGTTCCCGCGACGTAGCTTTCGTTGTGCGCAGTAAAAATTTCGATATTACGACTATGATGTGTATTATGAATATGATTATTACTACAGCACATTTTACAAACCAAACAAAAGCCTGCATTGTTGCCAGCAGCCGCTGCGATCGTTCAGACGCTGTGCAGTCCGCTGTATTATCACACATCGGCGAAAGATATATTGCTTACTAAAGCGTTTATCTCTGCTGCAACAGACCATATGTCTCGACATACACAACAGACCCTTTTTCGCCAATAATTCTCTTAATGTCAAGGCTACAGATGCTGAACATTCATCGTTATCACGTTGTTGTTGTTGTTAGTGATGCCTCTGACGATGTTTTAGTTTAAAACATTGAGAAAAATAAGGAGGAGGAGTAGGTATAGTAAGAGGACAAGACAAAGAGAAGGCTGCTGTCTACCATTTGTATCCCAACAATCTATACAATGATCAGTGTATTTGTTCTTTCGTTCTTTTGGAATCAATAAAGTTTTCATTAATGATAACAATAAACTGTTGTATGATAACGATGATGAACTTGGTGAGGTACTTAGAAGGCGCTACATCGAGCGTCTAGATATATACATACATATTTACATACTTACATTCATGATGGTGTTATAATGATGTCACGATGATGATGAAATCGCAATAACGATAATAATGATCATAAAACTGGCGGTGATGATGATGATGACGACGACGATGTTTGTGCAAGTTTTTTGTGTGTGCCTCAGTGAGATTCTTAGAAGGCTCAATACCAATAGAAGAATGAGTACATATACATGTATCTGATCGTTACTTCTGTTTCGTTTTTTGAGAACTTCTGAAAGACCACTTCAATGATAATGTTTTGATGATGATGATGATGATGATGATGATGGTGATGGTGATGATGATGATGATGGTGATGGTGATGGTGACGATGATAATGGTTTGATGATGATGATGATGATGATGATGATGATGATGATGATGATGATGATGATGATGATGATGATGATGATGATAATGTTTTAAGTGATGCTGTGGTGTTTCGTTACCAGCGGAGTTTGATCGTAGCAGTTCTTCTAAAACATTCGTTACCAGCAGAGCGATGAAGAAGATTCTGATACCAATCGACTGGAGTGATAATTCTTTAAAGTCTTTCGAATGTAAGCCGTCATCATTCATCATCATCATCATCATCATCATCATCATCATCATCATCATCATCGCCACCGCCACCGTCGTCACCACTACTACCACCACTGCTGACACCAACACCACCACCACCACTATCATAACCATTTCTATCCGATTTGAAAACTTTTGGTGCACCTTCGCTTGGTGCCAAGCACATTATGAATGCCTTATGCGTTCTGATAATGTATTATAAGTTATAGAATATTGATATCGTGTGGATTAAAGCTATTAGTAGACTAGACTTTTCAACCTACAAATAATGTTTTATGAAATGGCTGTCTTATGTGCAAAGTCAGAGAAGAACGATATGTGTGGTCTAGAAAGGAAGTGGAGGAAGAGATGGAAGAGGACGACGAAAGGGAGAAAGAGGAGGAGAAGATGTAGGAGGAGATGACATCGCAGTAGCGGAGGATGAGAGAGTAGGACAAGGAGAAGATAGAGGGCATGAGAGGACTGCGATGTTGACATGCGGAATAATGAAAAGGAAGGGAGGATGAGAAAGAGGAGAATGAGGAGGAGTATCAGGAGGGGAAGAGGAGGAGGAGTACGATAAGAAACAGGATGGGGAGGAGAAATAGTAGGTGAAGGGCAGAGAGGAGAAGAAAAAGGAGGAGGAGGAAACAAGGAGAAGCAGAATGAGGAGTAGGAAAGATTGGAGGAAGAGAGAGAGAGGTGGAGGAGAAAGAGAAGGAAGAAAACAACAGGAGGAAAAAGAGAGGGTGAGGAGTAGGAGGAAGGCGATGACTGGTGTTGATAGAGGAATGATCAATGAGAATTAGTGTTGCTAGTTAGTTTAGATCTTCTTAGGCAATAATTCGGAAAAATGTTGCTATTTCGAACCAAACAGCCCTTTTAAAAAATAAAACCTTCCTTTCTAAAACGATGCTGGGCTGATTGGTTTAGAGCTTGCCTTGAAACGAGGAGAGCGCGGGTTGAAAACTACTATGATGAGTCACGACCTTGAGGAAGTCCTTAGCACACCAATGCCCAGAGCTTCTTCATTATATGAAGGAGCTATATAAATGCATGGATCATATCTACCTCGGAAAGATATACTACTATTACTATTACTACTACTACCAGTACTACTACTACTAATAATAATAGTAATAATAATGATAACAACAATAACAACAATAATAATAACAATAACAATAATAATAATAAATAAATAAATCTGCATCAACGTGTTATATTCTTTCTTAAAGGGTACCTGACTTACCTGCATCAAGATGAATACACGGTCATTCTGGTACATTTCATTGACGCCTGTAAGCATAATCCTCCTCTTTCTCATCATCATCATCACCAGCAGCATCAGCATCGACATCATCACCACCATCACGACTACCACCACCACTATCATCCTCATCATTATCATCAACATCATCATCGTGATCATAAACATCATTACCTCCTTCATCATCAGATCATCGTCGTTGTCGTAAATAGTGAAATGTATCATCAATATCGTTAACGGTTGATGCTAGTGTTGATGAAGAATACTATACGATAGTGATAGTCATAGTAGGCCTAATAGTGCAGGCATAAATTTATATTAATAATAATTATTATTTTTCTTTTTGTTTATTATTATTATCATCATCATCATTATTATTATTATTATTATTATTACTATTATTATTATTATTATTATTATTATTATTACTATTATTATTATTATTATTATTATTATTATTATTATTATTATTATTATTATTATTATTATTATTATTATCGGAGATCAGCTGGCCGAGGAAGACTTGATTTGCGACTGGATACGCTCTTCGTTGCATCGAGTGCGAGTTCTGAGTTCTGAGATCTGAGTCTGATTGTCTCTTCTGAACTAAATCCTTCAGATCTCGTTCGTCTTTTCTCCCGTTAACCATTGTAAATGCTTTGTCATAACTGAAGTCAATCGCTTCTTCTTCCATCGATGGAAGGTCGCACGGAGACAACTGTTCTCGGTCAGGTAGAAGACAAGGGAAATTATGAGGAAGCGAAGAAGCATGGTTTCTGGTAGAATGTTTCGTCGCGCTGATCTGAGGCTGTCTTCCGGCCGGTGATTGTTCTCTGGAATTGCCAGACATTATTATTACTATTATTATTATTATTATTATTATTACATTTCGAAGTTATTGGTATTATTGTTATCCTATATGTTCATAGTAGAGTTCCGGAGAAGCAGATGGCGTTCCCACGCTGGACAGCCACTGAGAGTCTTTGGAGCAGGTAGCTGGTCTCCAGTGGATCGTGGGTTGCCATTGTCATCCTTCGTCCTAACTCCCACACAAAATCCAATCCTTCCCTACTCCATGCGCCGCTGGTCTCCAGTGCGACCGCCACAAAATAGTGGGTTTGGGCTATAGTGGCGTATTTTAGCCTTATTATTATTATTATGATTATGATTATTATTATTATTATTATTATTATTATTATTATTATTATTATTATTATTATTATTATTATTTGGTCGATTTCATCCGTGAGGTTGGCCGTCGTCTTTCGACCATCTCTGGAGAACCACGTGATGTCAGTTTCCTTTTTCGGTGCCTTTCCATCTGTATCCAGCGCTATATAAAGCCATCGCTTTCCGTTTTCCGATGTGGCTGAGGACGGGGCCGGATTTTCCAGATACCCTTTAACAGCTCCTAGCGTATTTTTTTTGTTCCTGATGTATTACGCTTACCTCGGGTAAAAAAATATAAATAAAAAATAAATCTAAGTAAATCATGTCGTATTGAACTACTCATGTTGTTGCTGTTAAAAACGTGAAGCCAATGACAAAGAGTTGCACGAGAAAGAAGCGAAAATGATGGAACTTCAGGAAGAGTACGAGACGACACTACTCAAGCGCAAGGTTCGATTTCGGACAAACTCTTGCATACATGTATGCAAGTATGTATCTGGCTATTTATACACGGCGCCTTTCACGAACCTCAGTAAACGCGCTCACAAACTCTTGCTTCTATAATCTATAATACTCGAATCTCTGCCTTCGTTTGCGAACTCATTGATTTAGCGTTGATGAGAACTATTAAATCAAGGGACTGCTAACACTGTACGCTGTAGTATGGCCATGAAATGCTCCTGCGTCTTGCATTGAAAGCTAAAGCACCTTCAGTTTTGTTACAAAGGCAGACGACGAGGCCTTCACTGTATTTTTGATACTTTGCATAGCATCATGACGCAGTTGCTAAAAAACTCATGTAGATCAGGCATTGTGCTCTCAGCTTTTAAAGAAAGTTCACTTATATATGCGTCTCGTGCTATCTCGTAGTCTTTCTGAAGCGTCTTAGTAGTCCTCTGATAAGACTTTAAAAATATTTGTAGCCTTGTGGTATGGTTTGGATGATTATACTGTCTAAGCTTTTAAGAAGAACTTCTGGAGGGATCGGCTTTTGTATTCTCGGTTAATTTTCAGTGGTTCTAACACGGATAATAGGTCTTCTAAACCACTTAAAACCCTTGTTATATTGTGTCATATTATAGCCATGGTATGCTATGCTATTTGTATCTCAGAATGGAACTGTCCTTAAACGAGGAACTAAAGTGGCCGTTCAAACGGGGGCAGAGCTGGTGTGGGATATCATCCGATAAATTAACTGATTAATCTCGATGCGATAGGGTTACTATTGCGAAACTTGTACATACATTTATACGTGTATATACTGTATTCTCCTTAACTGGTATGTGCTTATTAAAACTGGCCTACTTAAGAGTCAAATAAAGTTTCGCATTATGCAGAGGTAACAATTTTATGGATTACGCATACAACTAAAGCCTTTTAAAACCTTAAATATGTTTGGGGTTCAATGCCGCTGACCGCGTCAGGTTAAAATTCGCCTTATACCGATAGGGTAATAAGAATGGTTCGATGTATATTTGTCCGAGCAGGTAAACTATCGCTGGATGACTGGAACGGATGGATCTCCGGGTGAATTCATCCTCAAAGTGGCCAAAGAGGAGAACGTCGGAATGATTCTGATGGGAACGCGAGGACTTGGAAAGATCAAGAAAGCGTTTCTTGGAAGCGTCAGCGATTACGTCCTCAACAAATCAACCATACCCGTCCTCATCTGCAAGCGCCCATGAAAGCCATCTGTCTGTCTGTTTGTTTCTTTGTGTCTCTCTCTGTCTCTCTGTCTGTTTCTTATAGGCTTTCTGTCTCTCTTTCGTTCGCTTGTTCTCTCTCACCGTTTTTCTCGCTCTTTCACACTCGCATTTCAATTTCCATTATCGGGTCCTGCACGCTGTTGTACGTACACTCTCGTCCAATTTCTTTATTTCTTTAGGCCTTTTCTTCTTTCTTTAATTGCCGTTTTCTGTTTTTATTTCTTTATTTATTTCCTCCTTTCTTTCTTGGTTCTTTCATTATTTCTGTCCCTTTTACGTCTTTCAATGTAACTATTTCTCCGACTGTTTCACACTCTCCGTCTCTCCCACCATCTTTCTCACTTTCACAGTGTATCTCGCTTTTCCTGGATATTATATCGTCTATCAACCGAGTTGCGATTGTATCGTCCCACACCCATGTATATACAAAGGCAGGACCAGCCTGGTTAGATGAAACAATTTGGACGGGGCACAAGTAGCCTATTCCTTTTGTGCATGACTGGGTGGCACTGGTTTGATAAGCACCCTCCAAGATATACATAATTATTCTTTGCGAATCTCACGAGTACCCCGACTGAGAGAAACCCAAAAGCTTCCGCAGCTTGGACACTGTATATATATATATCTATTGAGTTATAATTATATATATATAATTATGTATAATTATAAATATATATAGGTCTTTGTGTGGCTCTCCGAAGTTTGCATTGACGTTCTCAACTGATCATGGCTTACAATGTTAAGAATCAACTGAAAGCCGTTTAAATGCGTAGTTTAGTTTCCGTTGACGTTTAGCATCTGGTTTAAGAATTGATTTTAACATTTGGTTTAATATTTGATTTAACATTTGGTTTAACATTAGGTTTAACATATGGTTTAACATTTTGTTTAACATTTGCTTTAACATATAATGCAAAACAACGAGAATGGGAAATAAAACAATTTTCAGTGTTGAAGCAGAAACTCTAAACTGCTTTACAAGTTGCTGACGAAAGTCAATGTGTCTAGGCATATAACAGACAATATAGATCAATTTGTCATCTGTTAATTTAAAATATGTTGTTATTGGCTTCAGAGTGCAACTTTGAAGTCTTCTTAACCTGGCCTAACTTTTATCGTTCGTGACTCAACGTGTAACTCTTTAGCGACGTTGCTATACATTACATTTGTGTGCATGTATTTGTATATACATTTGAAACTTAAGTCTTCGTTGACTTCTAGTGGCTTTAAGTCTAGAGACTCGCAGTACACGAGGAGCCTCTGGAAACCGACTTGGAAAAACGCTTGCAGTTTAACTGGTTAATTATACATGTAGTTGGTTTGGCTGAAGCACATAGCATAACGTAACGTAAATGAAGATTTATAAAGCGCAACTTAAAGAACAAACTCATCAGCAGCGCTCCCGACCAGTCAGAAAAGACACATGGACGGTCAAACAGAACAGATTTCAAGCGCTTGCGGAACAAAGAAGGTGACAGGCTGATTAGCTGATTTCTAGTCTTGTAAGGAAGGTTGTTCCAGGCTGCAGGACCAACGAAAGCAAAGCTTCTGTGCTGGGCAGTAGACATCCGAGCCCGAGGGACGACGAGGGCTCCGTGAGCAGCCGTAGTCATAGTCTACAACGCATGAAGAATTCTAGCCAAACAGATTAGAGGAAACATTACTACATAGTAGACTTTTTTCCTACGCATATAAGATTAGAACCGTAGACAGATTTGGACCATAGCCCAACGTGTTTCCAGATGGCCTTACTTCATAATAGGTTGAAAATCCTCTCACGATATTACAGCCATTTCGTGCTATGTGAAGTCAGAAGAATAGAGTTGAAACTTCTATTCAGGCCTACGTAATAATGCTCTGTATACATTATATATATGTATATATATAATGTAAGTACATGTGTATACAGCATTATCATCTACATATGTATGTATATAAAATGCATTTATAGATTTTTTACATATTTTATTGGCCTAGAGCATCATATATAGGGCCTGCTTTTCAACTTCAAGCTGTCTAAAGAGACTTATGTGTAGGCATAAGTACCGTTGCATTCGCATGTACTAAGGTTCGGGGGCTCATGAGTAATTTGCCTGACAAAAAAAGTCCTTCATGCCAACGACAGGTGGAGATAAACAACACACCCGCCCATCAAAGATTACATACGGAGATACTTACCAACCCTTTTGTCACAAGGCAAAGGCACAGGGTTATTTCAATTCCAGTAACACTTCAACACTGCTACATTAAGGACAAATATAGACATAGTTACGTGTATATATATATATATATATGTATGCATGTATGTACATACAAATACATAATAATATACTTATATGGTCGACTGAGTCTTACACTACAGTTGGCATAGTATGTAGTAGTACATAGTATGCTGGTCAAGATGTGATGTCATAGCATGGAGTAGTACATAGTATGGAGTAGTACATAGTATGAAGTAGTACACAGTATGAGGTAGTACATAGTGAGAGATAGTACATAGTATGGCGTAGTACTTAGTATGGAGTAGTTCATATTATACTGATCAAGATGTGATGTCATAGCATGAGTAGTACATAGTAAGGAGCAGTATATAGTATGAGGTAGTACAAAGTATGAGGTAGTTTATAGTATGGGGTAGTACATTATATGGAGCAGCGTATGACGATAATATGTAAGTGCATGCGTGCGTGCATGCGTGCAACGTGGCCAGCCACGCGTAACGTCTCGACCCCGCCCGATGCACCCACGTCTGCCCCAAAGGGTAAAGCAGACACAAGGTCTATTCTCACCCTCATTCTTTTACTCACTCGCTAAGTCACTCTGCAGTCAGTCGCATGCATAGGAGCCTAAAGTTTTGGTGAACGCCTTTCCTCTTCAACGTGTCTTACCCAGGACAGCCCATCTCTCTGTCTCTGTCTCTGCCTCTGTCTCTCTATCTCTCTCTATATATATACAGGTATATATAGCGTTATACCCAGCACCTTTGCTATGAATATAATTACATATTTATGTAAGAAATATTAACATATTCATCTGCATACGATGTTCCTAATACGTTGACGAGTATAATCTATTCTTCGTATGCGTATACCACAAGCCTTTCTCGAGTGTAGTTGAACGGCTTTAAACAGCTCTATACGTGTTAGCCGTTCTGCCTATCGGCATTAGCTGTGTCACAACAGTTCTGTTTCGAACTCGTCTATCCGACTGAAGCCTTCATGGCCACCTATATAAACGAGGCCATATCTTCGGCGGATGAGGAAGGGGCCACTGCCTCAGTCGCTCGGCCCATTCGACCCCCACGGCGTCACGAGATGGAGACGGAGCCAGATCGGATCATCTACGTTGAGGATAATGGACTGGTGGTAAGAATCGAACGATGGGAGGAAACACTCTGCTCAAGTGTGGATCCTCTCTACCTACCTACCTACCTACCTACCTACCTACCTACCTACCTACCTACCTACCTACCTACCTACCTACCTACCTACCTACCTACCTACCTACCTACCTACCTACCTACCTACCTACCTACCTACCTACCTACCTACCTACCTACCTACCTACCTACCTACCTACCTACCTACCTACCTACCTACCTACCTACCTACCTACCTACCTACAGACGTACATGCATCTTTTCTACCTACATACATATATACATGCCTGCCTGCCTGCCTGCCTGCCTGCCTGCCTGCCTGCCTGCCTGCCTGCCTGCCTGCCTGCCTGCCTGCCTGCCTGCCTGCCTGCCTGCCTGCCTGCCTGCCTGCCTGCCTGCCTGCCTGCCTGCCTGCCTGCCTGCCTGCCTGTCTGTGTCATGGCCACCATTTACACTAACATCTACATTTACTATAGACTTATTGCATCGGCAATGTAGGCCTATGTATTTATGTATGTATGTATGTATGTATGTACATATGCATGTGTGTATGTGTGTATGTATGTATGTATGTATCCATCCATCCATCCAGCTGTTCATCTATCCATCCAGCTGTCCATCCATCCATCCATCCATCCATCCATCCATCCATCCATCTATCCATCCATCCAGCTGTCCATCTATCCATCCATCCATCCATCCATCCATCCAGCTGTCCATCTATCCATCCAGCTGTCCATCTATCCATCCAGCTGTCCATCTATCCATCCAGCTGTCCATCTATCCATCCAGCTGTCCATCTATCCATCCATCCATCCATCCAGCTGTCCATCTATCCATCCAGCTGTCCATCTATCCATCCAGCTGTCCATCTATCCATCCAGCTGTCCATCTATCCATCCAGCTGTCCATCTATCCATCCAGCTGTCCATCTATCCATCTATCTCTATATAGTGTTGCAATCGATGTGTTACAACTCTCCACGCGCTGGACATAAGAACATAAGCAGGCATACACAAACAGAAAGACATAGACGGACCTGCTTGCCTATGTTTATCTATGCCTATGTTTATCTATGCCTATGTTTATCTATGCCTATGTTTATCTATGCCTATGTTTCTCTGTGCATGTGTATGTCTATACATGTCTGTCTACGTCTGTCTATGTCTCCCAATGTGTATCTATATCTCTTTGTAGGTCTGTTTATGTTGTCTTTTGCTGCGTCTTGGTCAGTCTGCCTATAATTTTAAACACCTATTAAACCACAGCGCGCTCTGGTGAACTCAGCTATATGTGTACATCGGGCACATAGTTGAGTGGAGGTATGTTATTTCTGTTTGGATTCTGCTAAGTCTTATTGGGTATGGGTGTTTGTTTGTGTGTGTATGTAGGACACGGCTGACGATGGCGACTACGATAATATCGAAGTCCTTACCGCAGAATTTCGACATCAACTCGGACTCCTACCGGTTTGTGTTACGGCGCTATATAAATTGTATTATTATTATTATTATTATTATTATTATTATTATTATTATTATTATTATTATATACAGCATATGCCAGTTTATATTTACATGCACATGTAGTTCAACAGATATATATAGATATATATATACATTTACTATACTCTGTAGATCTGTTAAATACCTCTTGAGATCATGAAAAGGCGCTATATAAATGATCAGATGCATATTTACATATATATTTATTGCATAGATAGCAGGGGCGGATCTAGGGTTTGAAGTAAGGGGCAAAGAAAAAGTGGGGCATGGGGTTTAATTAGCAAACCAATGAAGAAAACTATTTATTTAGCGCTTTTATGAGGTTCTTAAATCGCGCTATACAAATGTTCAGATACATAGGGCATGCTAAATGCATATGAAATTTCAACGGACCACGTTGAAGGAGAGAGTATCCATTAAACTCCTAAGCTTAAGTGTATCCTAAGTGTATCCATTAAGCTCCTATACTTAGCTGGGATTCTTCCAGCCCTTCCTTCCTTCTGGCTGGAATTAATCCCTCCTAGGGGAGGGGTCAGCCACATGAATCCTTCTTAGCGGGGATTCTTCAAGTGGTGCTGCATAAATGTTCGTTTACGTTACTTTCGTGTATCAGGAGGAGGAGCAGGAGTTGTCTGAGGTCTTCAAGTCGAGCATCGGGTTGACGACCTTCGACTACGACCGGCTGGAGAGGCTGGCCAAGGACAAGCAGGATACGCTGGAGAACTACGCCTACCAGAAGTTCGCCAATAAATACTTCCGAAGCGGAATACAGCCGAGGTACTCATCCGAACGCCTCGTTCAACCGATCCTACAAACGAACGACGAAATGAACAAAAAGGTTTCGTGTAGACTTTGACATCATCTCTGGGTTATTTCTAGACTGTTTTTAAATGTAGACCGTCCATCTAGAACAACTGTTCAAACGGGCAGCGATGGTCAAGGATCTCACCCGATTATTTCATTGAAATTCATTTTGATCTCACTCAATTAATTCATTGAAATTCATTTTGATCTCACTCGATTAATTCATTGAAATTCATTTTTATCTCACTCAATTAATTCATTGAAATTCACTTTGATCTCACTCGATTAATTCGTTGAAATTCATTTTGATCTCACTCAATTAATTAATTGAAAAATGAGCAGCGTCGAGGCCATAGGTCACTACAGAAAATGTGTACATTTACGTTTACATTTATTTACCTCTCAACCCGCTGGCTTATACGGCCCCTGCACGGAGACCTTAAATGGCGTGGGGCCCATTCCAACGGGCAGCAGCGGTGAAGAATCTCACTGAAAGATTCACTGAAAAATGAGCAGGGTCGAGGCCATACAGTCGCTATAGAAAGACGTGTACTTTTAAAATTGCAATTTATATTTACTATAGACTTACTGCATCGGCCTTCCGGGACTAATTCTGGGATTCAGATTACGGTACAAGTCGGTTACATCAGAGTGGACAAAAAGCAACATTAGCCTGGATTATTTTGTATTAGATTGGATTAGATTAGATTTAGATTAGATTTAGATTAAAATTTAATCCAGTCTGGAGTCGTGCATCTACCACTTAATACTACGACCGGGGTGTCAATCCCTGGAAATATTGCGCTATATAAAATGAACACTTCACTGATTCGCGGTGCGTGTAGAGTAAGATTATCGAGCTGTTTGATTGCTGCTGTTGCATTTCTGTCTGTGCATCAGTCTTAAAACTGGTACAAAAGATTACAGGGCGCATAATAAATGAACATTTACTTTGTTTTAACTTATCAGACTGTAGGCGTAATTGTAAATGTAATCGTAATCTCCGGGTGATTCTTCACCGCATAAAAAGCTAAGTCACGGGAGCCAGCTCATTCACATGCGCTCAATTTTAAAAACTGGCGAGTCAACTAGATCAATGTAACATAATCGATTTATTTATGATCTCTCCTAGGCTGTTCCGCTGATTTACGAAGCGATTCGAAGATTCATGGAATCCAGCCCAGAGGAACTGGAGAACTCAGACAGAGTAAGGGATACTCCGTTAAACTAAAATCTTTGCAAATGGATTCAAGTTAGTTGCGATCGATGGCAAATGTTATGAAGGAACTCTGATTTATCGGAAATGCTGTCGGTTGGTTCCCACAGTTTAACTACATCTTATGGCTGACGTCGGGAAGAAAATTTTTGTAACAGTTCTCACTGTTAGGCATACGACAGCCTATTAGTTAAAAGCAAATATCTGAATTTAGAATTAATCTTATGTCTGCTACAGTATAAGGCCGGTATCACAATGCCCAATGCATCAGTTGATGGTCGCTTCAAGCCAGTCGAAGGCGTTTTAAAGATGTCTAATGACAAACAGAGCCTTAATTGAAGGCTCTGACAACATCATTTCAATTTTTCTTATTTAGCGACATCTTGCGTCTGCCAGCGCCGTTATCGTTGAATTTGCCTTTTTTGTGCGAACAAGTGAGAAAACCGTCGTATAAGCGCAATTTAGAACGTCAGTCGATCGCGTTTTAAAGGTGTCTAACGACATCATAAAAAATTTATTGTTTAGCGACATCTTAGCCGTTCATATCAACCGTACCTTTTATTAACTACTTTCACCTTTCGTGGAAACAACCTAACATTTATTATTTACAAGTGATACCGAAATAAAGGTAGCCAAGGCTACGCATAATTTTTATAGCCTACGATTCACTCTTGTAAGCTTAAATAGTCCTTAAATAGGCTGGAGCCATGTAGGTCTAGAAAGTGTAAATCTCACATCCTCTCCTTCCTGATCTAAGCTTAAAAAAAACAAAAATACGGCTTCTTTATGATTACACTGGCCAACACATAATTTGTTGCCTCAAATGTTAGAACTGTTTCTGGGTATATTTGACCTGCTGATTCCAGAAAAGGCACCAGTTTTCTCCCAGCAGGTCTAGTTTTCGAGATATAGAACATTATGCCATATACCAGTCCTTGCCTCTGCTCGCCCATAAGACATAAGGCTATAGCTATAATTATGTAGTGCTCAATTTATTATGTGATACACTAAATAAACATAATAATACAAATACTTAAAAGAAAATGGTAGTACCTGAAACTGTACTTATATGATACCAAACAGAACAAGTTTGTTATAAAAATTTCAAGTCATTCGACACCGAAGAAGCTCCTTTTGTACGATTTCCGAGTGTGGCATCTGCCGGAACAATCGCGCATAATATTCCAGCAATAGTCTGCCATCATGTGTGCATCCCATCTTCCTTGATATCGATTTTCCATTGTTTTGATGTCTTGGTGAAATCTTTCACCTTGCTCTTCGCTGAAGTCACCAAGATTCTCTGGAAAGCGATCTAAGTGACTGTGGAGATAATGGACTTTAATGCTCATGTTGCAGCCAAGCTTGTTGAAATGAAGAAGCATATCCTCTACTAGTTGTGCATAATTGTCTGCCTTCTTGTTGCCAAGAAAATTTTTAGTTACAAGAACAAAGGAAGACCAGGCACAAGATTCGATTTCATTCATTGATGGTATGAAAAGTTGGTCATTCATAAGTTGCCTGATCTGTGGACCATCGAAGATTCCAGCCTTCAATTTTTCCATTGTAATTCCTGGTAACTTGTGTACTATGTATTCGAAGCATGAACCTTCTTTATTCAAAGCCCTGACAAATTGTTTCATCAGGCCTAGCTTTATATGTAGTGGTGGCAGTATGATCCTATCTCGTGCCACCAAAGATTCCTTGATTACATTTTGAGCTCCAACCACCATGTCTTTCCTCGAAGGCCAATTTTTTCTTGTCCAATGTTCATGCTTGGCTCTACTGTCCCAAAGACACAAAAAGCAGGGATACTTTGTGTAGCCACTTTGTTGACCAAGGAGGAAATTTACCATCTTCAAGTCTACACAAATTACCCATTGATGTTCTTTGTATTTTATCTTTTCCAGTACTAAAGAGATGGCATTGTACTCTTCTTTCATCCTGGTGGAGTGACCGATTGGAATAGAACCAAATTTGTTGCCGTTATTTAAAAGCACACATTTCAGACTACGTTTTGAACTGTCGATAAAAAGACACCACTCATCTGGGCTGTAATCCGACAGACCAATTTTCTTCAATAAGTTGCTGATGTCATTACAAAATACTAGGTTGTTGTCTTCGGTAAAGAATGGCAGCAAATCCTTTTCTCTGTTTCTATAAATTGTAATTTTCGTTCCAGGCTGAAGTGCATTCTTTTCCTTTAGTCTGGACGCAAGCAATTCAGAGGACTCTTTGGAAAGATTTAAGTCCCTGATCAGATCACTCAACTCTTTTTGGTCAAAACGTTCACTGTGTGAAGTTGATTGGAAATCACTGTCACTGCCCCCACTTTCTTCACTTTCGTCATCTTGTCCGATATTGGACATGCAAGTCTCATCGTCTGAGAGCTGAGGTAGTTCGCGAAAAGGTGGAACTGGTACAATATCCGAATGCGGAACAGGTCTCCTGGCTGAAGGTATATCAGGGTAAGACAACTTGTGACGATCATTTCGATTGATGCCTATGATATTAACCATACAAAAGTAACAGTCGTCGAAGTGGTTTATCTGTTCCCTCCAAACCATCGGTACACCAAATTTCAGGCAGCTTCTCTTTCCAGTTGTCCAGTGGCGCAATTGTTCAATACAAGTTTTGCATACTGTATGAGGAGCCCATTGCTTATCTTGATCTCCAAGTTTGACACCAAAATAACCTACATATGCTCTTTTTACAAACTCAGAAATCGGTTTCCTGTTTTGCTTTTAGTGTGTATTCCCCACAAATGTAGCAGAATATGTCTGGATGGTTAATGCAGCTCCGTCTGGAAGTAGCCATAACCTTAAGGATGTTCGCATCTGAGGAATTAAATGACTAACCTAAAAAATAGTAAGAACATGTAGTTATTTAATGCTCACATTCACAGATTGTTCTTGCGACCAACTCTTAATATGCCCTAAGACGACTGCGGCTGCTCTAGCTTTCAGGAGGCGGTTTATATAGGCTATAAATGCTGACTTCAGCATAATCTATTTACATAGTTCGAAACCATGAAACGCTGTATAAGCAGAAATAAATTCTAAATGAGGCCATGAATTTAGTGCTGAGTAAGCTGTAGGCTACGGAATAGTTATTTCGTTGAATCAGCAATATCTCAGCACGCGGCAAGATATGCTGATTTTACATTATAAGGATGTAGGCATTATATGAATCAGCAAGAATTATAATTAGCCATAAATAAAGCTTATTATGACATTTTAGTTTTGCCAAAGACATCGTTTAAAGAGTGGACTGTGTTTTCTTTACAAAATCGACGACATCTCAGAAACTAGACCTGATGCACTCAATCCAATGACATTTTCTGAATCAGCGCCCAAAATTACCCCAAGAACAGGTCTAAAACCGAAGGCAACAAGAAAAAAAATTTTTTCTGTTGGCCATTAGCTTAGATCAGACACAAATGAAAAACTATCCAGTGTTAATTTGAAAAAAGACATGGACCTTGCATGAGCTAGTAGGCCTACAGGGTCTAGCTGTACACTTACTGTATATTATCAATGCAATAGACTATCGTTATTTACATGTACGTTGCATACATATTATATATTATATGTTACACATTACAAAAATGTTCACACACACATACACACACATTCATATACAAAACACGTTATCTTTGCTATCGTTGTCGTGATCTGATATTTCTTCCTTCTTTCAGTTTTCGCGTCATTTATATTTCTTTTGTCTCTCGTTTTCTCTGCCTATAGTTTTTGTTTCTGGTGCTTTTTTGGTAAGGTCGAAGCCATTTATAAGATTAATCTTATGTCTGCTACAGTATAAGGCCGGTATCACAATGCCCAATGCATCAGTTGCCCTTTTTTTTACTGAAGCCGAAGATGTCGGTGATGGCCGCTGTGTGTCGCCAGATGAACCCGAGGTCTTCCTCTCGTGGTTCCGTTTCCTCTGCTGCTTCCCCGGATGTGGCGGAAACAAAGAACCTCGGCCTTGACACGGAGAAAACCATCGAGGAGGAATCGACTCCGACAACGCCAAAAGTAGGATACGCCTTGTCGAGAGATCACGCATAGGGGCGCTATATAAATGCGATGAATGAATGAATGTAAGAATGACCCATATGTCCATCGTACTTAATGTTGCTAGCAGATACACTTTACATTCTTCGTACAATTACCGTTGATGACTTACCTTTGTCATAATTTTATTGTAGGCCCTATGTCATACATTTGCTGTAATTTTGTAATTTTGCTCTAAGCTATACCTTTGTCATAATATCAGTCTAACCATTACGTCTGCCTTTATAATACTCTGAACATTACCTTAGTTACAACATTACCCTAAACATTACCTTTGTCATATTATTAACCTAAACATTACCTTTGTCATATTATTAACCTAAACATTACCTTTGTCATATTATTAACCTAAACATTACCTTTGTCATATTATTAACCTAAACATTACCTTTGTCATATTATTAACCTAAACATTACCTTTGTCATATTATTAACCTAAACATTACCTTTGTCATATTATTAACCTAAACATTACCTTTGTCATATTATTAACCTAAATATCATCTTGTCTTAGTGCGCCGTTGCATACATCTATGTTGTTTTATATCTATGTTAAAAGCCATCTGACTGGTACTAAGTCACAGGTGACTTAGCGGAACTTTGTTCTTTCTGGGTATTGTGCCTTTTGCATCCTTATCAATTGTATTGGATTGTAATATGTATCGTTCTTGAATTGGGATCAATTAAATGGATGATTGAATGAATGAATTAACTAATTAATTAATTGTATGGTGTCTACATTAATTAATTAATTAACAAATTAACGAATTAATGAATTAATAAATTAACGAATTAACGAATTAATGAATTAACGAATTAACGAATTAACGAAAAAATGAATAAATGAATAAGTGAATAAGTGAATGAATGAATGAATGAATGAATAAATAAATAAATTAATTAATTGTCTATATTAATTGTCTATATTAATTGTCTATATTAATTAATTAATATAGACACCAGACAAGAAGTCAAAAATGTCGATCAAGAAACTCCTTCATTTGTCTTCGTCGGACAAATCCTCCAAAAAATCTGGGTCAATGAGAAAGTCCTCCGTCGAAAACAGTTCTCCAAAGGAACCTTCGAGTCCCGTTGGGGGTCGGAACGGTTCGGTGGATGATTCGAGTGAAGTTCCGTCGTCAGAACTCGACCTTGTCCACTACGTAATCGCTCACGGAATCATCAAGCCAAGTCTGAGGTGAGGATTAACTTGTAATATAAGTGTAAATGTAAATCTCCGACATTCACTTGTAATGTAAGTGTAAATGTAAATCTCCGACATTAACTTGTAATGTAAGTGTAAATGTAAACCTCCGACATTAACTTGTAATGTAAGTGTAAATGTAAATCTCCGACATTAACTTGTGATGTAAGTGTAAATGTAAGTCTCCGACATTAACTTGTAATATAAGTGTAAGTGTAAATCTCCGACATTTCTCAACGTCACACAAAAGCTGTTTCAGGAAACTAGCTCATTCGCCTGCGCTATATCAAATCAAGTCCGCAAGGGTCATTAGGTTGTTGGGTCAGTTTCGGTGTCAGGTCAGATTCCGGGATAGGTTCGCAGAATCCGGGGTCACTCAAGTTTAGAAACGTTGAAATAATGATACTCCTTCTTTTATAAGCATTAGTAAAACTTCTTGCAGAAGTCATCGGGTAAAGTATAATTGATTCTTAGGCTCAACAACTCAGTCATGAAGTAACAGCTGCGTGTGATGTTAGGTCTAGGCGACCAGGGTTTCATTCGGATAGGTTAGGAAAAGCAAAAGTTAGGCTACTGGGCTTTACTTTCTAACATGTCATGAACTTTGTGTTTTAAGAGTTATATGCATTTTACAAAGAGGGAAGCCAAACAAGCAATTATTTTAATTTATCTCCTGCATTCGAAATCGTAATCATAAACTCGAAACTTCTAAAGCGCTACTTAAAAGCTAAGCACATAGCACCAGCTTATTCACGAGCGCCGGGGTTGTCAGTGGGGTTGTCCGTAGATGCCATGTCAAGAACCAAGTTGCCAGAAGAACGGAGACAGAGGGAGGAAAGGAACTGTTAGGGTGATTAGTGTTTAACTTAAATTAATTTATATTAAAATATGCTAGCGAAGTATCTTACGTTAGTTTAACTAAGGATCCAACTACAACTTATTGAATGTTGTGATGGGTCGACTAGAGACGAGATCATCTGCCAGCTGTGCTGCCAGGTTACCGACAATCCATCCCCGTCGTCGCGAGAACGAGGCTGGATGTTGCTGGCTCTCTGCGCCGGATGCTTCCTTCCTTCAAATCACGTAACGTTCGCTCGTTTGATTCAACTTTTTCCTTAAGTACAATGTCCTGTATGTGTTAAATAAAATGTATGAAAGCATTCACATGGCCGCATTCAGGAACAACTCCCATTCCTCCAATAGAGCTGAATGTCCTGTATGTGTTAAACAAAATGAATGAAAGCATTTATATCGCCGCATTCAGGAACAACTTCAACTTCAATATAATTTCCTGTATGTGTTAAATTAAATGTATGAAAGCATTTATGTAGCGCCATTTAAGAACTACTTCGAAGCGCTGCTTACAAGGTTATCCTAAAATCTAAACATATGCGACTTATAAGGGTAAACAGAGAGTGTATGTTGAGTTGAATCACGTGAAATAATACTTACATTTAATGGAAGATTGCATTACTGCATTGGGGTCAATGTTCCCTCAACTTTTTTCGTCGTGCGTGCACTGGCCTACCGCGTGAGCAGTAACATTTGAGACCTGATCTATGGTCCGTGTAAGAATGCATATCTTTTGGGCCTAAACTAAGAGTGAATTAAATTTGCATTTTGTATAGAAAGAAAAGACGATCAGAACAAGTCAAATTTATATTAAGATTATCTCTAGTTTGTATTTTCGATCGTCCATAAAGGACATTAAAGCAAATACTTACTTTCGACCCTCCCTACTTTTCTCTGCATTTGTCCGCATTTGGCATTACCGCCCATCCTCTTTGCAGACATCCGCATCCGCACTCCAACGGAGCACTAGGCATATAAATTGAGCTTCCCTGTTGATCTTGCAGGGCTAACTGAGCTATGTAGTGAGTTACTTTGATACTGCTGCATCCAGCAACTAGATCTAATCTAATTAGATCCAATGTGGTACGGACTGCTGTCTGACTAATCTAATGACTTCTATAACGCTGTTATCATAATGCCAAAGGCATCGGTCGTAATCAAAATCATAATCCATTGGAGAAGCTAAGTCGAATTCCTTTAAGTCAGAAAAAAGGAGTTAGGCTACCTTGGATAAGTGAGTTGAGAGAAATGAGTCTTAGGTTTAGACATCATGAATGACTTCAAAGAATTGTCATAGCTGGCCAGCATCGACACGTAGCCGACCAGCATCGACACACAGCGGCCAGCATCGACACGTAGCCATAGCCAACCAGCATCGACACACAGCCTCCAGCATCGACACGTAGCCGACCAGCATCGACACAGCGGCCAGCATCGACACATAGCCATAGCCAACCAGCATCGACACACAGCCGGCCAGCATCGACACACAGCCGGCCAGCATCGACACATAGCTGGCCAGCATCGACACATAGCCGGCCAGCATCGACACACAGCGGCCAGCATCGACACATAGCCATAGCCAACCAGCATCGACACACAGCCGGCCAACATCGACACACAGCCGGCCAGCATCGACATATAGCCGGCCAGCATCGACTTGGAGCCGACCAGCATCGACACAAAAGCGACCAGTATCGACACATAGCCGGCCAGCATCGACACAGCCGGCCAGCATCGACACATAGCCGGCCAGCATCGACTTGGAGCCGACCAGCATCGACACAAAAGCGACCAGTATCGACACAGCGGGCCAGCATTGACACAGCCGGCCAGCATCGACACATAGCCGGCCAGCATCGACTTGGAGCCGACCAGCATCGACACAAAAGCGACCAGTATCGACACAGCGGGCCAGCATCGACACATAGCCGACCAGCATCGACACATAGCCGACCAGCATCGACACATAGCCGGCCAGCATCGACACACAGCCGGCCAGCATCGAGACATAGCCGACCAACATCGACACATAACCGGCCAGCATCGACACGTTGCCGACCAGCATCGAGAAAGAACCGACCAGCATCGACACATAGCCGGCCAGCATCGACACACAACCGACCAGCATCGACACAGTCGGCCAGCATCGACACAGAACCGACCAGCATCGAGCTAAGTAGGACAACTATGCCAGAAGCTGTAGCACTGACATGAATTTAACTTTTAAGTAACCGGAACGTTCACAAAATGTGTGCTCTGGCAGAAAGTTGTGCTCGCTATCCTTAAAACTAGAGGGAACATTGATTGGGGTAAGATAAAGGAATGGGGTGCTATAAATTTAAAGTAATGTAGGATACTTTAGTCACACACTCATAAATTAGTAGAAGTTTACTGAGTGTTGTTGGTTTGACCTTTCTGAACGTGTAGCTGATCAACTACTACTTTGGTTTCCTTCATGAAGCCCCGGCCGAAATGACTGACTTCGCCAGATACACCATGGTCATGCTTCGTCGCACCAACTCCAACGGAGCACGATACCACCCCCCGTCTTGGGTCGAACTGCAGGTAGCTATAGACATTTGTGAAGGCTTAGGTGATTGGTTGGAGGGACGCATGGATGGATGTGTGAAAGAATGGGTAGATGGATGGATGGATGGATGGATGGATGGATGAATGGATTGATTGATTGATAGTTAGATTGACTAAATAAATTGACTGACGGATGGATCGATGGATGGGTGGATGGATGGGTGGTTGGAAGGATGGATGCATATATGGACGGATGAATGAATGAATGAATGAACGGAGGGATGGATGGATGGGAAAAAGAATGGATGAGTAGGTGGATGGACTTATGGTTGCGTGATGAAGGGATGGATAGATGGATCGATTAATCGAAAGGCGGATATGAAATGGATGGACAATAGATCGACAAACCGGTCGATGGGTCGATAAATCGATCCGTCCATGTTTGGATCATGACGGCACGAATGCCTTGAATGGCGTGATCTTGTTTTAATTGGTTTTAATTTCGTTTTTCCTAGGCCGTTAAGCTACGGAAATATCCAGTGATGCAGGTGGGAATTCCAGACGGAAGAGTCATTCCAGTGGAGTCGGATCCAGCCACCAGCGCCTGGGAGATCTGCCTGAACATTGCCAACACCATCGGACTCAGGGACCACTTCGGATTCTCCGTCTACGTCGGCGTCCACAGAAAGGTATCAACGGAGAATATCTGGCACATCACGCCTACGATTCCTCACTGACCCTTTGGACATATGGCATGTTAACAAATGCACGACTCACTGACTTAGTTACTTACTTCCTGACTTACTTTCTTTCTTTCTCACTTACTTACTTGCTCACTTACTTACTCACTTACTTACTCTCTTACTTACTTACTCACTCACTTACTTACTTACTCACTTGCTCACTTGTTTATTTACTTACTTACTTACTTACACACATTCACGTTTCATATAGCACGAGTTCTTCTTGACCCGTAGGGTCTTGACCCTGTTAAGCACAACTAGTTACAATTTTTACTATTGTTTCACTCGATTGATGCCTTGTACATTATGATATCGGCGCTATAGAAATCAGTAGGTTAGTTTAGATTTTAAACGTTAACACTCTACACACTCAAAGGTAAGATCCGCATGGTAACAGCAGATACACGGAACATGGGTGAATGGTGATCACAAAGCAATTATCGATCTTACAATGTCATACATACGGCACAACTGTTAGATCCATCTATCCATACTCTTAGTGCTTGGGCTGACTTTTGACTTTGTAAAGCACCCTAGAAGTAGCCTGCTACTTACGACGCTATAGAAATTGTCGTCATTACATTACATTACATATACTAGACTTTACATCGACGATATACCTTATCAAAGGCTTTCAGAATAATTGTTTCATTCTTTTCTAGTTGATGTTTCTTACTGCTCGGCCAAAGTTTCCACTGCTGAACTTTTCAAAGAGGCATTGTAAAAAATTTAAATCTCTTGTATTGTATTGTGCAGATCTCGTCGCTTGGTTCTGGATCCGATCACGTGATGGACGCCATATCCGAGTGCGAGCAGATGGTGCGCGTGGAGCAGGGCATTTCGGAACAGAGCTCGCCATGGAGGATCTACTACCAGAAGGAGATCTTCACTCCGTGGCATGACCCGTCCACGGACAGGGAATCAACGACGCTCATCTACAGACAGATCCTCGACGGGATTCGCAGAGCCGAATATGCGCTGCTACCGGTAACAATATCACCATATCTGTAACTAGTCTCATGTGTAGTTAAATGAAGACTTCTGAATAACACAGATACAACATATATCGGCATCTGCATGAATTTTACTTTACACTTTTAGGATGAAGTTCCAAAAATCGCAGCCCGAATCTTTTACATCGAACACGGACCTGAAGTCGACCTGAAATTGATCAAATCAAAGATGGAGCACTACTTTCCGAAACCGCTATTGGCCAACGCTAAGTCACGTGACGCGATAGCGAAATCAATCATGAGTGCGTTCGAGACGCGAGGATATTCTGCGGGACTTTTAAATGACACTCAGGTGAGTCTGTCTGTTTCTAACTAAACTAAATATTCAAAGATTCAAGCACAAACCAACGGCAACCCAAAGGGGACATGCGATTATTTTTATTCGTCTAGTGCGCACTAGATAAATAAAAATAGTCGCATGTCCCCTATGGGTTTCCCTACAAACCTCCTGTGATCTTGCCAATTATTTATGAATTTGTCGTTCTTCATTTGCACTTCATTGCCTCTATTCCGTGAGGTCTTGAAAACCATTTTGTTCGACCGTGGTTTTACGTTTTCAGGTCGTAAGCGTCTTTGATGAGTGACTCTTGGTTAAGCGCTATATAAATCTGTGATTACAATTACATTTACAATTTGCGCTCTTGGCTCAATCTTAGGTCAAGAATCAGGTCGTTTCCATAGCGACCAGTCTCTGGCCGCTCAACTTCTCAGCGATGTTCGAGGCGTTTCGTCACTCGGGGCCACGCCTACCGAGCAATGACGTCATCCTGGCAGTGAACGGCGAAGGTGTCTTCATACTGGACGGACACTTCAAGACGATTCTTGGATTTCACTATTACGACGTCGTCAACTGCGTCTGCATCAGGTTGGTTCCCCTTCTGGGTGTCTGTATGCGGATGAGGCTGCTGCAGCTGACGAAGGCAATTGTCATCATCATTGTCATCAACTTAATCATTATGATGAAAACGACGACGGGCATGTATATGTAATAATAATAATTTGAAACTTCTAATGCGCCGGTGTATAATACACAAGGCATCAACCGATGGTGCATAAAATGTATATATGTATATATTTATATATGTGTGTATGTATGTATGTATGTATGTATGTATGTATGAAGGTGATGATTATGAAGATGATGACATCGATGATGGGTAGTGTTGATGATGATTATAGTGATGCGGACTAAGATCATGGATAATTATGTGATGATAATGGTGGTGGTGATGGTTATGGTGGTAGTGGTGGTACATGGTGGTGCATGGTGAGGGTGGTGCCATGGTGACGACAACGACGTTATGCGCAACTCCCTTATGCGCAACTCCCTTCTAGGCTCTGCTCCATCCTACTTAACTTCTTTTTGTATTCCGGTTTCCTCGTTGCCTGCCCCTTCCTCCCTTCGATCAGCTACCCGTGGTCTCTTGGTAGTCCCTCGCGTCCGCACTACGACTGCTCAGTCCAGGAGCTTTGCCTTTGTTGGCTTTTCCAGCTGGAACTCCCTTCCTCTTGACCTGCGGCTTCAGTTACTTAGTCTCTCTCCTACCCAGTCTCGCAAACGCCTGAAATCCTTTTTGTTTGTTCAAGTCGGGAGCGCCACTGTTTCTTAAGTGGCGCTTTATAAATGTTCGTTTACAATTACAATTACAATTACAATATGAACAATACTGATGACGTCTATGGCTGGAGACAATTATGATGATGATGACACAATTCCTCCTGCTAGGCACTTTGGTTGCTGCATACTGTAATGCTTAACAGCTTGTTTCCATTATTCTAGCGCCAGTGAAATGAAAAGGGCCACAGTGAGTTTCATCACTCTCGATGGGGCTGAATTCAGTTTCTATTGCCCCAATTCGACGACAGTCTCGAAAATTATATCAGTCTTCTTGGACGGACTTCGAAGGAGATCCAGATGGGGAGTGGCACTGCAGTCGTTCCAACTTCAGGGCAAGTTCATTGGCCTAATATTTATGCTCATTTATGTCTATTATATCAGTCTGTATAATGAATAAAATATATCGGGTCTGGTATAGCCTATTTATTGCATTCATGTAAAGAATAGTTACACTGATTACTCGAGAGATAATTAGTGTTGTATTTTTCATTTTCGATTACGTGTTGACGTTGTTGTGAGGTCGGTCGGCCGATAGAGACTGCGTTCGGACGGCTGTTGTTGGTACCTTCCGTTGACATTTTTGGTTTCCGTAACTGCTCGTTATGGTGTCCATAATGGCTCTTTTGGTCGCCCTTGTCGGCTCTTTTCATTGGCCTTAACGGCTCTTTTTATTGGCTATATCGGCTCCTTTTGGGTGGCCGTAATGGCACGTTGTCATTTTTATTATTTTTTTATATTTATCCTTTTTTGTTTTTCATGTTTTATGACTATTTTTCTCGTTTTTTCCTTAAGATAAACATGAAATTACAATATGAAATAACGGTTTACAACTCAACAGACGCGATTAAGTAGTAAATCCAATGTTTAACGACATCTTATGACATCAAAGGCCGTTGACGTCACCCACCTCCTTTATCCAGGCTTGGGACTCGCACTACCCGACCAAAGGCAGTGGCGGAGTTACATGCGATTAAAAGCGGTACTGATGTATGTGTATGACGGTCTAGGGAGCAAAGGTGACGGCTTTAGATAGCCAAAATGAAGGGATTAACTGCGACGGCTTTAGGTAGCCAAAATGAAGGGAGTAACTGTGACTCGCTTAGGTAGCTCTGGCGATCCTCCCTTTAATTGCCTTTTGCATTTATTTAACTAAGTTGGGAAAATCTTACTTACCTATTTAGCTGGTTTAATGTAGATGTTTATAGTTGTCGATTGGTGTCTAAAGGCTGTAGTTAGTGTAGTTCTGTAGGCAAGCCTACATATTAGGCAATGGCTATACCCTAGAACAGGGCCAATGTAAGTGGAAATATGGCTTAACCCCTTGGCGCCCATTGATCCCATGTGGGAGCGCGATGATGAATTTAAGTGTAAAATAAGTGTTTTTATTTAATTTTTAAAAATTGCTGCCGATAACTTTTGACTGTTCGATGGTCCCTGTAATGTTTTTAGCCTTATTATGGGTTTGCAGGGATTTCTATGTTTGGTAGCCATCTTTGAATTTGCGTGTTTTTGTGAACATTCGGTTGCGTCCGGTTTCTCGTCTGCATTTGAGGTAAGAGAATTTTAATTCGAAAATGTATAGGTGATATAATTGTAACAGTGTAGCTACAGTTATGCCAGAGATGCTTGTAAAAAAGAAATGTGTTGAGATAGAAATGTTTGATAAATCTTTGATGTTCCCAAATGGTAACCATGAGCACAAGAGGTACTGTGTTCTCTTTTGGGAACATCAAGGGGAAATGCATTGAGTGATTGAAAGCATCACATCAAGAGCATTACTGCATATTTATAGAACAATATGAGATAAATTAGAATTTTTAGTTTATGCAGTAATCACGCTTTTTGTGTGATACCGTTTTCAGATGTCGAAAAGAAAGTTCTCCTTGTCTGAGGCAATCCCTGTTGTACAGGCTGATGCAGATAGCGAAGATGATAACATTGACCAGTTTGTTCATCCAACTGGGGCTTCAGATGCAGTGTCTGCTATTGACAAAGATGTTGACATAGTTAGTATGCCACCAGCGATAGTGGATGGTGTATCCGATGAAGAATTTGCGGATGAAGATGACCTATTGCCTTCGATTCTTCCATCTGATGTTTCTGGGCCAGTTACTGTTTTTGTGCATAGAGGTTCAGACGACGAGAGTCAGAGTACAAGAATCTTATGCACTCCAAAGGTAAAGAAACCGAAGGTGGACGTTATGTTGCAACCCAAATGGGTCTAGAAAAGAGCATATACGCATGAAATAGCCACTGCTGACATTGAGAAGTTTAGCAATAAGCATCCTGAACTAATTGGCATGTGAGCTGCTTTCTAATTAGTATGATGAGGATCTTAGAAATATGATTGTCATCGAGATCATTCGATATGCTCCCAGAAGAATAACACACACTTCAAACTAGATTTGGCATTGTCGACATTATGTCGCTTAGCGGCTAACACTCGTTGCCTCGTGAACGCTTGTATTGGAATAGAGATGAAGATGTCAAGATACCTTTCGTGTCATACCACGTGTCTCGCAACAATAAAGAAGTACATTCATTTGGTAGATAATGATGCAGTGATTGCAAGCGACAAGCTATGCGAGGTGCAACCATTCCTATCAGCCTTGAACACAAGATTCCAGCAGTTCGGAGTATTTACCAAGTTTCTGAGTGTCGATGAAAAGATGGTACCCTATTACGGCCATCACTCAGCTAAAATGTAGATTCGAGGCAAACCAATTCGATTCGGGTACAAATTGTTGGTTCTGGCATCTGCCAGTGGGTATCCGTTCAACGTCGATGTGTACTGTGGGAAAACACCGTCAAGCGTTCAACACAAAAAGCTTGGACCGAGTCCCCACATTTTTACTTCTCTACTCAGCTGTGTTACCAAGACGACGTGCTATGAGGTCTACTTTGGCAAGTTCTTCTGTGCTAAACAGTGCATGTGTTATCCAGCTGCCATGGCCTTGACGTCGATCTTGCACTACTTTGATAGAACATAATTTGTGATTTCATGAAACGTTGATTAGCGAACTACTGCTTAATCTTGCATTAGTTATAATTATCTCTAACAGTTCTTATTTATTGAAGCATTGCGTCTAGGGAGAGCATTATGGTATCCATCTGTTACATTGTTTGTATTATCCAGTGTTTAGCGACATCTCACGTCTACCAAATCCTTATCTTGCATGCAACAGAACTGGCGATTGTTAGTTGCGCTTAACGAGACACACATCGAAAATATGGCCCCCGAGATTAGAAAGTGCGATCCATGTCGACTTCGCTTGACGGCCTGGAATTCGAATCCAGGTCACAGAGTTGAAAAGCAGACATGTTAGCCGCTCGGCATCGTGCCGCCTATCATGCATCCATCCAAAACCATTGCCTTCCCATTTCTCTCAGCTTTAACACAACCCACCCTAACGGCTCATCTCCCCCTTCTCTCTATGGTCTTTTGGCAACCGAACTTGGTTCTTGACATGGCGTCTATGGACAACCCCACTGACGTGACGCAGCACTCGAGCATAAGCTGGTGCCATGCGCTTATCTTTTAGGTAACGCTTTAGAAATTTCGAGTTTACGATTACGATTACAGTGCACTTTTTGCCTTAACGGGGTCAGGATGTGTTTTTTGCAGACTACACGGGTGGAAGCGGCGTGGACTTCCGGCTGAGACAGGGAGACATTGTGGAACTGCTGGACGAATCCAGACACCCCCTTCTCCATGCCGACTGGCTCTTTGGTCGATGCGAACGCACGAAGGTCGAGGGTTCGTTCCCCTATGACGTCATCTATGTCCTACCAACCGCCGAAAGACCTGACGATAAGTTCCTGGTAGGGGTATAGATCTGTTTGTCTCACTTCTGTAGCGCTTTTATCTAAGAACTGTGTCCCAATCCCATACGATCTAATATGAACTAACTTGATCTCATCTGGTATGATCTGTTTTAATCTAATCTAATATGATCTTATATGATTTAATATAATCTTATTGTTATGGTTTACTATAATTTAATCCTATCTAATATTATCTAATATGATTTTATATGTTTTAGTATGATCTTATCTTGTCTGATCTGGAAACGTCTATAAGCGATAATAATAATAAATAATCTAAAAACTTCCATAAGGCCACCGAATTAATGCTCAAGGCATCAGTCGATGGTCGCTGCTAAACAAGATCGTTGTGCAAGCCAAATTCCATTGTGAGTACGGGTCGAAAAGCCAAGAAGGGAATCCCAGAAGACACAATGACTGCTTAAGGATGAAATGAGTCCAGGAAGAGATAAGTGATTAGTCGGGATCTGAAGGCCAACACAGACTTTGCGGAGCGGACATTTGCCGGAAGAGAGTTCCAGAGTCTAGGGCCAGCGACAGAAAATGAACAAGACATCAATCGATAGTCGTTTCTAAGCAGAAAAGCATTAAGGAATCAAAATCTATCGAACAGTTCTGGTCGACCTATATATCGATGAGCTGTCAAAGACTGAAAGACAGGCTACTGCCGAACTGCTTCATTTAACCGAGAGTGTTTTTTGTTTTTGAAGAGCATTTTCGGGTCGATGGTTCAGACACAGATGAACACCCTGCCGAAGAAGAGGAACGCCCTCATTCTGTCCAGTGGAACAACTGGCAGACACGATGTCCACGGAATCGAATCCAGCGCCTGAGATCAACATTCGATTTTCCTCTTCTGCAGATCCTAACCTGATTCTTTCTCTACCCCTTATCTCACTTTCCGGTTCAATTCCAAACACCTGTAACCGAACTCTTCTTGCCTATGGATTTCGTTTTGACTGAGCGCCTGTGAATAAGCTGGTTCCCGCTTCTTAGCTTTCGTTGGGCGTTGTAGAAATCTCGAGTTGACGATTACGATTACGATTCAGACTACTAACTGTTAGTAAGAGCTGTTAGGGTAAGAGGTTTACCGGCTATTCTAAGAACGAAATAGCACCAAGAGGCCTATAAGCTATTGAATTAAAGAGCCTATAACCTATTCGACGAATCTAGTCTAATCTGGAAACGTCTGTAGCGCCATAATACTGTAATAAGAAATAATCTAAGAACTTCTATACGGTCACTGAATTAATGCTTAAGGCATCAGTCGAAAATCGTTGTGCAAGCCAAATTCCACGGTTAGTCCAGTCGCAAAGGGCCTAAAACCTATTTGGAAAAAAGGGCCTATAAGCTATATAGACGAAAGGACCTAAAACCTATTGGACTATTGGGTCTAAAATCTATTGGATGAAAGGACCTGAAACTTATTTGGACAAAAGGCCTATAACATAGGCCTATTGCATGAAAGGGCCCATACCATTGGCCTGTTGGACGAAGGGGTGTATAGCGTATTTGGACGAGGGCTTCTAAAACCTATTGGGCTTATTAGGGCATGTAATCTAAGGCCCTTAGAGCAACATATAACGAAAGGGTCGAGTCACCTTTGAGCGAAAGGAAGTAACTGATGCCTTATAAACTTCATTGGACAAATGTTAGCTCATTTACGACAGTGATTAGAAGGAGCTTCTAATCACTTGGACGTCTAATATACCTTCCCAAGTAGGTAAGTAGGCTAAATAAGCGGTCTTTTAAAGAACTCGCTGTGCATGTTATGTTAACTATACAAACTTTGCCCACTCTGTTTTAAGACGAATTCATGTCACTAGACTTGCATAATATCATATATAAGCGATGAGATCATTCGATGTATTTTGTTCCATCGATAATTAATTAATTACACTTCAAAGATAAGACCTTTCTTTTTCACCCACACATGGTAACTGTCATCGGCTAATGTGGGGTCTATTTTATGTATATACATATGTATGTATATACATATGGACAAATGTATATACATATGTATGTATGTATATATGTAAGTACATACACAAAAATGCATGTATGTATGTACATATGTATGCATATATTATGTATATACATAAGCTTCAAATAAAAATAGATGGTCTTAACATCGGATTAAAATGCAGAGTTGTCAGCGCTGTGTATTGCTTTGCTTCAGAGATTTAACTTACTCGGCGCTTTTGAAATGTACTAAAATGCTTATTGTTAAGATAAATGGACAAATAGCCTAAAACCTATTGTACTATGGGGCCTAAAAACTATTGGACGAAAGGACCTAAACCCTATTTGAACAAAAGGCCTATAACCTAGGCCTATTTAACGAAAGGGGCTATAAGATTAGCATGTTAAAAACTGTTTGTTATTAACTCGGTTGATCTCCTAGCGGGCGATGCGGCAGTGATTTTTGAATCATGGTGTAGCTTTTAATTTTCAACTGTAAATAAGAGAGGGCGTGAAGCATAAGTTTACATAAGTGAGTTGTTAACAGTTCATTAGTTTTTCAGACACTAGTCTGCCATGAGATATATGCTACATTGGGAAACGTTGATACACAAGCAATTCGACCTTGTATTCTATTGTATAGTACTGCTTGGCATTGCATTGTATTTTTATTTTATTTTGTCGTGTTTAATTGTATTGTGTATTATTCTTGTAATAATACTGTATTAATTGTGTCGTTTTATATGATATTGGAAGAAAACAATTCATTGATAATTTTAAAACAATAAAGCATGCGAAGTTGCGAACACCACAAATGAGACAAAATCATGCGGCGAAATATCACGTGATTCATAGACGCAGACAACGACGCTACAGAAGTTACGAGATATGATAAGACGCACGGACAGAAATAAATAATTCACACAAGGATTTCGTATACGACAGTCTTACATGCAACATTTTGTTGGCTTTTGTACATTTTCAAGCTTTTCTCTGTGATGATGCTTCATCTCTCTGAGCGGGAAATTCGAGCCATTGCTAACACAGTAGGTACGGGAGGCGCTTTAGAAGCTTCTCACAACAACAGCAACACGTTAACAAGAGCAATTTCTTGATTCTCTTTTTGTTCTACCCACAGACGTCAAGGATTTGTTGTAATTCAGATACAAGTTGCATGGACTCCTCTGAAGCCAAGTTCTACAATACGCTACATCTCTGCGAATACTGTACAATGCACATAGAATTCCGTTTCAAGTGATTCTGTTCAGTTTTGACCCGCAACTGTCGCTGTTTAAATCCTGCATCCATAGTCGCCATTCTGTTTAGTACGCTGCGTTCTTTATCATATGCTTATTTCCAGTTCAACCACTTGCAACAATCATGTTGTTTCAAAGGCATATGTTTCAAACGCTATTCAGCCACTTGCAACATTAAAAGCAGGTGTTTCAAAAGCGATTCAGCCGCTTGAAACAGTAATGTTGTTTCAAAAGCATGTGTTTCAAAAAGCGATTCAACAGTACTTTTTCAAAAGCTGTAAGCATCACTAAATGTACAATTAACTGTATACAACTTTCCTGTATTTTAACAAGTTAACTCTCTACAACTCTAAGAAAACGTATTCTTGACACAAACTGCGTATATATAAAAACAGAAAAAATATAACTTACAACAGCCAATTGCACAAACGGTTAATAGGCCTCATTGGAAGAGTGTACAAAACTGTATCTGTCTCCTTAAACAGAGTATTTATTCATTTAGTAAAACTGAACGTGTGAGCCAAGCACAGGCTGGCTTTCACTCCACGTCAAACGAGGGTGGAACCAAGGGCAAATGGCAATTAAGTTGGTTTGCCCAGATTATTAGTGAAATTTAAGAGTTCCACTAAAATTCTGTGAAATTAAACTAAGATGAAAAGTGGACAACTAAAGAGAAAGGCTGCAAAAATGGTTGGAAATGAAAAAAAAATGACATGAGAAATGAAGAGAAAAGAGAGTGAGGTGTGGTAAATAGGGAAACAAAAGCAGGAAAACCTAGAAAATAGTCAACAAGGCGGATGACCAAAATAAGTTTTTTTCAGAATTTTTCAGATTTGAACGTAGTCTTGGATCCTCAGAAGTTGTAAAGATTAGATAAAGTCGTCAAACATTTTAACCTTAAATCACCCCGACTGCGGGATATTTATCCCCTCTCCCGTCAACTTCTCTTTCAGCCAATGCAATGAAAACCCAAAGTGAGTATAAAACTGGACGAATTATTGCCTGAACCGTTGTTGAATCATTTAGGGAAACTGGGAGTAATTAATGCCTACTGAATTTTATAAGAGTTTGCCCTGTTTTGGTGAAGTTCTGGGAGATAATGACATGTTATTACTGCCTGTAAATTTAAAGCAGCTCACTTGATATCAATAGTTCAATTTCGCTGGTTCAACTGTTAAGGGTTTGACAAAAAATCTAATAATGCTGACAACGAAATTACAAACGACAACAATAATAGTAATACATTTCTTACTTAAGCCCTACTTATTTACTTATTTACTTATTTACTTATTTACTTATTTACTTATTTACTTTTTACTTAGAGTTCTGATTTGCGCAGGTCAATAACATCCGAAGCTGGTGCTAGAAACAAGGTTAGCTAGTTCTAGCGTGATGTCACAACAAGCATATTGGTTCACTTATGACATTATTAACATTTCTGGACTGTTTCATCTCAAAACAACAGATAATCCGTTTTAGGAAACAATTTTGCGTTTAACATCGTTATAAGTCTTTTTGCATAGCTCTAATTAGAGGACAACAGTTGTTGAACTGCATCTATGCTGTTCTGCTTCCGTGGCTATGATGTTGGAAAAATTTTAAAATACGAACGATCCAATGGTTATAATTGCGAGACATATGCATGTGGAAAAGACGATCGATGGCATAGAAAATATGTTAAGACGGCCATGACAGTGATGACGTATTGATAGGCATTTTAAAAAACGACCGTGGAAATCATGGTATGTAAGATGATCGTGGCAATGACCTTATGTGAGACTCAGAAAAGACGACAGTGGCAATGATGTTATATTAGACAGAGAAATTCCGACAGGCTAGTCTGCTAGCGACATCTGTGGATATGGACAATCTTGGTGCAGGTCTTGCACTTGACGTAGCAGCACCAGTAGTAGCGACAGTCGCATCGATGGCTCTGCTCGATGACCTCCGTCGTGTAGCCCCGTCCGCAGCACATCGACCGACACCCGGACGAACCCGAATGAGTCTTATTGCACTCGCTAAAAAAGTTGAAGATGTGGGCAATCCGTTCATGCCGAGAGACAGACAGACAGACAGACAGACAGACAGACAGACAGACAGACAGACAGACAGACAGACAGACAGACAGACAGACAAAGTGGGAGAGAAAGATAGAGAGAAAGAGAAAGAGAAAGAGAGACAGAGAAAGTGAGATAGAAATAGAGAACAAGAAAGAAAGAGACAGAGACAGACAGAGACAGACAGAGACAGAGACAGACAGAGACAGACAGAGACAGACAGAGACAGACAGAGACAGACAGAGACAGACAGAGACAGACAGAGACAGACAGAGACAGACAGAGACAGACAGAGACAGACAGACATCGGAATGAAGCCGCGTTCTCGCGAGATACTCAAAAGGCGCTTTGTTACGTGTCTAGATAACGAACTAATTAATCTTACCGAATGTTCTTTATGGCGAATGTTCTTTATGATTTCTTTCTTTTGAGAGGTCCACAACAGGCGCTACATAAATGCCTAGATGTCTAGTTATACTGATTTTAAGGTATCTATACATAGGCCTACTTGTAGATAGGTCGAGTGTGCGATTTTTAGGAAGAGAGGCGATACATTCCCCCTGCTGGCTTATTCTTACTATCGTAATTGTAAGCTCGAGATTTCTACAGCGCCAAACGATAGCTAAGTCTTGGGAACCAGCTTATTCACAGGCGCTCAGTCAAAGCAAAATTGATAGGCAGGAAGGGTTCGATCCAAGTCAAGATCCAAGAGTCAGGCAGGCAGGCAGGCATACAGTCAGACGGCTACGGTTTGGAATTGAATCGAAAAGTGAGATTAGGGGAAGAGGAAGAATCAGGATAGGATTTGTGGAAGAAGAGTGTAAAATAAAGTGAGCATGTAACTCACCGTCCCTGTGTACCGATGGATCCGAGCGATTCGTCTGGAAGGCAGTAGTCGGGTGAGATGGTGTAGTAGATCAGGTCATCGTCTGAGACTCGTTTGGACGGAGCAGAAATGGACTTCGGTCTCCTGGCCGACCGGATCTTGTCCAGTCGGTTGCTGTTCAACTTGTTCACTTCGATGGCGATCGTATAGCGGCGCTGCAATACGGCACCGATGATGCGCAAGCTCGGAAGCGCCTTGAAGCAGGTCTTGATCGAACAGGAACCGGAAACGCCGTGGCATTTGCAGACAGTCGAAGTACTCTCAGCAAGTATCTAAAAGACAAAGAAAATGACAGCAAGTATCTAAAAGACAAAGAAAATGACAGCAAGTATCTAAAAGACAAAGAAAATGACAGCCAGAATCTAAAAGACAAAAAAAATGACAGCATAAAATAATCTCTTAAATGTCTAAATATGCCTATAAATAAATAATTTTAGGAATTCAAAATTTTAATTAAATCAAGGTATTTTGAAAACGTTTTTGCGTTCATTTTATTAGAATCTGTTCAACCGAATATGGAACAGATTCTAATAAACATTTATGCCTATGCAAATATGTCTCTTTATTAATGGAAAATATATTTGTACTTAAATGCGTTGTTAAATTATTTATATATAAGAGAATCAGTGTACAAACATACACACGCATAAATATCGATGTTGTATAATTTAGAATGCATTGATATATAGATGCGTGAGTTTATATATGTATCAATTTATATATAACATTGATTATATATATATGAATATTGATGTAGCGCCATTAAAATGTATCCAATACCTTTCGACCGACTCCGTTGTTATGCATATTCATGAGTGCACCACGTGACATTTTCTTTCGATTAAACTGTGTGTCGGTGAACCACTTGCTGAAGATGACGCCGAACCTGACGTCATCGCCGCATCCACCCCACTTGAACCCACCCGGGGGTGGTTCAGCCGGAGGGGGGCCACAGTTGCATTTGGAGCTCAGACCGGCACTGCAACCCTTTGCAACGCTCTGCGCCAAGGCAGCTGCCGACAAGGAGTATACGTAGGCCTGCTCACGACTACCTGAAATTTAATAATAATAATAACAATAATAATAATAACAATGATGACGTTGATGGTGGTGATGGTTATGATGATAATAATAATAGTCGTGGTAGTAGGCCTAGTAGTAATTAATAATAATAGTAATAATAATAATAATATTAATAAAAACAACAAATAGTAATAATAACGATAATAATAACAACAACAATAATATCAATAACAATAATAATAATAATTATATAGCAATACCAATAATAATAATAATAACAATACTGATAATAATAACACCACCACCACCATCACCACCACCACCAACAATAATAATAATAATAACAACAACAATAATAATAATAACAACAACAATAATAACAATAATAACAATGATAACAATAATGTCACGTGAGGTCAGTGTCCCTTTTCAGCGCCTTTCTATCTATATCCAGTGCTATAATACCATCGCTTTTCGAAGTAGGTTTTCCGAAGTGGCTAAGGACGAGTCCCGATTTTTCCAGATACCCTTTAACAGCACCTAGTGTAGTTTATTTGTTCCTGAGGGATTACACCTGCCTCGGGTAAATAATAATAATAATAATAATAATAATAATAATAATAATAATAATAATAATAATAATAATAATAATAACAGTAACATTAAGTACAGCTGAGAGACTCTCCATTGCTTAGATTTTAGTTAATTTAGAGTTCTCAGAATCTAGTTTCATCTTTAGAAGTAATCCTTTGTGAAACTATTCTAGTTTATTTATTTTCTAAGAATTGATTGGTAAATCAATATTCTAGCTGTCTGGACTCCACAGGAGTATAGTTAAACTGACTAGATATCTAAAGATGTAATAATTCTTAATAAAAGATTACTGTTTCGCATCGTAAACTTAATACTATGTCTGATGATAAACGTGGTTTACATGTGTTGATAAGAGATCTGTTGTATGTAGTCTATAGATTAACTTATAAACGATATAAAGTCTCAAGTTTTATTCTTTAGGCTTTAAATCATATCCGCAAAGCTTTCGTTCTTGCGGGAGACATTCTTAATTAAAACCAGTCACATGTTATATGCATACAAAGTCATACAAAGTCTTAGAGGTGAAGAGACAAGATATGGCTCCACGGTCCCCTTTGTTGGCTGCGTTTACTGCATGACGCATGGATAGTATACACTGGAGTTATATACTGTATATATATATATACAGTATATAACTCCAGTGTATACTATATATATATATATATATATCATCCAGAGGTGATATATTATATAGGAATTTAGATGAGGTCATCTTCTAGATCCGTCATCTGTATACATAAGATGTAGATGACGACCTAGTATAAACTAGATATTTATCACACACACCCACACACACTCACAATTCTACTAGGTATATATACATAATAAGCTACATCTAGTAAAAGCGTAGAGCAGTCATTTAAGCTATAGCCACTAGAAGCAATCATGGGTATGAAGTGTTAGCGACTTCATTTTTCTTAGCCTCGGCACATGAGGGCGGGTGGCTGATCTTCCCACCGACACTGTACAGTCTATGTATTCATTATAGCTGAGTAAGCAAGAGATCTGTGGATCAGGTGGAGTCGAAATCTAGAAAAATTCTGCTCTGGCGGATATTTGAACCCACGACCTTCCGACTAAAAGTCCACCCTGCAGGCTGACCACTAGGCTACCATGCACCCATATACATGTTTATTATACGTCTAATGATTGCTACATCAACCAAATCAGGAGCGCTTTATGGTTTTTAATACCTTGGTGTAAGCTCTACTAGGGGTCCGCCCAGACTTTGGCTTCACGTGTGTAACCAAGGTGTTAAATCGTGATTGGGGCCCATTGTACTTTACGCCCTGTTTACACCGAATACATCGATGCTAAAAGCGCCTCTGCAACTTATATATATACAGTATCTAAATACCGTGTATATATGTATATATAAGATATATATACACATATATTCACATCAATGCTAAAAGCGCCTCTGTAACTATATATATAGTATATAAAGTATGGTGTATATATGTATATATAAGATATATATCGTCTAGATCCGATACTGACCTACTGTGAGATCTGGAAGATAGTTTGGCGCCCTCTCTATGGTCGAGCAGTTCCACCGACGGTCGGCAAACAGTTCTTGGCAGACGTCGACCGTTTGGCGGGAAGCAGAGGCCACGAACGGCATCAGTTCCAGGTTCCTCTGGCAGATGGATCGCTGGTCCTTTAGCAGTCCGGTCGACTTACGACGGGAGCAATCAGTCGTCTTGTTCCACGTCTGCTGATGCTCATTCGATAGAGCCCTACAGCAGCACCAGCATCAGCAACTGGCTTCAGCGTCAAATGCAATACTGCTGTCAATTTAGGACTAGATGACTACGAGTCGACCAGGGATCGGATTTGCGGAAGAATTCAATTGAAATGTAAAAAATAACAGCCAGTAACAAATCTATACAACCCACTGGGTTATCTACGCTCCTGTCAACCATAAAACGCACCCTGTCAATGACAACATTCACGACCACGAAGATGATCACGACGACGATGATGATGGCGATGGTGTGATGTCGATGATGGGGTGATGATGATAATAAATACAATAATGATGATGACGATGACGACGACGACGACGGTGATTATGACAATGGTTCGATGATGGTGTGATGGTGTGAAGATGATAATAAATATGATGATGATGATGATGATATATTAAATATAATAAGAATATTATTATTATTATTGCTAATATTAATAATACTTCAGCTAATCATTCATTAATCTAAACATATTGCGCTACTTAAATTCAATATTACAGAAGCAAAGATGTTTATATTGCTTTCATTAAATAGCGTAAATTAACAGTCTCTAAAACCAGTCTAACTAAACCTAAGTTGATCTTAATACCCAAAATATATGCGGAGTCATGGAAAAAAACAGTTATACAATACGAATTGACAGACATTCTATACGTTGATGTCTGCAAATTATAGGGTGCTGTACCCAGCTTGGTTTATTCATGCACAATTACGATAAAGTTGTTGTGTATATCGTTCTCCCTTGGCTATTCATTATGGTGTCCTCCTGTGCATGGCACCGTGGTGATATAATGACCGTGGTGATATAATGCGAGAATTACAAACGTTACCGACGTCTGTCAAGCTTATAATACGCTATGAGAACTGATGGCGTTCTTTGATAAGATCTTCACGTCTTAAGTAATTGCACAGTAGCGTTAGAGCCACGAAGTCAATCATGCTTCGGAATCGTCTAAATCTTCTTCAGCTGTCCTCTAAGTGGTTGCAAGAACCAGAGGGGTTTTGTTGGCGTGGGTAACAACACACCTCGGAAGAGACAATTGCTTTTGTGACATGATATCTTTTAGCGTTTGGTTAAAAACCTTGGCGACAATCGCTTTATGTTTTCTCTGTCGATATTCTGGCCCCATCGCGCAACCGACACACTAAACGCATCGGAGACGGGCGAAAGATTTACTGCGTGGTGACAATATTATGGGTCCAAGTTAAACATTAATTTACAGGCGCGAGAATATATTCATAAGCTAGGCCTAATTATGGACATAGTTATACATGATATATACGTGCGAGAATGCATACATTAAGTAATTATGCGCCCAAGTTTGATATATATAGGCCTATGTCACATATACACGTGCGGCACGGTGGTCTATCGGTGACACTTTTAGTCAGTGATCATGCGGTTGCGGGTTCGACTCCGTGTAACGATCCTGGGCAAGCTGTTTGCGCACACGTGCCTCTGTCATCAATCAGTATAATTTGGTACCGAGGTAAGCTGGGAAGGAAACGGCAAGTTCTGCGATACACTGGCCCCGTGTCCGGGACATTGAGATTCTTCCATTTCCGGCTCAAGAGCAAAGGAACTGAAACAGGAGATGAGCGCCTCTTATTTCCCACTTGTGGGATATGGGATACTTTACTTACTTACATGCATACAGGTACGAGAAATATGTACAAAATACATCACACAAGGCGGGCGTGTCGCCAGTTGAACGGCGTTCTCGTACTATGATACGGCGGGTGCCTTTTCTTCTTGACTGCGTGACAGCCTTTGATCTGGCGTCGGTCCCTGAGCCCGGCACGGATCAGAAAAGATGGACATCTTTCGACGGCAAAGCGAACTTCTTGACGAACAGACTGATGGAAGGACGGGGGGCATGCAGGTGCGGCACCTTTAGTTTAATTATGGAGCAGTAGATCAACGCCTTCGACTTCATAAGCTACCGACGGCGACGAACGGTGATCAAAGGATAAAGCGCCGACAAATTAAATACAGGTTTGATGCCGCTTCGGGGTAAGTAGGCCTCCCGCATTCGCACTTGCCAATGCCAGATGATCTATTCCGCCCACGAAGACCATTTTAGATACGGTTACATATTGTAATTATCACGATAATCTATTGCTTCCAGATGTATCTCCGTGTGTAAGAAGGGGACATTGATATACTGCATGTTCTACTAGCCTGGATAGCTACATTGGTTAACGCGTACGTCAAGGCGTCTCTGAGCGTAAGGATGTCGGTTCGCGACCCGGTTATAGCCTTTTCAGAGATTTTAATCTCGGGCTAGCACGGTCCGTTGACGGGGACCATAAATGGTCCATAAATGGGCGTGGCGCCCATTCAAACCGGCAGCTATGGTGAAGGATCTCACCCGATTAATTCATACGGTCGTTATAGAAACACGTTTACATTTACATTTATCCTAGGAAAATGCATCTATATTGCTTCTCTACATCCTGTTTACTGGGAAAAGAACTGGACGCTTTGCATGGTTTATCATATACCTATATTGCTTCTCTTCCCTGCATATACAGAAAGACACTGCATGGACGGTTATTGCAACCTAAAACCGAACTGACCTTGCCTGCCTACCAATTTTATTTTGACTCAGCGCCTATGAATAAGCTGGTTCTCGCGGCTTAGCTTTCTTTGGGCGCTGTAGAAATCTCTAGATTATAGTTACGATGGTATATTGCTATAATGATGATGGTGAGTTCTCTGCCCGAAGGCAGGTCCATTGGCTCTATGCCACCCGAGAATGAGATGAGTGAGGTAGTTTCCCGTTGCCTTCCTCACAGACAATTGAAATTGTAATTTGAGATTTTGTAATTGTAATTTGAGATTTATAAAGCGCCTCTTAGAGCATAAACTCAACAGAGGTGCTTCCGACCCGAAAAAGTAAAATCACTGTTGAACAGTACAGTCTTCAGGCGCCTGCGGAACACTGAGAGGGGGAGAGAAAGGAGCTCAAATTGTGGGTGAGCAACTTGTCCAAGGTCGCTACGCAGTGTCTTGAGGCAGATTCGAACCTGCGGCCCTGCGGTTACGAGGCACAGAAAATACCACTACACCACCAATCCCCAGATATCGTAGAGAGCATATCGTATAGTTTTATCGATATAAAACACCTATATTGCCTCTCTATCTCTAGTGTGTAGAGCAAAGACTGCTTATCAGTTGCTTATCTGTCGCTGTGTATGGCGAAAAGACAGATATGTTGAACGACGTGGAAGCAATGAGACCCTATACTGCTTATCTATCTCCTGTTTGTCGAGAAAAGACATGAATACATTGCTCATCTATTGCTGCTATCTCCTGCGTACACAGCTGGAAAAGCAATAATCCAATTATGATGTTTTCTTTGAGCCGAATTAGCCTTGTACCGACTTCAATGTTCAGTCCCTGCTGCTGCTGCTGCTTCTGCTGCTGCTGCTGCTGATTATGGCGATGAAGATGATGCGGCAGGTGTTGTGATGCTATGGTCCCTGCATCCTTTGTAACACCGCCCGGAACGATTGTAATAACGCAGAGTCTGCGATGTTTGGACACGTGTCCGTCCGTCCATCCGTCAATCATGTAGTCCACAAATTTTCTCACTTGCTAATGAACTTCAGCGGCTTAATTAATGCCCGGCGGCTTCCACTTTCTGGGCGAAACTTGTTGAAAAGAGGACCATACGATACGTATGGCTATGCACGAATGTATGTTGGCTATATGTCTGTACGCCAGATACATATTATATATGTCTGCCATATGTGTGCTAGAACAAATTTATGTATGCACCTATAGTTTTACTTGCATTGGTGTGTGCGTCTGTCTGTCTGTGTTTTTGTGTCTGTCTGTGTGTCTCTCTGTGTTTTTGGGTATCTGTGTGTATGTCTCTATGACTACGAGTCTGTCTGTCTGTCTGTCGTATGTCTGTACACTGAAGCAAAGATATATAAGATTCATTACTATTTACAGTAACATTATTTCGCATACAAATTTTGATATATATGTATATTATAATTATATGCATAATATATATGCATATATGGACTCTATACGTGCATATTAAAGAATAAGATATCAAAATACGATAAAGTCATCAAGAAAATGCAGAGAACAATAATTATCAGAAGCCTCATACACCATACAATGTCATCTGACCATCGGTTGATGCCTTTTGCATTAGACACCGGCGCATAATAGTAGTTCCTCGGCTTAACGACAGCTTATGGCATCAAAGGCCGTTGACGTCGCCCTCCTCCTTTATCCAGGCTTGGGACTGGCAGACAGTGGCGCACTAGAAAGTTTTTTTCTAATTATTACCTATCCTATCCATCCAATCTTTTTTCTAATTATTACCTATCCTATCCATCCAATCTTTCTTTGTATTCAATATCACTCTTCCTTTCAATTCTATCCATCTTTCCTTCCCAATTTATCCGTTCTTCCTTCATATTCAATCCCATCCTTACTTCTCATTCCATCCATCCTTCATTCCCAATATATTCGTTCTTCTTTCGCATATTCCATCCCATTCCGTTGAAATACAGCAGCATTGTAACAAACGGTGAACTATGAGCTGTTTCACAACAAACTGTAAATTTAACTTCCGACAATAATTAATCCACAGAAACTGTGCTTTATCGCCAAACAAAATATATGCCTATGGGAGTACTGGTAAAACAATCAGTGCCTGCTCTTACGAGACATGGGCTTTAAAAGTGTAGGTCGAAGAATTGTTCGGTTTAATCAGACACTCTCCTTCTACGCATATCTTCCCGACAGGCCATAAAAGTACAATACGGCTCAAAGCATAGGCCGGAGGGTTATCTGAGCCGTGTTTGATGTGGCGGCGTGACCTCTTGACCCCTATGACTAGCGAAATGTGGACGGCTTGTAAGACTATCAGCGTGGCTAAGTGCTCGCCCTGTTCCACGGCAATTTACTGTTGACCTGCGGAGTTATTAAAGTCAGATTAGCCTTGCTTGTTAGCTACCTTCTTAAGAATGTTGGTGGGTGCGAGGTGGATGGGATGTGTTGGGGTGGATGTGGATGGGGTACGTAGAGTTGAATGGAGAATGGGATGCTTGTGGGGTGTGTGGAGTAGGGTGAATCGCCCCATCCGCTGCATCTGTGTAAAATCTCGTATCTGGTTTTCTAATGTGTCGAAGCGTTTATTTGGCTGCTAGCATACTGCTGGACGCTACAGATGCTGGTCGAAAATTGTGTGTATGTGTGTGTGTGTATTTATTTAAGTAAGTATCGATTGATGAATGGATAGATGGATGAATGGGTTGGTGATTGGGTGGATGGATGGATGGTGGATGGGTTGGTGGTTGGGTGGATGGTGGATGGGTTGGTGGTTGGGTGGATGGTGGATGGGTTGGTGGTTGGGTGGATGGATGGATGGATGGATGGGTTGGTGGTTGGGTGGATGGATGGATGGATGGATGGATGGGTTGGTGATTGGGTGGATGGATGGATGGTGGATGGGTTGGTGGTTGGGTGGGTGGATGGATGGTGGATGGGTTGGTGGTTGGGAGGATGGTGGATGGGTTGGTGGTTGAGTGGATGGATGGATGGGTTGTTGGTTGGGTGAATGGATGGATGGATGGGTTGTTGGTTGGGTGAATGGATGGATGGGGTATGGATGAATGGATGGATGGATGAAAATTTTAGTGGAAACTGGTTTGTTTAACCTAGAAATTTACAGTTAGATTGTTAAACAAGAAATCATGTTAGCTAATATAAAGATTTGAATCTAAAATATAGTTTTTGCATGATTGAAAGAGAGGATATGAGGGCAGTATAACTTTCAATTGGCACAAGATTTAATATCAGCGACTTCATCTTCTCTGCCTCGGCATATGGCCAATGTTTCTTCATCACAGAATATGACTATCTCTTTAATTTTGTGATTACCGACGGATTTTTTAGATGCTACAGGGACCTAAATGGAGCGAGCAGAATTAGAATTTTGTCCGATCTCTTAAGATTCGAAGAATACGAATCGCTGATCTCCGCATAGATTCGATGTTAATGTTTAGCACTTAACCGTTCGTCTGTCGTTCCTTCTATCTTGTCTACATAAATTAGATCAACTTAATTAAAGATCGGTTGAACAGGGTCTGATTTTAAGGTCCGGACGGGCAAAGGGGTTAATCTGGGTGTTCAGATGGATAGAGAGCGATAGAAAGAGAGAGAGGCAGAAGACTGCCTGTAGCAATTTGAGACTGAGACAGAGACAAAGACAGAGACACAGACAGAGACAGAGACAGAGAGGCAGAAGACTGCCTGGGGCAATTTGAGACAGAGACAGAGGCAGAGACACAGACACAGACAGAGAGGCAGAAGACTGCCTGGGGCAATCTGAGACAGAGACAGAGATAAAGAGAGAGACAGATACAGAGACTGAGACAGAGACAAAGACAGAGACAGAGACAAAGAGACAGAGACAGAGATGCAGAAGACTGCCTGGGGCAATTTGCCAGCCATCGGAGTCCCTGCCTACGTCTGGTGTCCTCGTTCAAACGACGTCGTGCAGTCAGGATCTGAAGAAACGAGAAGCAGCGAATCGGACGCAGATCTTGAACGACAGCAATCGACCCCGCGGGGCAGAAATTACGGAGGCAGGGTGGAGCCACCGCCTCCGAACTCGTCAGCGGATGAAAGCATCTCAAGATGCACTACCACCAGCAGCAGCAGCCCTGTGATGCGGTTCCACGTCGGTTCCGTGCGGTGCCGAAGGCGGCTTCTTCGACACATCTGGTTTACGACGCAGGTTAAATTCAACCGCTGAAACAATTCATCTCCGCAGTTACGCCTCACCGGGTCCCTGCTGCCGAGGGCGGAGCGGTACTGAGTGGCGGAATTACGAGGCTCCCTCGTCGGTCGGTCGGTCGGCTGACTAGCGGAAGGATACAGGGGCTATGCGGCTAGACCTGCGAATTCCTGCGCCATCATGACATGCTGTTAACGGGTTAAGATGCCATTTGTTACTTTTATTAGGGGAAGGATGAATAGGGGAAGGTGATATGGGACATGGGGGTGAGTTGGTGGTGTGGATTGGTGGCGTGGTTATGGGCCATTGATCTTCCATCCACCCATCTGCTTGCGACTCAAAGGTGATCGATTTCTTCCACGCGCATAGCACCGCCTGGCGACGTTTCTGTTCACCACTAAAGTCGCACTTCATCGGTTTCTTTATTATGATTAGAAGAAGCGGAGAATGATGGAAAGAGCGGAGAAGGAGGAGAACCGTTGATGGAGAAACATGGCCGACGATGGCCGAGGCGCTGACTGATATACACACCCACGACAGGGAGAGAATCGTATTATTGTCATTTAGACGCAGAAAGAAATAGGGAGAAACAGACTTAAAGCCAGACAGACGGACCGACAGACAGACCGACAGACAGACGCAGAGACAGAAAGACAAATATGCAAACGGAAAGGCGGACGGACAGACAGACAGACACCAGCATTAGCTGAATTAAAAAGCAGCCAGAGAGGAGGGATAGTCACACGCACAAGATGGAATGTATCAGAAAGATATATGATACGGTGAGAAGACAGATTCCGCAAACAGCTTAGACACATCGACACAAATTCTTTTGAAGGTGAAGAGTAAAGAGTTCTAAGCAGTTAAGCCGGCCAAGAAGTTGCCGATAAACACGGATAGGAAACTACGTTTGCGTAAATATGTTATTGACTGTGTAGGCTATATACAGTATTTACATGTATGTGTACATGGAACGTAATAGTTCGGTCTCGTGTAAACCTATAATATAATTGGATGAGTTCGGATTCATCATATATGCGCATTTAAGTGAGACATTACTTCCGGTTCAGACGGATTGGAACTCCTTTTCAGTGAAGCAGCGCATTTTGCATCACCATTACCCACTTCTATGTGTTTGCTTGTGTGCTTGAGTATGTGTTTGTGTGTATGTGTGTGTGTGTGTGTGTATGTGTGTGTGTCAGATCAATTCGTCCTTGTGACTCTACCCTATACCCGAACAGTGTGGGCTCTCGGGTCTTCTCGGTAGCTAGGCCAAAGCTTTGGAATTCACTGTCCAATTCAGTTCATTATGCCATTTCTTTTATGTTATTCTGGTCTTAGCTTAAGACGCATCTCTTCCAACTTGCTTACCCACCGTAGCCTGACTTCTGGTTTCTCTGACTTATCGGAATTCGACCCGCTTCTCCATCGGTTTCTGAATTTTGGGTGCGCATTTTACTTGAAGCAACCATCGACTAATGCCTTGGGCATTATGAAAACGGCGCTATAGAAGTCTTTAGATTAGATTAGTCGTTCCTTCAGTAATTTATTTATAATCCACGAACACCCATTCATGAAAAACCCTGGCTTTGACTCTGTCGCTTTAATGGTTTCGATGAAGAACAAAGCTTAACGACGAGTCCTATCCAGTAAAGTATAAGCTTGTGTAAATACAGTAATGTGCGGAATAGTAAAGAATAGTATTATCGGATCTGATGGATCTCATCCGATTAATTCCTTGAAAAATGAGCAGGGTCGAGGCCATACGATCGCTAAGGGAAACCATGTACATTTACATTTTACATTTATTATCATGTAAACTGGAAAGATATTCCTACGAATATCTAGGGTCAACCTCCGGCTAACATGGCATATATACTTGAGCGCACATATACGGGGTATTTTCTACTGGGTCGAAATATTTTTTGGTCTGAAACAAGGCCGAATCGTAGGCCTCCATGTGATGGTATACGTCCGATGTAACAGGCACGGTGATATATACAGCAAGTATGACAGTAAAACATAAAGGTAAATGTAAAACATTTGTTTACACGCCGCTACAGTCTACAGAAACTTCTCAGAAGCGTGGTATCGAATTCGAAGAATCAGTTTTATATCATACAGATCTAGTCGTAGTTTATATGGTTGTTGCACTATATATATATACATATGTATGGTTATATATATGGCTATATATATATGGTTGTTGCGCAGTGTGTATATATATATATTAGCTAAAACTACTCTATATATAGGCCCTGTAGTGGTTTTAGTTCATTGTCACAGGTCTTACTATCGGCTTAAGCTAAAGAACATTTAAAAATTGTAAGAACCCTCACCCGCACTCTGAGTTAAAAGTTTAGGTTTCCTGGCAATGGTAGGCTTAGGGTAGGATTTGTTACAGAATGGGAATCTTAACCCCACATTGCTTGTCATAGTAAAGACCGTTTACGCATATAATTTACTCATGTTCACAGATTTCCCCACTTGTGCGGCCACAAACTGGGTAGGTCAAGTTTCACGAACACTGTGGTATGTGAAAATATGAGGAATTGAAGAGAGATTAAAATTAATTCCTGAAACACTGGGGTTTGTTAAAAGTGACTGTCGCTTGCAGCCATGGCACACACTTTTATCTAGTTCGCCCTCCTAAAAGACCACGCTGGGCAAAATGTCTAGCTGCATGCGAATTGCTAAAGCGAACATAAGAAAATACATGTTCTATGGTAAACTCCATCTAGTGTCCAGTGCAGAGAAGTGCCATGCGAACCAAAGTTATGAGACACGATATGTTAGCAAGATTGTTCAGCATGCATACTTTCGGCGTTGAGTATGTGCATACTTAGTCCAGTGCTCGCATGTTCTCACTAAAGAAGCAACAGGGAATTTGTTGCGAAACTTGCATACTTCTATACGCCATCTTGTAGCTCTAGATATATGTGTGGTGGCAGGTTTGAAATTTTGATATGACGCTGGTAGATGGAGTAAAGTTAAGCAGTGATAAGCTATAGGTAAGAGCTTGGATTGGCGACCGTCTGTAGGATTGCAATTGCAATTAAAATAATAGTAGTTCCAATGTTTAACGACATCTTATCGCATCAAAGGCCGTTGACGTCGCCCTCCTCCTTTATCCAGGCTTGGGACTGGCACTACTAATTAAAACAATAATAGCAATCACAGAGAGAGATATATATATATAGCGCCTCTTTAAGCGAGTCTCATCAGAGGCTCTCCCGACCCGACATAACAAAGCGATGATCGAACAGAATTGTTTTCAAGCTCTTACAGAAGAGATGTAAAGAAAGACCAAGGACCTCGTTTCGTAGGTTGCTTGGCAACCTATTCCAGAAAGTGCACCACCTAATGCCCACTCAGCCCTTTTCGCAATCCGTAAACGAGCGCCAAACCAAGTTGGGAGCTTCAGAAAGCTTGTCATAGTCCTATCTGAGCCCAAGCCGAAAAATCCTCTCAGCTTGGGACCACATTCCTGAGGAGTTTACATGGAGTCATGTAACTAAGTATGTTTACCCCTACCTTTACCTCTATCTTTACCTTACCTTTACTTTACCTTTTATCTTTACTATTACTTTTACCGTTACTCTACCCTTTACTCTACGTTTACTCTACCTCTTACATTTACCTTCAATTTTGCACTACCTTTTCTTTACTTTTATCTTTACCTTCACTTCTCAATCTTTACATTGTTCTTAACCTTGCCTGTACCTTTACTAGTTGTCGTAGGCAACAACTCCACATGTACTTACAGCCATTCGATTCCCGCAGACAGAACAACGAGATGCGTTAGGAGTGTCAGCGTTAGGAGTGTCAGGAAGACTGTTCGTGGAAAGCAGCAGTTGGTCCTTTTACCAACAGATTTCGAAGTCGCCATCTTAAGCAGTTGCCTTGAGGAATCACCGGCCGTTGACGTCACCTACTTCTGAACAGCGCAAGGTAGCCTCAGAAAACGGATCTGTGGTGTGAAATTTCCTCTTCCCGGCTGATTAAGAGGGATTTCGATGACAGCCAAAGCTTTGCAGGTCTTGACGATAATCCTCCTGCTTCCTCAAACAGTATGACCACGTCTCAAATTATGCGGGCAGATATTCTCCAGAAAGTTCGATGTCGGCCTAAACTTAGCTCTACTCTTAGGTCTTCGATTGTAGGCCTGTATATTCGGCAGAGTGTAGTTAGGTTTGCGCAGTAAAAAAAGCAGGTTTTGTGTTTTTCTCTGAATTTTTAGAGTGTAGTCCTAAGTCGCAGACTGAGCTCAAGTGTAGAACATATGACAAATGATTCAGGCAGACGACATCTCTCGATCGGCTCCTGTTACAAACATGCTCAGCAACAAGACTAACCCCGAGTCTTTTGCGCAGAAGTCAGCCAGCAGAACTATAGGTCTAGTAGCGCCTGATTGCCAAAGGGTCTCCACGAAAGAAGTCCAAACAACGGACATCTAAGGGACCTTTAGACAATGACGAGTTCAACGTCCTCTCTCGAATACGCTTTCACAGTATAATCCCTCATTTATAGGCCAACGGGCCTACGCATCCTGTAGTGTTTTTAACTATATAGGCCTATATAAAACGCCTACGCCTTTATATCAACACAACTTGCGGCAGTTTGCGAGAAATCTCCTTTGTGAAGAACGACCGAAAATCAACACAAATATTCATCAGTTATACAATCTTACACACAAAGACTTCTATGCCGCACAAAGAACAACGCTCCGCACGATTCTTTGCCCACGAATCCACTTTTGGATCCACACGGATCAGCTGCAGCTTCTTCAGAGACTGTCGCCTTAAACGAACAGGAATCCTGTTGGTACTTAACGGTGTTGTAATTTATGCTGGCGCACGTAAGATCCTTAAGTACTATTTCTTTCACTATCCGCGCTACGCATCAACCCCCACTGCGGCGTAACCCTACCCGATCTTAACTAGCAGCACCAGCGCATGCGCACTTAAGACTAATTCTTACTAAACATCTTACTATATACATATCCATAATATGTATTTAATATATAACATATGTCGTCTCTGTCTAGTTATATATGATTTACTCTCCAGTATTTTACGTCCAATATCAAACTCGCCATATGTGTGGTGATGTATTCAACTCTCGCCATCAGTGCCTGTGTTACCCGGTCTCCCCTTCGTGTAATTCAGCCCACCCCTTCCCCGGACTCCGCGACCCCATTGGTCGGTGCTCTGACCGGTCGTGATTTTAGTCGGCGTTCGACTGATGGCGCTTCGGTCGACTTCTTTATCTGTTTGACAACGGATAGAATTTATGGCCGAATCCCGAGGCTACGTCTGTCTGCCGACGAGGCTCGACAGCCCCCTGATTTATTATGCCCAAGACTTTTTCCTCTGCTCGTTATTGCGATACATTACTGGACCAGCGATTCCACACACACACTCTCTCTCTCGCTGTCTCTCTGTGTCTCTGTCTCTCTCTGTCTCTGTCTCTCTCTATCTCTCTATCTCTCTATCTCTCTATCTCACACACAGATACACTCGCTTATATACAAATAGCCGAGAGATCTATATATACATGTATATATCCGTAAATCTATAATTCCATATACATCTACCTATAGATCAAGAGCTACAGTTATATCTCTATATGTTTATGCATGCACATATATATACGTATTCTGTATATGTTTGTATGAGTATATCTATATTCTGGTCGAGGTGTGGTCACATTTATAAAATGTCGGATAAGTTATGGTTGTTGTAAAACATGCTTAAACAAAAGGTGGCATAAACTTGCGAAACAGTTTACGCAATTAAATGACCGGAGTTCTTAGACCTGCCTCGTGTTTTTCCATTCGGCTGTGCAAGTATAATCTGGATTTGTTGAGGTTTTATTGACAGGCGGTCTTTTGACGGTTAGAGATAATGGATCGAAAACAATCGGAAGGTTTTCAGTTCTAAGATTCTGAATGCATCAGCACTGTTTTCTTTTTCTGTTCTGTGCAATGTGGCTGCTAATAAATGTTGGCGCGGACAGAGGAAAAGACTAGGGGGGATTAAGCGTAGCATGATTTCTCTAGCTCTTTCTCCCTCCCTACAGTAATTACATCTATCTCCCCCACTATCTCTCGCTTTTCCTACGCCCTCTCTCCCTCTCTCTCTCTCTCTCTCTCTCTCTCTCTCTCTCTATATATATATATATATATATATATATATATATTTATTTATTTATCTCTGTCTGTCTGTCTGTCTCTCTCTCTCCCTCTCTCTCTCTATATATATATATCTCTGTCTGTCTGTCTCTCTCTCTCTATATATATATATGTATATCTCTCTCTCTATCTAGTTATCTATTTATCTATCTATCTATTTATCTAATTATCTATCTAGCTATCTATCTCTCCCTCTCACTCTATCTACCTACCTACCTATCTATCTATCTATCTATCTATCTATCTATCTATCTATCTATCTATCTATCTATCTATCTATCTATCTATCTATCTATCTATCTATCTATCTATCTATCTATCTATCTATCTATCTATCTATCTATCTATCTATCTATCTATCTATCTATCTATCTATCTATCTATCTATCTATCTATCTATCTATCTATCTATCTATCTATCTATCTATCTATCTATCTATCTATCTATCTATCTATCTATCTATCTATCTATCTATCTATCTATCTATCTATCTATCTATCTATCTATCTATCTATCTATCTATCTATCTATCTATCTATCTATCTATCTATCTATCTATCTATCTATCTATCTATCTATCTATCTATCTATCTATCTATCTATCTATCTATCTATCTATCTATCTATCTATCTATCTATCTATCTATCTATCTATCTATCTATCTATCTATCTATCTATCTATCTATCTATCTATCTATCTATCTATCTATCTATCTATCTATCTATCTATCTATCTATCTATCTATCTATCTATCTATCTATCTATCTATCTATCTATCTATCTATCTATCTATCTATCTATCTATCTATCTATCTATCTATCTATCTATATATCTATATATCTCTCTATCTCTCTCTATATATATATCTTTCTCTCTCTTTCTATATATATATCTATCTATTTATCTATCTATCTCTCTTTCTTTCTCTATCTATCTATCTATCTATCTATATGTATGTCTGTCTGTCTGTCTGCCTATCTATCTATCTATCTATCTCTCTATCTCTCTCTCTCTCTCTCTCTCTCTCTCTCTATCTATATATCTCTCTCTCTCCCCAGGACAAGGTTAAGATCAGTTTCCTCTGGTCAGCTGTTTGCCCCCAACTCAACAAAAAGGGAGGGAGGGAGGGAAGGTGTTCTTTCAGTTCTTATATTACTTGGACAGCCGATTACCGAGGGAACTATAGCGTAGATATCAGTCCTGACGTGGCGATACCTAGTAGATAGAGAAAATGGGCAATGAATACTGCACATTGGAACTGTCGAAAATCTTGAATATGGGACATTTTATACAACCAGCCCAAAAAGCCGCAACCCGCGACCAGCTAGTTTTTCCAGCCACTGGCTCTGAAAACTAGCCCAGTTGGGCGGGAAAACCGCGAAATTGGCAACCCTGGATTCCACCCACTTACGCCTTTCACGGCTTGCGTCTTCTAGCAGTCGAAGAGATCTCACTTTTAAATAATTGCATTACTTTCAACGATTGCCTATTAAATATATCTAATAAAATTATTCTTTAAAATATTTTTATTGCATCTACAGTTGTATCAAAGATTTCTCTCATGTCACGGAGCTTTTTCATGTACGTGGCTGTGAAGGATCTCAGTCATCGCACCCGATAAATTCATTGAAAATGAGCAGGGTCAAGCCCACAAGGTTGCTATAGAAAACTGTGTACATTTACATTCAGTTAGCTACATCCAAAGACGAAGGCTCAGGTTACAGCTACACTGGTTTAAGCTTACGTCAAGGCGTCAACGGGGATGAAGACGCCGGTTCGCATACCGATAATGGTTTATTTAAGAGATCTGAATCTCGGGCTAGCACGGTCCGTACACGACTACATGTGGGCCTTAGAAAGCGTGGCATACACAACTACACGTGGTCCTTAAAAGCCGTGGCACCCAGTCAAACGGGCAGCAGTGGTGAAGATTCTCACCCAACAAATTCATTGAAAAATGAGCAGGGTCGAGGCAATTTCGGTCGTTACAGAAAAACGTACACAATTAGGTATTGGTTAAAGTGTATGTCAATTCGCCTGTGCACGAGAATTCTGGTTCACATGTCGATCGTAGATACATTTCAATGAGTTGAAATCTTGGGCTAGCACGGTCTGTGCAAGGGACCTTAAAAATTACTTTCGATGCTGTTGTCGACAAAAGTCGACAATTAGGGGCAATATTCAGCCTATAGCCCTGATTTTTAAAAATTATTTGGCCACGATAGTGGCGCCTAAATTTACATTTAAAGGTTATATTTGCATCACGGAGCTTGTAATTTTAAAAAAATATGAAAGCTATAAGGTCTGGTGTGTAGGTTTCTTCTGCAGCTTGCTCGGAAGTATATTGGAAGGGTTGAGTTAGCACCAGATTAACGTATTGTAATCAGACTCAAAATTGTTTAACTCTTTTTGTCAACATCGAAACAACATGTGATTATGTACACGTACCCGCTTTTCTATAGCGACCGTATGGCCTCAATCTTGCAAATGTATTTACTATATTTATCGGGTGAGATCCTTCACCACCGTTGCCCATTTGAATGGGCGCCACGCCATTTTAGGTTTCCGTTTCGGCGTATTGTTACAGTAACTACATATGCAAAGCATAAAATAAAGAGCACTCAACTGTGAAGTGTATACGCATACAGAAAATTTTAGTGCTTACGAACTGTAGCCTAGCTTTAATGACTGTAAAACTGAGCATTATTATTATTGCATTTATTACGCGCGCAAGGTCAGTAAATCTGAATCTGAGGCGCGAAGTAATTGTGAGTGAAGGACTTGCTCAAGGTCCCTACACAGCAACCGTCTGAGGGGAGGCTCGAACCCGTACTCTCCGCGTTACAAGCCGAGCGCTCTATCCAAACGGCTACCGTGTCCCACAATCGGTACCGTGCCCCCAAAAATTAGTGTCCGCATTTAATTAAAATCGAGTTCATAAGATATATTTTAACGCCAACTTGTTAGTTAAAATGACGCGTCATCCGCCGAAACAGTTTACAAAACCTCTCAACCGCAAGTTGATCAGATCCAGAATCATATCTGAGCATTCACCATCCACACCCACTGGTTGCAGGTAGAACGGTAAGCTGCCGCCGACCGCCACCATCACCGAAATTTCTGGTCACGGGCTTGCGCGAGCCTATCCTGAATTTGCAGCCAGAATTCGGGTAAATCAGATCCTGCCCTACTCAAGGTCCATAGTAGTCTTATCTTATCTGTTGGAGAGGGGGTTTGTTCCTCGTTGCCCGTAAGGGTGGCCGGTGATGTCCGTCCCTTTGGCAGAGTAAGATCAGTGGTCGACAACAGTGGGACAAACGATACCTACGGGCGAATTGCGAATGGGGAAATGAATCCCTGTTGGGGAGTGTCTGAACCAGTGACATGAGAGTTTATCCAGTTACAAATCAGTAAATCGGGTTTACATTCGAAGAAAGATAAGGAGATAGAGGCGAGGACCTGGGCTTAATTGGTTGTACGCTCGCTTTTTAAGGTCAAGGGTGCGGGTTCGAAGTTCCCTGGGACAGCACGTCATTTACACACAACTGCTTATTTAATTTAACGTCTGCGTGTCAGCTTACTGGTAACCCTTAAATGGGGTGGCGCCCATTCAAACGGGCAGCGGTGGTGAAGGAACTCACCCGATAAATTCATTGGAAAATGAGCACGGTCAAGGCAATACGATGGCTATAGAAAAACGTATACATTTACATTCACGAAAGGCGAAAGTGGCGATTCCTGATAGTGCAACGGTGCCAATAATCCAGCTGGAATCAAAGCCAGCTGTAGGCTCACTTACAAGGCGTAATTAACAAATCAAGCCACCAAAGTATAAAAGCTCCGCATATAGGATAATCCCTTTGACTTACAGATAATCGTAGAACAAAAACTGATCGAGAAAATGCTACAGACGGAAGAGAGTTTACTATAGACTTGAATAATACAACTGAAATTTGATAAGACTCCTTGCGAAGTTCAGAAGCGCACATGAAGCCGGGAAATCTTCAACCGCGCACCAAAATGAAGCGTCACAGCAAACCCATTTATTAAGAACGTCTAGACGGCTATATAGGCAACTTAACACCGCTCAAAATCAATATGCTAATTTATGCAAAACCGGCATTGGAAGAGATCTATGTGAAGGCATGTCTATAATCCATCAATGGTGGCACATGCTGAAGTACAACTTAGTCTGGGGCGCACTTCCCACAAATATCACTGAAAGCTTTGTTTAACACCTACCCAATAATTGAGCTAACAAACTCCGACATAAACTCATGACTTGACAGTAAGCTGCAATTTAAAGAAACCAGAAAAATGATCTTCCAACGAGATATGTAAATTGACTGTAGGCCCTATAATATACATATTTAATGATCTGCAGGCCATAATACACTAGATGTAAAGGCTCCCTAATCAGCAAGTTCTGCTTTTCAAGTGCACACGAGCCGCCAGTTCAGGTTGTACTGTATGTGGCTTTGATTCGTATGGCGGCGGTACAAACAACATTAAAGCTTCACTTTGTTTTTCTAGATTGCACACGCAGCAGTAAATAAATTATAAACCAAATCCTGGTTTTAAATGTTTTACCAGTGACAATAATCTGTTGAGACCACATCACTGTACATTCACTGTTTATCTCTTTCGTTTACCATTGTCCTCCCCATAAGTATCCACACCTGCGTCAAAGCTGAATTTATTATCCATCTATCTTAATTCTTTTAAATTTAATTTAAATTTAAGTGACAAACGACATGAATTCATTTGTATTAAACCAAAACCCAGTACAAATTACAGTTTGAACAGCCAATAATAAAATACAAGAACCACAATGCAAAGTGTTACCACAAACACAAAGAAAGCTAACCATGCACCGACATTTTGTACCACAAACAAGATCCCACATAAAAGTGAATAAAAAGGACTAATTCTCATATGCCAACTACCCTCCATGATAATACCGTTAACTTTTACTGTCAGAAACCAACTGGTTAGAAAATACAGATCCAATGCTGAATAAATAAGAGCAAAATACTAAAGCAGAGATTCAGGTGGTCAGAATTTAACCGATTTAGACAACTAAGCAGGAATGTCTAAACACATTTGTTCGTTACTGAAACAACTGATAGTTTAGCGATCACATCATGCAACAAAAGGAGCACATCAAATAAACTACACTAATTAACCTTTAAGAACAAGTACTAAATGCTCTTGGGAATCCATCGACAGCAAGCACATTAAGACATTGCAGTCAGCAACATTGTCAGCCAAGGGGGTCATGTGGTTTCCACCCTGTCCAAGTACTTCCAGATCGTGTTTTTCATTTCCACTTTCCGCCCCAAGTAAGCAAGAAGCATATTCCAAGTATAATCCAAGTAGCTTAGATACACTGACACTGCTTGCTTACCGATGAACTTTTGTTTTTGATGAACTTACACCACTGAAGCTTGCATAGGAAGCACTTTTGTGTGGTACTTTAAAAAGAGCTAGGTAAATGTCTAGATACATAACCTAATGTTAATCAATCATTTGGATTCATGGCAGCACTGGGCTTTTTGACATGGGAGAGATAGCAAAAGGCTTCCTAGAATGGAGGAACAAACTTTAAGTTCATGACAAATTCCACTAGCACATGAAATTGTAAACAAGTGGTTTATAAATTTCTAGGGAGCACATGAAAAGACCAAGGATTCAGTTGGGAAGGCTCTCTGGCATTCTCTGCAGAGCTGCCACTGTTCGGAAAATACTCCAAATACGGTAATACTAGGTGTGTACTAACAGTAGAAATGAAAGACACCCAGAACCCTCCGTTGAAACAAGCAATCCCGTTTGTAGTCAACTAAGGTCTATGGTAAGTAAGTAAGTAAGTAAGTAAGTAATGCATTTGTTAACACGCCATTTGTCCATCGACTGAGCGAGGAATCGTAGGCGAAATGTTTTATGGTAAATGTTTTTGAGTCTTCTGAACAGAAAAATGTGACCGATACTGCACCACTGTACATCCAAATAAATTAACATCTGCAAAAACTCCAGTTGGTACAAATGCATCAGCTTCTGTTGTTCTGGCATTGAATTAGCTTGGCAGCACTTATGCAGAAAGCATAAACTTAATACAGATTACGTCAATTCGTCATGAAAAGCCTTACATGTGTGCAAAAATAAAGCAAGTTACTCACAGTAGCATTCAGAATAAGAGCTATATAATAACTACTGCTGCACAACAATCTATAACCATACCCTAGTTCCGTGACATTACAAACATGTTACGGGGCTTGGTCCTAAATCTGCAAAATGGAGCCCGCCTCATAGCCTCATAACCTATAAAAAGTGTTATTTGTGTAATCGTAAGCTCAAGATTTTCTACAGCACCCAACAAAAGCCAAGTGGTGGGAAATCCTGAGGCCCAAAGTCGGAAGTTAAGCTACAACCTAGTTTCGATTTAATTCGTCCACTGAGAAATATGTAACAGTGAAGGAATGATGTGAGCTTTGTCCAGGGGTTTTCATACCATAATAAATTATGCTGTAAAATTCCCTGAACTTGGACAGCACTGTTCTAAGCATATCTCCATCCTGCTGCTTACGATCTCAAAAACTAGCATTTGCTCTCAACACAGCAACACAAAATGGGACTTTGTAAAGAGCAGCGAAAACTATGTTAAATGAGTCATGCATGCTACAAGACGTCTACAAAATCTATATCCAAGCAGAAAAGAAGACTACCAACGTTTCAAATATACGCAGTTCAGACAACAGATTGAGTTACTCAATACAAGACAACAGAACCATTAAATAATGTGAAGAAATGTAACATCATACAATATGAGATTTATACAGCGCCCTTTCTGGACAACTCCTCAGCGGTTTACGCAAACGATCATGTAACCCAATAAAACATTTTGACCATAATGTTGTTACGTGGGAGATGCTCAGCATAGCAACCTAATGCCTTTTCCAAAGAGCTGTGCCGAAAAATCCTAATGCTCAAAGAAATACAGTCTGCATTCAGCAAACTACCATCACAAACGACCGCTACAGAAACAATAAAAATAAAGTGGCCTCACCAACTATTAGAAACATAATCTAGCTCCACTGCGTAGACATAAGACTAGCTTAATGAGGTACAATGCAAGTTACAATCCATTGGGGGACACTTGTGGAATGGCATATCTATATGGTTTGGACATCTTTATATGCTGGCGACACCTACCGTCAGTTTTTGAAACTGCCTCAGAGGAAAGTCAGTGAGTGTAAAACCAGTCAGCCTCCTCTTAGGTATGTGACAGTTATCACAGACACAAATTTGCTAGTGTTGTGATAACAAGAGACTCAGTAAGCAGTGGAAACAATGACACTAGGTGTCGCCAGCATCTAAAGACATCCAAATTATACAGATCATACCATTTCTGTCACTTTCATAGAGTCCCCCATACAATCAAAGGACTGGGAGAGATCTCCTAACACAGTAAACACTGCCCTTGTTGTGTTACTGCATTGTTGCCTTTGTTGCCTCAGCTGTTGTGTCCATGTTCAAGTTTTCAAATCACCAGTTTCTTACTAACATCAGAAATCCCATCATAGGATAAATGACCATACACTCACCATTAAAAAGACCTATTTTGAAGCAATCTTCACAGACCGTACTGAGTGACCATTCTTAAGTTAGTCAAACTAGATTAATAATTAAGTAATTACAATACCAGATGTTTTTAAAGCAACTGATGACCAAGGTGACTCAGTTATAGATTTTATAATGTCATAACACAACCAACTTATTCATTCTGTGACATGATTTCATCACATAACATGATTCACTAATTAAATTTCAAAGAAGTGTGAATGAAATGAAAAGATATGTGAAGTTTGCTTATCTGTAAAAGTTGTTCATCTGTGAAAATTCTTTATTCGTGAAAAGCTTCTTAAAATTACTTTCGTTATATTATACTTTCCTACATCACAAATTCAACATCACTACCTTGTTTTGATTACAAAATGTTGTTCAAAACAAGCCAATAAGACAGCAAACACAGACATAAAAATAGCAAAAAGTAGCTCAACTTAGCAGAGCGGGTACAGGAGATGGCAGAGTCATTAACTAGAAGAAAAGGCCCACGAGCAACATTCAGAATATGACCCATAAACACATTCCTCGCAGAAAAAAATACAATACCCCACGGGCTCTTTGTCACGGGGTTGTCGCAAGTACGACTCACAAAAAAGTCAGAAGCGCAGCAGCGGTGCAAGAAAATTGATGTTTCTAGAAGATAATTTACAGCTGATTTGTATGTGAATGCCTTTCACAACGACGACGACAACGACAACAAAACCACATCTTTTTAAACAGAACTCAGACAGACATGATGTTGATAAGTTGAACATTAACGTCGCATCGCCAACTCAGCAAGCAGAGCAGCTGCCCTCTGGTGGCCGGTAGGTTGGCGTCGCTTCAATCGGCTTCAGTTCAATCACTGTTGACAACAAATGTCAAGGATCAGATAACAAGGCCAATGTACAATTTCAGTCATCAGAGAAACAAATAACTTCACAGCTCTACTTCAACAAGTACTCCAAAACCTCATTCAAATGCAGTCTTTTGGAGCCATACTGAGAACTGCCTTATTACACGGTCATGTTATAATGACACTACTTTCTCCAGCTGAACTATATTTGGGATCCATGTTCCTGACTGCTTTATATCAGAATTCATGTCATAATGAAGCATGTTATAGGAAGTCTCTGGTGTATTTCATGTAGATGAAATATTCCAGAGGTTTCTCTAAGTGAAAACAAACGAATGTATGCACGGTTCACAGAACAAAACTCTGGAGAACCTCATAAAAACAGTAGTCTATTGCATATAAATGGATACCTTCTCCAACATCGGAACGATCTTTTGTTTCCATGCCAGGAAGAGCAGCTGCGATACGCCTGAACATCTGTAAGAACGACACGAGAAGTCAAAAGTTAACACTTTGGTAAAGTAGGGTTAGCTCATTTATTCCATGGCGCGGTCAACCAAAGTCTTCCTGCCACTAATTGCTAATCACGGATGCTGCTGTAAAATTTATTCATTTGGCTCTGCCTTTTCGGAAGCAAACGATGTTTGCTGACTTAGTCATTCAAATTTCTCTAATATCATTCTAATAGTCTACACTATATGCTGTTCTATTTTTACATTCTGGTTTCTTTATTATTTGTGTGCTATGTTTGCTATGAAAAAGCTGGATTCCTACAGAAAAAAGTGCCAAACTATCAGTTTAACAATTAATCTCTCATTATTTTCACTTGTTCGTCAGGCTCTCATTTCAATCCTTTCACCTGCCTTGTTATTAATAAACAATTACTATAAACAGTAGCAGCAGTAGCACTGGGAATAATCGTAGTAGTAGCAGTAGTAATGGCAAGGATTTGTAGTAACTCTGATAGTCCAGAAAAGCTGCAAACCTGCTTGATGTTGTATCCAGCCTTAGCACTTGTTTCCACGAACATCACGTTCAGTTCTTTGGCTCTTCTCTCTCCCTCTTCAAACGACACTTGCCTTTTTTCAAATAAAAGGTACAAATTACAGCCAAACCATCAACACTTTAAACCATGCTTTGCTGGTCAAGTATAGTTACACAGTCTCCCTACAAGAAAAGTCCGGTGTCAATTCTTCAAAACAGCTGCCCCCTAAATAGGTGACAAATTAAGACTCCTTTGGTTAGGATGCTGAAGCGACCATCAACTGATGCATATGCACTAAAGCTGCACATGCATATACCTCGCCAAGATTAGCTAAACATGACTAAGCACCTTTTGTCTGATAGATCGGTCTTATTGCCGACAAGGACAATGATGACGTCACTTCCTCTTTCGGTTCTGACGTCATCGATCCACTTAGATGTTTGCTGGAATGATGTGGCATCTAGAAACAAGAGCAGAAAATCACATCATCAGAGATACGCTATTCTGTTTCTCGCATAAGCTTATCTAAAATGTTTGTGAAACTCAGTTCTTTTGCCAGCAACTTTAGCACTATGTCCTTGTACCATGAAGCAAGAATACAAATGGCACTTTAAGTCACTATCCGAACTCCATTCATGCACCTGAGTCATAAAATAATTAAATAAAACACCTCAAGTTGTATGAATCATATAACCATTGGCATTCACACTAAATGCTGACAGTGTTAAGTGCAGCAGAATTAGCTCTCCATTTAACATTGTTCTCAATATCATCATTTTCACATTAGACTACAAGATTAGACTATACATTAGACTATGCCAAATCTAGTTTAGTATCACGAATTCACGTCTATTGAATATTTCAAAACATATATGCATAAAAGTCATGAGTTTTCATTCAATTGTTTATTACCTGGCAGATAAAAACAGCAAGCTCATTCATAATTATAATCATCTTATTAACTTACAAACTACAATGATAACCACATACACATATGGTGCAAATATTTATAAATATGTACCCAGTAACTGACTGTACACTAAGAGAGCTTTACATACATAACTGAAGATATACTAAGAGTTACATAAATATAAACATATATATATATAGAGTTATATGAGTTATATATATACGTATACTATATACATATACCTGGTGAGTGTATACTAAGATATACATAAGAAAGCTGAATATACATATAACAATATAATCATATGCAAACAAAAACTTGTAAATTACTTAAATAAAACTCAAATTTGTCATTCATAGCTTAACTCCAAACAGCTTCATGTTACAGGGTTTTGCACCACAAAATAAACATTAAAGGTGGACTAACAGTTTGAAGATTTATCTTACTGGTTATGTCATAGACAACAATAGCAACCGATGAATCACGGATGTAAGAAGGAATTAGACTACGGAATCTTTCTTGTCCTGCTGTATCCCAGAGCTGCAGTCGTATCTGAAACGATAAATATCATACATTCTGATATCTCCTTTATCTCCCCATTCGACTTCTACAGTAAAATACAACTGACCCTAGATTTTGGTTTCCCTCTTAGCAGTGTAGTCACCACGATCCTCAGCTAAGGCCTTGTGCTATAGAAGTATTCTGATTAGATTAGACCAGAGTACTTGGATTAGAATTCTGATTAGATTAGACCAGAGTATTTGGATTAGAATTCTGATTAGATTAGACCGAAGTATTTGGATTAGAATTCTGATTAGATTAGACCAGAGCACTTGGATTAGAGTGGGTGAGATTAGATTTCATTAGACTGGAATAGACTAGAAGATAGAGAAATCTCTTAGAATGTCACAAAATATAGAAATGCAATCCTACCCACTAGAAATATCAGTCTATCAGACTGCATATAACCTCAACCCAACTCAGTGCTTCAAATGCAAACAGGTTTACGTGAGAGCAAAATTATTATGCATATAGATCTGTTTTACTTAGCTTGAGTTTGGTCTTAACTGCCAGGCATTTATATACAATATAAAGTGATGACACAAAAAATATTAAAACAACTTACTGTTCTATCTTCCAGATACATGGTCTTTGAAAGAAAGTCAATTCCAATCGTTGCCTACAAAAGGAACAACAGAGGAAAAAACAAGTCCTAAGTGTTTTTCCATCTAAGATTGACCGACATCATTATCGAACAAAACATCAATAAACACACATCTGTCTGGTAATGGAATATAACAACTGATTGATCTAGTTTTTCGCTGTAGCTCATAATTTTGGTTCATGGAACTTCCTAGTCACAATACAGCTGACTTCTGCCTCCGACATGTTCTTTTAATGCATGCATTAAACTGTGCCACCATCTTTTCCTGTCACGGGGCCTACATTTTGTGTCAACATAACAGGTGATCAAGGTGCATCGGAAATAGATAATCCAGGTGACCACAGTATAAAGCTATAAAGCATAGTACAGGTGATTCAGGTATTAGAAACAAATGATCCAGGTTTACAGAACTGGTGATTACGTAAGAGAATGGGTAATCCAAGCGAATAGGAAACAAGGTCCAGGTATACAGAAGATGCGATGAAAGTGCTACAGTGTGATTAAGACATAGCTAAATGTCAACTGCATGAGTGAGTCCAGTTCTTTGTAATATGCTGAAAAACAGCTATTATGCAGTACAGCAAACTCGAAACTGATCAGTATTCAATTTATAAATCTACAACTACAAAGCAAAAAGAATTTAAATTATATCAGAACCAAAAACTTACAAATGAATAGCTCAAACACAAAATTTTATTAAAAAACTGTGGCAATATATACTGAACAGCTGAATACGCCTAACACAGTATATGAATCCACACAAACCTGGTATGAGTTGTCAAAACTATCATACATAAATCTCGTGATTAGAGATGTTTTACCAACTGAAACACACACACAGAAGATAAAGGAATTACAGCAAAAAACCTCTCCATTTACCAATAACATGAAGTAATCATTAATATTTCTTTAAATGACTGCATCAAAACAAATGACAATTTAACAGCTAAGGCCCAAAAGCAGACTTTTTTATGTAACACTTATATTTGACCATGATCAAAACTCTGAAGTCATACGATTCTTTGAGTTAGGTCCAAACAAGTTATTAATAATTTTAAAAATCTTTCTACTGTGTTTTATCCATATTTTAAAGAATTTCTTCACAAGAATAAATTCATTCAAAACTTTATTTATGAACTGCACGATTTAATTATAATAAAGAAGCTCGACTTACCACTTTGTTCTCCCAAGAACACCAGTTTGAACTTTTGTAACGGATTACCATACTCTGATGTTTTGGACATTTTCAACAATCTGCCTTAAAGCAACAATCACATAATACTGAAAATCAAGATCTTATTTATTCCTTATGCCAACACAATTTAGTTTTCTTCTAAAAGTGTTATTTACAAATAACTCTGCTGACAAATGTTAACGTAAAATGATCTATCAGACCCAATCTTTAGAAAATTTCTGGAAGTGGTGATCGAGTACTTCCTGAATCCCATTTACGAGTAAACTGCTTGAGCCCTCCTCCCCATAATTTAGGTGCAAGAACTGCCAAAGTTTGAGCCACCTCAAAATCTTCTTCAATTATTAATCACAAATTGAAAATTATAACCATGTTTGGTAACTTATGTTTATAAAATGTCAATTATAAACAAAGACTAACAAATACAATACAATAAATGATGCAGAATGTCAACTCACTCCAGCAAAACATATTTATCTCAAGTGTGGGATGGGAGTATGAAGTATGGGAAGTTTAATTAGCCCCAAATTAATTAAACAAGTTTATGCCATGATGGGCTGTCTCTTTGGAAATAATCTCCCAGTGGAACAGCTAAGCATTCAGTTCTTTTCAACACCAAGTACATGCCATTTGCATTAAATATGCCAAAGGATCTTTTCATCAATTGGTTGCTGTATGTAATAAAATGCATCTTCTCAAACACTGTCGTGCGCTACACAATTTTCGCCTGCATGGCGTCTTTATGTAAATGTAATGTAAATGCCCTAAATTTCTCAGCCCACACAAAACCCAAATCAAGGAGACCAGCCTATTCACTAGTGCTATATCAAATCAAGTCTGCAACAGTAAGGTTGTTTGGTCAGTTTTGGTGCCAGGTCGGAATCCAGAGGAAGGGTCTAGCTGTGGCAACAACATGGTGCTACAACGGAAATCATTGGTCATGAGAGTCATGGGATGGTGTTGAAGCAGAAGCAGCAAAATAGGATAGCTCGGAAAGTTTGGTTTTCAGCCTCGACTGACAACCTGCAAAGAGAGAGGGCAATCGGAGGAGTGCTCGTATCGACAAGTGAGAAATAAGGATAAGCAAACGTCGTGGTTTTCGGGAGTTCGTTCCAAAGAGCTGGCACCGCTGAGTTTAAGGAGCGGTTACAGAATTTCACGGAGGAGTCTGAATGCTGTGACAGAGAAAGATATGAGCATGCCTGTTATGCTTGCTAACAAAACTCGTCTTAGAAGTGAAGCAACGATTACAAATAAAACAAATGCGATAACAACTGAAAGAATGAAAACAATCACAAGCAAAACAATGCGCTATAAAAACCTAAGCGGCTACATGGCATCGTGACATCAGCATCATCTTTTTGACTTACAGACAACAATGCGCGAAGATGTGAGGAAAGCGACGTGGTTTTCAAATGACAAACTCCGAGCTTCTTTTCAATCTCTAGATCTGAATTTATTATTTACAGCTGACTGATATTAAACAAAAGGGTTAAATCGCCTTCGACGTCCAACGAAATTTTGGCCGCTGCCGATACTTATGGCATCTGCACGCTGGTTCCCTGTTATGCATTTGCATTATGACCGACGCGTCATTCGGCTTACATTTTCATGAAAAAGCAGCTCGATGATCACTTAAATTTGAAAAGAACTAATTTAAAAACTTAATGAAAGTGTTTAAACAAAAAATTCAAATGTCAGCGTGTAACGCATGGTGATCCACTGTGTTCGGCGCAAATATCATAGAGTAACAAATTACAACCTCTTCACTGGCACTGCAAGGTCATCTGATTGTCTTTCTCTGGTCATACCTTGGGCTAGAACTGTTCTTAGTAAAAAGCATTTTCGGTTGCTGGACCAAAATTCTGGAATTCCCTCCCTTTGTCTGTTCGTTCTGCTCAGTCGCTCCTGTCATTTCGTTCTCAACTTAAAACTTACCTGTTTCAAATTGCTTATCCACCATAGGCTGCCTCTCTGTCGTGCGGACTGACCTTCTGGATATCGACCTGATTGTGGCTTGGTTTTGGTGTGCCATCGGTTGATGCCTTGTGCATTAGACACTGGCGCATTAGAAGTTCCTAATTATTATTTGGCTGAGAAATTTCGAAGATTTACAGTTACATTCTTTGTATTTAGAACGCTATATTGTAGAGTTTCAGTCATTTCCTCAGACAGCCACGCACATTGGGTCCATTGCTGGCCCGCGCTGTGCCACTGGTGGCAACTGGTGAGCAGATACAAGCCCAGTGTGAGTCCATTGGACGTAGCTGTCACGGTTCGTTAGAACCCACGTTTTTATTCGATAGAACTACAATTACAAAACATTCGGCATACAATCTTACAGTCTGGACACAGTTTTAAGACAGGAGTTTCACTAACCAGACTGTATGCAACTTAATGATGAACAATAATACGATACTATATGCAGGCCTACATTACAAACAAGAAATTGCAAAAATGCAAAGATACAATCGAGACGAATCCTCATAAGAAGCTCAAATAACATTTCAGTTCTGTTAGGGCCTATATATTTCCTTAACGTCGATATAGTTCTATTCGCATGGTTGACCATCAAGTGAGCGAGCTTTAATATCATATCGGCCTACAAATTTTCTTGTCAGTTTTATCTGTTCATAATAGAAATGTTAATGAGTAACTCATGTAGAGATTTGAAAAGTTCAGTTTTCAGTCTGGAGTGAAAGTCCCTATGAGAGAGGGCAAGCAGAGCTATAACGCTCACATTTACAGATTTAAAAGGAGGATTAGTGAACTGACGGAGGTCTTTCAGAAGTTTGTTCCAAAGAACTGGCCAAGCATATATAACTTAAGGAGCCGTTGCAGAGCGAAAAAGAGACTGGAGGCTGAGATAGAGAACGGTCTGTATGCTGGGTCAATACAATGTAACGTCAACATTTTCTGAAGGTTCTTAAAAGGCAAATTGTTACACAAAATAATGTCAGGTTACGTATTTATTATTTTATTCCGTGGACTCTTGCTGAATTTACAGTCAATTGCTTGGTGGCGCCGTTCCTATATTCACACACGTCATCTGGCGTGTAATTGTTCCTAATATTTAGTTTGTGTTCCGGTTAAGGCGACATCTCGTGAAGCAAGGTAGCGTCACTTCGGTCGTCTAATCTCTTGGTGGACATGATGGCGGCGATTGGGAGGTGTAACGTTTTGCGCGCAGCTTTTCGAGCCGTCAGACCGGCTACAGTTGGAAATGTCGGCCTTCGTAGTGTAGCGGCTTTCCACACCTGTGGTTGGTGTTTCTCTAGTTTGCTATTTTGCATCGATTTTTGTGATCTTTGCCTGTATACCGCACGTAGGTCATGGCACACCGATACTGACCTTGAGTGCATAGTAGGGTCTACTATCCTGCTTCATAAAAGCTAAAGCGAATAAAACCTGAAATTGATTAGGCCCTACAAGGGATTTAACTAGGTTTTGATGCCATTTGCGTTGATGTTTTGCCCTGCCATGTTTTAAAAACACAGAAAAACTTGTATGTCGGAATGCAGTGGCACGGTTTTATACATGGTTGCAAATGATTATGACAACGTTCAATGAATATTGCACTATTAAATATTTTAAAATAATTTTTTTTTATTTTCTGAAGTATTAAATATTCTTTTTTATTTTCTTAATTATCAACTTTGTTGAGAAGTTAGACAGTTGAAAAAGTTTGGAATTCAGAAGTATTGTAATTCTTCTGTACTGTAGGTCACCGCTATGCAGCTCTGCCACAGGCCAAATCAAAACCTGGAGCTCAAGGGAGGATTGTGGCAGTCATAGGTGCCGTTGTTGATGTTCAGTTTGATGAAGATCTTCCACCAATTCTCAATGCCCTTGAAGTTGCCAACCGCAAGCCTAGACTGATCCTTGAAGTGGCGCAGCACCTTGGTACAAAATTCAAAACATTCATCAAGACTCCACAACTTAATTATGTATTTTAGCCTGGTTTAATACTTTTCTTCACCACTTACACAGACATGTACATTCATCCAGCATTACCTGCTTACAGAGTCTTGAAGACATAGTTAAATACCTGATAAAATGCATACATGCTTAGTTACATATTTACATATTTAATACATCCTTACTGACACATCTTTAGTCAATAATTTTCAAATAACAGATGAGAAAATTTTTTAAGTGATCAAAAAGATGAAAATACGAATGGACAAAGTAGGTGGTTTAAAAATGAAGATCTGTCCTGGAATTCATAAAATGAGGAAGAGAAAATAAATCTGATGGTCAACTTTCCTTGTATAATTCCTACCATTTTGTGTGTTTGTCCTTGATAGTCAAGGTTGACATAATATGGTTTATGTTTAATTGAACAACATAATAGTTGAATATAAACATAATCTTCAAAGTTAAGTCTAACTAATTGCTTAGCAGCTAGCTGAGATGGCAATGACTTCCAGGTCCCAGGTGAAGAAGTAATACAATGTACACATACTAGGTACTGATAGGAAGTATTGAAAAATGTAAAATAAGAAGTCTTATGAGTGTTAATCACATGATTATATTATTATAATGCTATAATAATATGTTATATTTATAACAATAGAATGTCGTTATCCCTCAAGACTTTAAAAATCTACAGAGAATAAAGAGAATGTATAATAAGTAATGATGGAAATGATAAGGACTGATGTATGGGTGGAAATTATTATTATTACAATTTAAATTTATATTGAGTACTTACAGAAATGATAATGAATCATGTGTAGGTGAGAGTACATGTCGTACCATTGCTATGGATGGAACTGAGGGATTGGTTCGTGGCCAGGTTTGCACTGACACTGGCACCCCTATCAAGATCCCGGTTGGACCAGAAACCCTTGGCCGTATCATCAACGTCATCGGTGAACCCATTGACGAACGTGGGCCAGTCAATGCTAAGACGTACGTGCATTTTACAGGATTAGTCAATGACTATTTTCACTAACTGTTTCACTAACTATTATCACTTGAATTTATGTACAGCGCCCTTTTCTTCGGCCTCGGCCGTGTTACGGCGCTATAGAAATTGTCTTATTATTATTAACTGATTTAAAATTAAGCATCTGCACATTGCTACGTAAGTTGTAGTGTTAATACTTGGAATTATCATTAGTTATTAATTGTGAAATAATGTTTAACTGTATTTATGGTGCCAGCAGAAATTTTCTGGGTTCTGCATAATTTTGTATAAGTTGCAGGTTCTTATTTTTTGGTTAACAATGAAGCTTAATTCTTGTAGATTAGCCTATGCTTCTAAGAATGTTATCTGCTGAATGTGATTAGGTATATTCAGAAGACATTGTTTTTATTAGTTAAATTAAGTATTGTTTAGTTGAAAATTAATTAAAGGCATGTAATACTGATAAATTTGTGAATTGTAGCTATGCTGAAATCCATGCTGATGCTCCAGCGTTTGTTGAGATGAGCGTTGAACAAGAGATCCTGGAGACTGGTATCAAAGTTGTCGATATGTTGGCTCCGTACGCCAAGGGCGGCAAAATTGGTGAGAGTCGTAACAGTTCTTTGAATTACGTCTACATCCCCATTACTCAAGTTAGGATACTAAACTAAAAGTTTAGATGTTTCATCCATTCTGACTGGCTTCCTGCTATTCCTGCCCGTGAATTTTAAAGTTCACCGTTGATTTTTCTGGTTTGTTGAGAAGCGAATGAGGACAAGAAAGAAAAGGAGTACAAAGAATAGAAGGAAGTTGAGTAGGATGAAGTGAATAAGGAAGGAGAGGACGAGGAGGAATATAATTTGTGCCGATGGTTTTGCAGAGTCAGTGCCTGGCTTCGGCTGCTCAGTAGGCCCTACATGTATTGCAAAATTTAATGATCTGGAGTTCCATCATTCTTCGTTTGGTCCGTGACATCCATGAATTCCAGTTGATCTCATCTTCCTCTTCCTCCTTATCTTCCTATTCCTCTTCCTCCTCTTTCTCCTTCTCTTCCTCCTGCTCCTCCTCTTCTTCCTCCTCCTCCTCTTTCTCCTCTTCCTCCTTCTCTTCCTCCTCCTTCAGAGGGAGACATCACCAACAGTCGATGGAAAGTAATGAGGCGACAAATGCATTGCGAGACTTTCGTCTCATCTCCGGATACAAATGTCTGATTTTTGGGTTTGTTGATGTGTTGTATTGAATTTTATGGTCAAGATTTTATTTAACATTTAGAAAACAGCATTTTTTCAGATGATATGCTCTAGTTTAGTGCTTTCTGGGATCTGGTTTAACCTCTGCTTGTTATGCATAACTTGACCGTGGTGCCATTTTGTTTGACCATAATTCATTGATATCTGGTCATAAGTGCTGCTGTAGCACTTCCTAAAATGAAACTATATAAACCAGGCATCTAAACTTAAGACTCTTCTTGTCCAACTCGCTTACCCATCGTGTTTGGCTTCTGATTTCTCTGACCTATTGGAATTTGACCTGGCTTCAACGGTTTGTGATTTTTGACTGATTTTGACTTGAAGCAACCGTCGACTGATGCCTTATGTATTATGATAATGGTGCTATAGAAGTCTTTAGATTAGATTAAACAAACTTCTGTTTTGATAGGTCTGTTTGGTGGCGCTGGTGTCGGCAAGACTGTGCTGATTATGGAGCTGATCAACAACGTAGCCAAGGCTCACGGTGGTTACTCGGTGTTCGCCGGAGTCGGAGAAAGAACACGTGAGGGTAACGATCTCTACCATGAGATGATCGCAGGTGGGGTCATTGACCTGAAGGGTGACAAGTCCAAGGTGTCGCTTGTGTACGGTCAGATGAACGAGCCACCTGGCGCTCGTGCTCGCGTTGCACTTTCCGGATTGACTGTTGCCGAGTACTTCCGTGATATTGAGGGACAGGATGTGCTGCTGTTCATCGATAACATTTTCAGGTTCACCCAGGCTGGCTCAGAGGTAAGCAGTCGTGAGATGTGCGTAGGATGATTAAAGTAATAAAGATTTACTTACTTAGGTTATTTTTTAACATAAATGGAAATATACAGGAGTTGATTGGTTGGTGGTTGATTTTCAAATTTTGTAGGTAATCAGATCTTGTAATTGAAACCAATCACTAAAGTCCTTTGAGTCATATGCCATACAGAGTTGAAAGATACTCCTAAAGCTTATTTATTAAGAGGTGCCCTCGTATATTATTTTTATTTTTTTATTTATTCTTCATTGATTTGAAGACCTTTAATAGGCTAATAAATGGAGCTGCAGTTTGAGAGTGGACACAGTGTACTTGATGTCTTACAGATTTTTTCTCAGAATTAAAATTCGTATTCATTTGTCTTTATAGCTGACTGTTAGTGTGTATCACTTTTTTTTATATAACTTTAAATTACCAATATTGGATTCCTCCTGCAGTGAAAAGTGAATGTGGTTTCTAGATTTGTCATATAGAAAGTGAATCGTTGTCTGCTTCTGAAGTACGTTTAATTAACTTGGAGGTTACTTATGTTTCCTAACAGGTGTCCGCTTTGCTTGGACGTATTCCGTCAGCCGTAGGTTACCAGCCGACCCTTGCAACTGACATGGGTACCATGCAGGAAAGAATCACCACGACCAAGAAAGGTTCCATTACTTCTGTGCAGGTAATTGTCAGGTGTCAAGTCCTTTTGCAGTGTCTTGTTTTGTTTGCACTCAAGCGCAAATGGGGTTTTGCGATATTAGCATGCCAGAGTTTGCTCTGCAAATTTAATATTGTTCAGTGATGTGGCTTAAGTGTTTCAGTATTAAACACATGAAACTCACCCACACTCAGTCACTTATTTAAATTTTTATGTGTGAAAACTTCAGTGGCCTGCAAATTCTTAGTTGTGAGATTACTGTTTAAAACTATTAGAAATAAATCCTTGACAATATTTAGAATTATTTTAGGACAGCTTAACTAGCTAATCCCCTCTTGAATTCACTATTTGGAACTCTTCCAGATAAATCCTCAAATAATTTTAGGCTAGCTTTATCCCCTAATGAATGCACCAAAAAATTGACCAGATGTGCTAATAGGTTTTGGTAAACACAAAGGTTAAAAATTTATGACCATGATGCAGTCTTAAAATGCAACTGCACTTGGGTTTTATAGGCCATTTACGTGCCAGCTGATGATCTTACTGATCCTGCCCCAGCCACAACCTTCGCCCATCTTGACGCTACGACCGTCTTGTCTCGTGGTATTGCTGAGCTGGGTATCTACCCTGCTGTCGATCCTCTCGACTCGACCTCTCGTATCCTTGACCCGAACGTCGTCGGTCAGGAGCACTACGATGTTGCCCGTGGCGTACAGAAGATCCTCCAAGACTACAAGTCGCTTCAGGACATCATCGCCATCCTTGGTATGGATGAGTTGTCTGAGGATGATAAGCTGACCGTTGCCCGGGCACGCAAGATCCAGAGGTTCCTGAGCCAGCCTTTCCAGGTTGCCGAGGTCTTCACGGGTTCGGAGGGCAAGCTCGTCCCTCTGAAGGACACGATTAGGGGCTTCAAGATGATTCTTAATGGTGAGCAGAGTATTCTTGTGCTTCTGGTTTTTGCATACATGCTTTGTAATTGGATGATTATGTTGCAGCCTTTTAGAACCTCAAAACTGCTCTGTAAATGTAAAAGTTGCTGTTAATGTATCACACTTTGTCTTGATCATTTAGTTTAGAATGAACTGGAGGACGTTGGGGTTAAGAATTCTAGTTTATTGAGTTCAGGTAGCGGAAGTTGATTGTTTAGATCTGCTCAACACATCATGAATTATGAATTAATAGGTGATTCATGGTATCGTAGTGGTTAGCATGCTAGACTTAATCCAGGGGTCAGGATTCCAATCCCAACTATGCCAGACAGAAGTTTAAACCTAGCAAACTCTTCTGCAAAATGGTTACACTGACCATTCATTGGGAATGTCAGTTGGCAAGGGAGAGAGGACTGGTCACCCACCCCCATATCTTGGGGCTAAGAAATATTGTCGCTAACACTTCATACACATGGCTGCCTGTTGGGGATTAGGCTAAAGGACTGCTTTTCTTTAAATGCTGAATGTAAAAACAGCGTAGTTTACTCGTATTTTACTCATGGTTTTGAACTTTATTAATTAGTTTTGTGCTTAACAACAAGAGTGATAATGTGACCTGATTGAATGATATTTTTCTGTTGTTAGGTGAATTGGATCACTTGCCTGAAGTGGCCTTCTACATGGTTGGTCCAATCGAAGAGGTCGTTGCCAAGGCCGAGAGATTGGCTGAAGAAAGACGCTGAGGTCTTTGTCAGCCGTTCTGCTGAACACTTTAGTTTCTCTTGTCTAGTTAAGAAATAAAACACACTTTGGTGATTTTTTTGGCCTCTGTCTTCTAGGGCAAATAGTGAAGATGTGCCAAAATGTTTCAAAGAAGAAACCTCAAAATTGAACTGACCATCATGACAAAGAAATCGATAGATCCCTTCAGTTGAAGATTGGTAGATCCCTCTCCATGTGAAGAATGGTAGAACTTTACATTAAGATAACAACCTAATGACCTCTTTTCATATGATGGACAATAAATATGTTAAAACTGGTAGTGTTGTCTTTTCTAGGATCTTTTAACTTTCGAAAACAAGCAACGAAAAATCGCTACTGCTTTTGTTTCCTCTTCAACCAGTGTTGGAGGTTTTCATTGTGAAGGATCAGTTTGAACGAATTGCAGATTGACGGTGACAATATAATGAAAAACCTGCCCTTCAAGTAATACATGTCTGCTACATGAATACTCCGTGCTGGTGTTTGAATGTGTAAATAAATAAGTGGTAATTGTATTTGCGCATTTATATGGCGCCTACCTGTTCAAGAAAAGTACATGTAAGTGGTGTCCAAAACATGTGATTGGGTTTGTGCTGAGCAGTGTTATTTGCCAATCCACGTGTTGCATTCTAATTAAAACCCCATATTCAAAGGTGGGAGAAGATGTTAAAGCAACTGACCACTGAGTCATCATCCTATTGTAATGCATGTTTCACAGAATTTTCCTGAAGCATTATCTTACTTTGCATAAAATCTTTTTTCAGTGGAGGAGCTAGCGATTAAAACACCTGACTAAAATATAAGGGCAATCTAAAGCAGTCCAAGGCGCATAAAGAAAGTATTACATTGCTCAGTGTTTAACAACTTCTTGTGGCTACATGTATCAAGTTCTTGTGGCTATCAAGGCCGTTGACTCCGAACATTACAGAATAGGCCTACGCGACGCAATTGGTGTAACACACACACACACACACAGCTGATGATTTCATAGCGTCAGTACAATGCATTTTAAAGATGTCTATCAGGGTTGCAAGGTTTTTCAGGTTAAAGGTTTTTTGATTGTCTACATTAACGTGCTGTACAATACAATGCACTTTAGTAGTTTCGAATGTTTAACGACATCAATAGGCGTGGGGGCGGTCGCCTCCCCCCGCGTCCCTTTTGGTTATATGCCAGCGCCCCTCAGACGCGACCCGTGCATGGCGGACTGCCAGAATGTGGCGCCTCTCTGGAAGTGTTCTTGACCCCGACTCCCCCAGGCAAGTAATCCAGAAGTCAACACTGCAACGACATCTGATGGCATCAGAGGCTGATGAAGTTTTCACGATGCTGATCAACATTTAGTTGCATCCATTGTTTAAAGACATCTTATTGCGGCCAAGGCCGTTGACATCACCCTTTCCACAACGTAGCAATCGTTTCCAAACATTTTTTGCCAGTGATTTATAATGTAGTTGGAACGCGCGTTAAAGGTGTGCAGCAACATCATTTCATTTTCCCAGTGTTTTGCTTATATTATGGCTAGCAGTCTTAAACGTCGACCTTATTTATTTGTTGGGAATATAGTCAAATCTTCTAGAGTAGGCCTACTAGTCGAAGGTCTTTGGTACAACCGCGGTTTAAAAGCAGCTGGTGGACTTACAACATCGGTCGAACGCACTACAAAAGCATCGGGCAGCGACATCTTATGGCTAACAGGGCCGTATACAAACTTTATGTTGTGTGTTCAAACAAGTATAATAATTTAATGTAATCAAACATGTATAATTATGTCTAATTAATAATACTAATAGTATTAATAATAATAATAATAAATTATAAAACAATAAAATATTTTACTGATTTATAATAGTTTAATGAATAGATTTCTCACGTTTATATACAAAGGCTGCAGTGAACACTTTTAAAACCGACTGTTGCCACAGGGCAGCGTCCATTATGCTACGTATTTATACAAAAAATACACAGTAAACAAGGCATATAGGCTTACAAAGGCTACAGTTATAGGCACACGCAAAGAAAAATGCTTGGCTTTTTCGTGTACAAATTTAAAGCACCCCAAACGGATTTTAATCTTGGGCTAGCACGGTCAGTACACGGGGACTTTAAATGACGTGGCGCCCATTCAAACTGGCAGCAGTGGTGAAGGATCTCACTCGATAAATTCATTGACAAATGAGCAGGGTCGAGGCCATACGGTCACTATAGAAAAACATGTACATTTACATTTACAAACAAAATGAACAGTGACTAGGATCTATAGAATAAACGAACCGACATCGTTGGGATGACATAACTGTTTTCCCATTTTTGCGCAACACGCCTGCTAAACAAGTCCAACTGCTGACGGTGTAGGCAAGACAGTAAAACAGATCCACAGGCTGCCTTAATCTTCATGTTCCACATGTTGCAATCGCTTGTTTTGCAAGGGTGCAATTTGTTGGATGATGGGGTAACTTACCCCTAACTACTTCAGACTAATCCCAGTGGGATCTGTTTTTCCCATACGTTTTGCTCCTCCCCATGGGTCATTCCCCACTCCCGTTGCTCCCAACCACAAATTGCATCCTTGTATCTACCAAAACCTCTGTATATACAACATCTGAGGCACAATTCAACAGCCTGATTTATGTTGTGATAAAAGATCTGCTGAGCCTAACTGAGAGCTGAATGCCTGTTGAAACGGCTTTAATTTATGTCAACCGAAGACAACCTTGCCAATATGGTTCAAAATGCTTGTGACCCTTAACTGGAAAACATTAAGGATACAGATAGAAACAGCAGGGTGAAAAAAGGTACACGTAGGATGGTATTGAAAAAGGAAAGTTTCACAACGTGAAAAGTAAGTTATGGCATCATACATAAGAGATTGAGATCACACAGTAGTGTACAGATACAAGTTTACGTACCAATACGACTGTATTCGATATGGTCCTCCTTATAAAGCTCAGAAGTGCACATAATGGTCCTCCCTCTAAAGCTCAGAAGTGCAAAAAGACGATACAGCAGTGCATTGATGGTGCTAAGCAATTGTATGTGAAGGACTTACACAATTACCACCTCAGAGAAGGCTTGCACCCCTACTCTCCGTATTACAAGCCGAAAGCTCTAACCAATAGGCTACAGTGTAGGTACCCGATTGCTTAGAGCGCGTGGCTTGTACTAATGCACGTGGCACTATCGGACAATCTGTTCAACTTCAAAACTGCCCAGGTCAATAGCATTACAGAATAAAAAATTACGCTAACAAAAGATGACAGTATAAACCTATGACCGAAAAAATGAGAACAGAGCAATGCAATACAGCTTCCCTACAATCATGAATATAGCCATGGAACTGAAAAGGAATACTTCAGACTGTAAGGGAATTTGTAGTTTATACAGCACTAAAATTGGCTAAAGTCTTCCCTTCCAGAGAACAAATTGTGAAAAGTGAGAAGAGAGCATCATTTAAACTTGGAATTATTAGCAACAGGAGCTCATTCAGAATTTCAATAAAAAAGCACAGAACGTGCGGCTTAAACCACAGCACCGACTCTGCTAACATCAGCAACAAATAAATGTACAAAAAAACTAAACGAAATAATCTCCTTGTGAGTCTCTGTCTCGAGTCTATGGCAGAGTCAACAGATGGAATTGGCAGCAGCAGTATCGAGAAAAACAAAGTTTCTGTACAGCAGCTGACACTCCTGAGGAAAGGCACTCAAAGCATGATGCTTACCAATGCGTCCCATTGTGAACTGATGCATTCTTTGCCCTAATCCAAAATCAGCTATCCAAATGTGATTCCTCGCAGCCTCTGTTGTAATTCATGAGGTTCACTCCAAATCCATATTTCGGTCCTTGATAAAACAGTCTTTGCACTATTTGAAAATAAAGGCATGCACATAACCAGATATGACTCCTTAAGAAAACTTCTGCCTCAGTTTGGTCAGGTGTAAAACCAGGCACAGATTTGAATCCGATCTCACCACCGATCCAAGTGGTTCAGCACGAAACCTGATTTCAGCCTATGTAATATATGAGCGATCTTGTGTGCATCTCATCAACTTTTGTATTATTGCAGGCGGTTTTTGCACTGCCTCAGATTGTTCGTTCCATTGCGTATCCTGGCAAAAGCGCTAGATTCCACCTAAGCAGATTCGCTCCCAACTGACGTAGATGAATACTGGCTGTCCGTTTCGCTGCCGTGCGTGCTGTGGGTGTCTGCTTCACAGCCCTGCACAAGCGATCCCAGATCCAAGTAGTTCTGAAATCAAGATACATCAGAAGTCTGGTCAAGAAGTTCAGAAAGTTTAAAAAAATCTTGCACAGAACCCTGCAAAGATGTTCCAAGGTAAATTTTTTGTATTTTGGTTTTTGTTGTCTGCCTTGTGTGAAACAAAGTGTGTGTATATATACATATATACATGTGTATATATATATATATATAAGCATGAATCAAAAGCAAATGTAGTTTTTAATGTTGAATATATAAGGACTACTGATTCATGACTCTCAAATTTTCTTCAAATGAGATCTAACTCAGAAACTCTATGTTGGTTTAACTCAGACCGTATACCTCACTGACAGTCATTTCGAGCATGCTGTCTAAGTTTGGAACAAGTTCAGCAAACGACGGTCTCAGGGCCGGATTCTGTTGCCAACATTCCAACATGATGCTGTACCTACAACCAATGAAGAAATGAATTAAATTCAAAATCACAAGAATTAAACACTCTTCACATTAGTTGTGTTCATTTATAACAGTAATCACATTACTGTACATAGGTTTTTGGTATTCAAAAACTGAAAGTTAAATAGAATCATAATCATTCCTGAATTCTATTCAACACCATTCCTAATTATAACCACTAAAAGTCTTAATTTCTAATAACTACAACTCCTAATGTATAACCCATTTAGTTTTATATCATCATGACCAAACTACATTAAAATAAATAGTTCCACAGTAATACACCAAACTAAACGCTACGACATCTTTACCTACATAATCAGCTAGAGCAAATTTATTTAAGAGAACTTATTAATCAAATAAATTTACTCTTAGCCTTACATTTCTGATGAAGAATGAGGTGGTTTTTCCATTCTGTGTCCATCTCGTAATAATTCAAAAAGTTTTTCAACAGGAACTGATGGATATGGGTTACCACCCATGGAGAAGATTTCCCAAAGTAAGACACCATACGACCACCTGGAACAAAAACAACTCCATCTTTAAACAATAAGAAAAATTCAAACAGCCACAAGCAAGAAAGCAAGCCACCAACATCCAAGGATGTTACAGTGCTCACAGTTTTATTCATTTATGACTGGTTGCATAACAATCGGTTAAGGCTGACGGAACAAGCTCTTAGAAGCGTGAAGGCTACTAATCCGTCTGACTGATCTCATGAATATTACTTAGATATGCAGTAAAGTAAAAGTAAAGCTCGCATGACCCTAGTGGAACGTAGAGGAGGCGCTCATTTCTGCTCTTTGGCCCTTCAGGGGGCAGTGGATGAAAGCCAAGGTCATGGCCACGGAGCTGGTGAATCCCTGTATATTGCCCAGCTTAAGTCGGTACTAAATTATACTGCTTGGTGACCGAGATAAATGTGAACACACAACTTGTCCAAGGTCATTACACAGAGTCCATTATGCAGACTCGAACCCACAATCGCTGGATCACAGACCAAGTGCGCTACTGAACAGACCCTTGTGCCACACCTTATATGCAGTGTTGCCGTCTACTGTTGAAAATGCACAAAGGAGAAGTACATACCTTAAGATGTGGGCAGCATTAGAATTATAAATTTGCATAAGACTAGAAATATATGTTATGTTTCAGACAGCGAAACGAACAAATAAACTGAAAGCATCAAACGAAAATATTTTCTGTGGGATTTCTTTCAACTTACACGTCGCTTTTAATTGTATACTTTCTGTCAAAGAGTGCCTCAGGAGCCATCCACTTGACCGGCAGTCGACCCTGAAAAGAGAAACAGAACCACGTAGAGATCATAAATCTCAGAAATGCTTTGTTACGTACTCAGTATTATTAGCTACTCTTTTACCTGAGGCAGAAAAACGATCTCTTGTGATTTAAAAAACCACGGAGATTAAAAAGAGTGTCCTGACCAGCTAGAACTCATAAATATCTGGCACAAGAAAGTAACGATAGAAGCATTAGATTACTATAGCAATGTGTTGGTATACGAAGGTATGGCAAGAGACTGCCAGAGTCTGTCTCTGCGGCATACCATACCAAGAAAACCGGCAAGCCGTGTAATTAGGGCAAGTCCATTAACCCCTTTCCTTCTTTTCTAGTAAGACCATTTTTATTATAAATATCATGATAACAGTTATGCTCTATACTTTTATTTTATCGTTATTGTTATTATTTAGAATTATTGCTATTATTACTATCATTATTACTGTAGCTACTACTACTAACTGGTCCTTCACTTACATCTGTTGTTTTCTTGTAGTAATCGTTATTCGGAATATTTCTCGTCAGACCAAAATCAGCAATTTTGAGCACACTATCCTCAGCAACAAGGACATTTCGAGCAGCAAGGTCTCTATGGATGCACTAAAACAAAAAGGAAAGGAATAAAACATAGAAGCTCAGAAAAATTATCTTGAAAAATTTTCAATCCCTCGGGTTTCTTCCAAGCAACTGCTCAAAAAACTAAAACGATTTTTCAAATTTCGACTTTGTAAGAAGTCGAAAAAAAAACACTCTTCAAAACATGCACGTAAAGGATTTTTTTAATATACAAATGCATGATAATAAAAGCTGAAATGTTCACCATTTTTGAAGACAGATATTCCATTCCTCTCGCAACTTGGAAGGCAAATGAAAGCAGATCCTTGTAAGTCAGCGATTTCTGAGGACTGAACATTGATAGTGGAGTTTCATAACCATTGGTGTTTGGAGGTCTGTGTTCCCGCAAGAAATCCCTCAGGTTGCCATGAGGCGCATATTCGACAATCACGTACAGTGGCCCTGCAATGTGAATTTAATGTTACAATGAACGCTAATTAAACAGTCAATGTGAATTTAAAGTTATAATGAATGCTAATTAAACAGTCATCTCAGTGCAAGAGACTTTTCTACAACAATGCTAGGCGTCTGCAGGGATTCTCTAGGCGCCTGGTGGCCAAGATGGCTTTTGTTTAAGCATCTTTTTCAGTTTTATAGATTAGTTTGTCATATGCTGAATTTGCTAGTTCTTGTATGTTTGGACTTCTACTGAGTTCAAGTCTCAGTTCTGTAGTTATTTATTAAGTCAGCTATGGATCTGGTGCATTTTTTGAAAACTGTCAACTATGGATCTCACTGGTTGGGTTCTAAGTCCAAGTGTATAAGAGCCTGCCAGTGGTCACTTTTCCAGTTTTATAAGCATTACTTGCTTACAGGTGAATCTGTTTTTCTTAGTAAACTCCAACATCGTTTAGATTAGCGAGGAACGCCTCAGAGACGTACTTTGAAAACATCACGAAAATTTAGCTAACTAATAAACTAAATAAATGCTGAACTAGCATTTCATAAAAAATTTTAATTCGTTATTGCCATATCTGTAGCTAATGTTTCACATAATGTACCCGGTATGCACGTATGTATGGTATATATGTATGCACCTGAACAGTTACACAGTGCCCTTTCCGACAGTGCCCAGAGTTTAGTGCCGACTTATGGCTGCCAGGGCCATTGACATTTACCTTATTGCACCTCACTTGATCTATTCTGTATCTGTCTTTACAGAGCACTGCAAGTATTGCACATCTGTAGGTACTGAAACATTTATACAATGCCTTCTAGGGATCACACAAAGAGACTAGAATGTAATAACAACCAATATTTTATTAAGTTTGAGGAGTAATATTGACCACTATTAATGACTATTAATGACTATTAATGACTATTAATGACTATTAATGACTAGAAGAAGACTGAAATGTTCGAAGCATCCTACCATCTTGAGTGCAGCATCCTAGAAGGTTCAGTATGTTGACATGACGACCAATTATCTTCATCATCTCCATTTCTTGAACAAGGTCAGCCATTTCATTATCAGTCGAATCATCTGTTTAGAAACAACTGATGTGATTTAGCCCAAATTAGCATCATTTTCAACACTATTGAGACATGTTATTTTTGTTTAATTCTAAAATAATAAAAATTTTACAAACACAAGGTTATAAGCAAATAAGGTTAGAAGAACGCTAGAGAACCTATGCATCTGGCCTAAACATGGGGACCTTAAATGGTGTGGTGCCATTTCAAACAGGCAGTGGTAGTAAAGGATCTCACCCGATTAATTCATTGAAAAATAAGCAGGGTCAAGGCCATACGATCACTATATAAAAATATGTACACTTACATTTATCTAAATTTTGTGTTGCTAAACTTTAAAATGTTTTAGGAAATTAGACTAATCCTATAAAGTTTCAGTTGCCTCATAATCTGTGAAAATCTCAAAAAAATATAAAAAAATTAAACTGCCAAATAGATTATTGGCCCAACATCAAGCAAGCACAGCAATGGATACTATGCTATATATGAATAAGAAAATTCAATTATAAAACAACAGAAACTAGTAAGCATACCTTTGAGCATCTTGACGGCAACTGTTGTGGATTCAGCTCTGCCTGCGATTCCAAACGCTATGGCTTTGATGACCATTCCAAAAGCTCCCTCTCCAAGCAGAGGACCCAGTGTCAGACTAAGAGCAAATTCAAAGACCTTCATTAAAACCCAAGGGACATTAGAACATGTGATCTTATTGAATTACATAGTTGAGAAATCCTAATACACAAAACAACAACTCAGTGTTTCAAAATATGACACTGGTGAGCATTAAACAATTATGAAACAAATATATTTGATCGATTCAAAATATTTAACTGAAAATCTATTTTAGAAATGAGATGATTAGCAATTTACTATTGCCTCGTTCATTACAAAAACGGTGCTATAAAGGTTTTCAGGTTTCACCAGGTCATGTCTTGTATAACTGTACGATCAAACTGGAAATTTTTCAACACGGATTAGAACCGTCACGCTCTAGGCTTGCAGTCGAGCACGGCAACAGTCAGACCACTACTTCCAATCTGTTGTAAAACACAAAATCGTAGTTACTTTTCTCTAGGAAATTCCCATTCTTTGTCCAATGGAATCTCATATTCAGACATCGAAGTCAACTCCGACGACAGTCGGCTGCGACACGGTTCGATCTTGACTTGTGGCATCGACAGAAGAGAAGTCAAAGAGTTCGGATCCTTGTTGTCGTCTGAATACAGTATGTTGCAGTGCATCAGGACAACGCGTTTCTTGACAGGCAGGGAAACGGCATTAGTGTATGCATGTGACCTGTTGCATCGACTGACAACAAGAAGTAACACGATGACAACAAACACCGACACAAATGCCACAGAAACGGCAATCGGTACGATGTTTGATTGAAACGATTCTTCTCCCAAGGGAATTGATGAATCAGTGTAAACAGATGGATCAGTGCCTGCAAAAGGTCAAACAAAGCCCTCAATCAAATAATTATCCATTTATACACTGCATACTAAGTAGGTACTACAATGTTTACAATGCATATTAAATAGATCCTACAATGCATACATTGCATATTAATTAGGTACTACAATGTATGTCTGTATTATCTACACACTTAATATAGCGCCTTTTGAGTACTTCACAAAAGCACTGCCTGTGCTACCCTAAATGATGCCAAAGTCATTAAGAACAAAAGGTTGGTTAGCAAGCAAACAGTCTTTGGATAACTAGAAGTCACCAGTGTAGTCACAAATTAACTACAATAGTCACCAGTGTAGTCACAAATTAACTACAATAGTCACCAGTGTAGTCACAAATTAACTACAATACTATATAGTGCACTTCAATATAGTTACAATACAAGGCAAAGTTCCTCAGATTCAGATCTACTGACTTTAATAAATAAATAAACAAATAAATAACTAAATAAATGTTATTCAAAAAGCATCATATATTACTCACTTCATGGAACTAACACACTAGAAGTTACTAAATAAGATAAAGACTGATAACTATTGCTGCTGATGATGACGATGACACTGCTGAAAGCAGTTGTGAAGATGATAATAATGATGACAACAACGACGACGACGATAACAGTCGGTGGAAGCAATGATGACAATGATAAAGCAAACGAAAAATCTTCCTAAACTAAAACAGATACGAGAGTTTAAACAAAGTGCAAACGCAGGAAGGCAGTCAACTTCCCAGGCTCAGTTGCAAGATTTATAAGATTTTAACACATAACAGATCTCGATTCTCATTGTACAAATGCAGTCTGACGTGGAACAGGAATTTTAATAAGCACAGCCATAAATTATAAAACATTTGCACACAGCAGACATCTGTCACAAATACCTTCCACAATGGTCAGCCATGCACTCTTGTGGCTAATGCCAATGTTATTGCCAGCAAGACACGTGTACCATCCAGCGTGTTCCAGCGTCACGTTCTCAAACACGAGGTCGTCGCTGCCCGCGTTGTTGGCAGAAGTCTACAAATATTTTAGTGTTCTCATACTAAACGACGACTACTACGAATGTTTTAAAACTCTTCTGAAGGAATTTTAATCTCGTGGGCCTCACTTGCCTTAGTTAAGTCATAAAAATTTGCAGTCAGCGCAAAAGCAGAAGCTGTACAATATTTTCTAACTGCTGCTGAGTTTATGATGATCATCGTGCAGACATTTAATAGACAAATGATCATTGATTATGCAGATCATCACTGAATATGTAATAGGCCACTGATCAATGAATGTGCAGGAGGTAATTAATATGCAAGAAGTAATGAATACGCCAGTATTGCTGAATATGCAGATGGTAAATGAATAGAGAAACATCAGACTGCAGAAAAGGAATAGAACAGGAAATTCACAAAATAAAGCAATACTTAATCATGTCCATACTACACAACTGCTTACTTACTTGCATATTTAAACACTTGTGTAACAACTGTGTGCACGATTATAAACAGCTTTCATCACGAATGTTGCATAACTGCACTAATATCATTGTTGAAAACCAAATCGCCTGCTTACTTACAAACCTGGCTACCTACTATTTTTCCTATAATTCAGAATCAAAGCCCAGGTAGATGACTGGGCCATCTGTCTGATATAACCTTCCTCTGTATCTGTATCTGACTACTTTTGATATATAAAACTGTGACTACAATTACAAACAGAACATTTCTTCAACACTTGAAAACTGTTTATCCTGAATGACTGAATAAATGAATGAATGAATGAATGAATGAATGAATGAATGAATGAATGCCAGTCCTGCGTTTTTGCACATCCACTTGAGCTCATCGTGCCTTCTCTAGTGTTGGCCTTCCACTTGGAACTATCTCCCACTGCACGCAAGTAATGCCACCTTTGACTCTGGTCAGCATTTCGATACTGCCTTAAAATTCATTTTTTAGATTAGTTAGTTAGTCATGTGCGCAGATATTTTGTGAGGCAACAAAAGGCACTATAACAAGTGTCTTTATACATAAATACATGCATACATACAATGAAGTACATGCATACATACAAAAAAGTACAAACCTGGACAACAGTGAAGAACGGCGTTCCGTCGATACTCGTGAAGGATTCGTTGACTTCATAGTGTTTCAACCACTGTATGTGATACTCAGGATCGCTGAGCAGCCGACAGCTGAAGCGGACGGTATCTCCGACCTGCACCGTCTGGTTCTGTGGCCCTTCGACAATGATCGGCTGATGTGGAAGTCGAGCTGAAACAATTGATTTCTCCAAATTACTAAATGTGTCCACATGTAAGGTAACTGAATGCAACGTATTGTAACTGAATATTTAAGTCATCTTCTAAGTAACTCTCAAAGCATGGGCATCTTAAATCGTGATGCTTTAGTGGAGTGTTCTTCAAATTTGCTAATCAAGGAGCACAGTTTTTCTACCAATTTAATATTTTCTGTCAGCTTCAGAGCAGAATTATTGCCTGCTAGACAAATAGTTATTTATCCACAGCAACTGCATATGTATGTATGTATGTATGTGTGGGTATGCATGTATGTATGTGTTTTTATCTGAACATTAGCATAGCACCTTTTTTAAAACAGTGCATCTCAAGATAAGTTGAAAGTGCTTCTTGAGCTATTTCTGGTGGCAAAGTTCCAATTTTAAGTGGGAGACTTCCTCCACAAGGATGGTCAACGCACGAGAGAGCACAAAGCATCCGTACCACCGTACAATAAGATGGTGAAATTATGATATTTTTCTACCAAGCAATGATAATAAGAGAAGCGAGTTTAAGGGAACCATGATCATCATTCAGTAAGTAAGTAAATTACTAATGGATTTGTAAACAGGTCATAAGTCCATTGGCTGAGCAAGGAATTGTGTGTATGGAAAAACACACAAACAATTAAATACATGACAAAGAAAACAAATAAAGGAAAATGCACTGCCACAAAGGCAGACAGACAGACACTCAACCAAAAAGACAGACATAAAGAATGACACATAAAAAGACAAAGGCAGAGGCATCTGGATACCTAGTGCTCATGTCTATTCAGTCAACAGTACTTACCAATAACTTCCAGTTCATAATTCCATTCTATCTTGCCATATTTGTTAGAAACTATACATGTATAGTTTCCTTCATCGTGAAGGTTCAAGTCTGTCAGCCTTAACAAGAACTTAGCATCCTTTTTCTCCAACTGTAAAACAAAAAAGTGACTCAGACATTAAGTCATCGTAAACACTTTAACAATCTTAATGATATTGCTGACACAATCAAAGCAATATATATATATATATATATATGTATATATATGTATATATATATGTATATATATATGTATATATATATGTGTGTATATATATATATATACTTGGCTACCTACTACTTTTCCTATAATTCAGATACAAATATATATATATATATATACATCAGCTTTTTTAAGATCTAAGTTATCACTGATAAACAGGATAGGGTTTTTCAAGCTGGCAGCAAATTTCAATCTTAAAATGCAGCTTTTATTCCTTACTCTGGAAAATTTCATTGTGAAACTTTCTGATGTTCATAATAATTTTTTTGATAAACTCTTGACACCCATTCCGTTTGATCATGGTTTTGAGTTGACAGCTCAGTAGCACCTGCAATGAGTTTCTCTTGAAGTAACGCTCTTACAATTACAAATTAAAGTTACAAAAAGGCACCATAGAAAACATGTGCGTGCAAAAGAAACACTGTTGATGACTTACCTTGCCAAGATATCTGAAAGTAAACGGCCGTCCGTCCTTGAGCCAGCGAATCGTGAGTGGTGGATCGCCCTCGGCAGGACATCGCAGCTCCAAAGTCTTTCCAGCCGTTTCCCACAACATCTTGTGATCGCTTTTCTTCCTTGCCCATTTTGGAGCCGCTCCTTCTGCTTACGCGACAACAACGTAATGTCATGTACTGGCAACATTTATATAGCACCCACAGAGGCAACCTATTCTGCATGATCAAAAATGAATAGCCCTCAGCCTGCCGTTGACAATTTAAGCTTCAACATTGGCAACATGGACGTACATATGTATGTACGCAAGTACGTGCATGCACGCACATATGTACGTGTATGCATGTATGTATGCATGTATGTATGCATGTATATATATATATATATATGTATGTACATATGTACATGTATGTATGCATGTATGTGCATATGTACATGTATGTATGTATATACGAGCATACGTGCTTGTACATACGTGTGCATGTATGTATGACATATAAAAAAGGTAGAGAATCTGACTCATAAAGTCATTAAAACATCAAAATTTCATGATTATATGGTCACCTTAAAACAGGTACAAACACACACTGGTTTTAATACAGTATTTGAAAAAGGTCAGTCGTGCCAATGGCTTCGTGACTTGTGTGTTATTCCCAATATTGCTGCACTAGAGCAACTTCTTGTCTGACATAATTCGTTATCAGTTAAACAAACAGAGGCCATTTTTGACAAGAAAAATTTACGGCAAACTTGAAAGAAGCGAGCAGATGACAAGTGAGTGGTAGGCGTGCATTTCACCTACACTGGCTGAGCACAAGTAGACCTGGCTATCAAAGTCTTATCAATATCGTCGTGGGCCATTGGCCAGGGACAAATATAGCAATACTGGTTCATCATATAGATATCCTAGTTTTGATCAAAATTTATTAAGATAAAATTCTTTATAGGCTGTTTATTGTAAATTATTGTCTCGGTATAGATCAAATATGCTTTAAAATTAATTTTTAATTTATACACTGTATTATTTAACAAGACTTAGACTTTGGTCAACATGGGAACAGCCCTAAATTTAACAAACGACCAAAATGACTGTCGATCATTTATTCATATTCATCACCACCAAATGGCTTTATGATGATGATGATGCTGATGATGACGATGGTGATGATGATGGTGAAGGTAATGATGATGATGATGACGATGATGATAATGATGATGATGTTGATGACGACGATGACGATAACGGAGACAACGATGATGATGATGATGACAATGATGATGATTACGATGATGATGATAACGATGACTATGATGATAACGATGATGATAAAGGTAATGACGACGAAGACAATGATGATGACGATGATGGTGGTGATGGCTGTATGGTACTGTGAAATGCAGATAGCATCCATTACAGAAAAACTACTCCAACATGTGACTTAGCAAATATCTGTGGGGCACGGTAGCATATTGGAGAGAGCGCTCGGCTTGTAACGCGGAGAGTACGGGTTTGAGTCTCCTCCAAGATGGTTACTGTGTAGGGACCTTGAGCAAGTCCTTAACTCACAATTTCTCGGTGCCATCGATTGATGCTAAGTCACTAGATAGTGGCGCCTAATAAATGCAGAACTAATAATATCTGAAATTTGCTCGCATCAGCTGGAGACCCCTGCCGCTGACAAACAGCACAAAAGTCGGACTCCAATAAATAATGCCAAGTCTGTAATGACCTCATTGGACAGACAGCTGGACTCTGGCCAGTATTTACAAGCAGATGTGTAGTTAAATCAAACGGTCCAATCTATTTCACACTGTGGCGCCTGTTACTTCGCTAATACAGTCCGAATTTCTCAAAAGTTTGTTCAGAATTTAAGAGAAACTAAATGAAGAGATTAATTGCAAGGCTGACAGAGTAGAGCGCCGCTTAAAGTAAAGCCTGAAGCCTGAACGTCGAGGCTGTGAAGTCCCAGGCCACAAACGATATCAAATTCAATGTCATACGTCTACCATCACCACCACCACCACGGCTGTGTTTGGTGGTGATGGACGTGGGACAGACGAAGCTGGTACATGGCAGGACCAGGTCTTGGGTGAAGGGGATGCAAATGAGCTGCTTTTGATCTCAGGTCAGGTTCAGAAAAACTGAACCAGTTCTGTTAAGGCAGGAGGAAGGAAGGCCTACGTCTTTGAGGAATGACTCATCGGACACAGGTGTTAGTGTTAATGTATGTGTTAGCGTTGTTGTTACCGTTGTTTTTAGAGCAGCTGTTACTCATGCTTTGACTGACTGAATGACGCACCGATGATTGATTTATTGCTTGATTGATGGATAGATTGATTAACCCGTTGACAGATTGATAAATAGATTGATTAATTAGTTGACTGAATGTTAGTGAACATTAACGTTGTTGTTACCATTGTTATTAGTGGAGCTGTTACTCATGCTTTGACTGACTGAATGACGCACCGATGATTGATTTATTGATTGATTGATGGATAGATTGATTAACCGGTTGACAGATTGATAAATAGATTGATTAATTAGTTGACTGAATGTTAGTGAACATTAAGGGTTGTTGTTACCATTGTTATTAGTGGAGCTGTTACTCATGCTTTGACTGACTGAATGACTCACCCATGATTGATTTATTAATTGATTAACTGTCTGACTGATTGGTAGATAGATAGATTAATTGGTTGACTGAATGATGATTGATTGATTGAATAATAAGGTTGACTGAAGGACTGATTGAATGATTGAAGTCCTTATTGAACCCTGTACAGTAGTCTGGTTACAGATGGATCTTTTACAATGCGCTGATAGGTGTCAAAAGGTTAAACCGCCGGGATGTCACGTCCCGCTAAGTGGTTCACCTAATTACCCCCTCTACCCATGTCCGTTGGGCCACACTGGGCACTTAGCTGACCAACACACTAGGAACTTAGCTGACCAACTGATGCTATCAGTGGAACAATGCGGGCCACCTATGGGTCCAACGAATACGAGTCAGTCTGGATACTTGCAACCGATTTCAAGGCGCTATTATTGACATTTACCTATTCCAGCTATTCTGCTTCAGTCTCGAGGGATCGTATCGATATGTATCTCGGGGGAAAAATAATAGTGAATAATGATGGCAACTTCTCTAGCGCCGCTCTCTAACCCACAAGGTATCACACCGTAATCAGGTCAATACCCAGAAAGTTAATCCTCTGAGACGGAGAGGCAGCCGATGGTGGATAAGCTATTGAAAGCAGTTAAGTCTTAAGTAGAGACCGAAATGACATGAGAAACTGAGTGCATAGTCCAAGCCTCGCTAGACGCATTCGTAACGCAGCTTAAGACCTAAACGTATTGTATTATCTTCCTTTTGTTGTTGACCGCAGTACCTACTTGCTTATTTACTTATGTTATTGTAACATACTTGTTCTTGTTGTCGTTACATTGCCGTTAGCACTATTCATTGTTGTGATGTTTCTGCTGTTCAATCTGCAACTACTGTTAGTGTTGCTACCTTAGTTGTCAGTGTATTGTTGTCAGTCCTGCTGAATAGTTTTTATTTATAGTCGGACAACACACATACGTATCCGTTTCACGTTACTGCAATCCTCGGTTTTCGTGACAGCTGGAAAGCCGTACTTGATTAACTGTTCAAATTATTGCGAATCCGTGCGACAGGCGGACAGAAGCGAGCGCGGCAGTGGGCAGGAAGAAGATTAAATCGTTGCAAATAGCATTTGGCCTTTTGTACAATATCAAATACAGTCCAAACAATGCAAAAGCAATTCGGATAGAAAAAACTGCATATGCGCGCCGCGTTTTTATGACTGCTACCAGCCGGAATAAGTGCCGGGGAGAAATAACTGGGGGTGGTGCGATGACTATCATTTGCCACCGACGCCCGAATACCCTGGCAAATTTATGGCGTTAATTTTTCCGGGCTTCGGCAAGGGCATAGGGGCTACTCCAGGCACTGCCGTCATTCCTATTGTTTCCAGCTACCGCGCACCCATATGGACCATGCGAGTGGAAACTGTTTATACGGCTGCAGCCACTGCCACTTAGCTGCTAATAGTTTACCCCGTGGGAAATTATGAAAATTAATAGCTCGTGTGTCCGAGTTGATGTAGCCAGTAAAAACTGTCCACAACGCCGTTGTTGTTCGAGCCGACGGTGGTAGCTACGACCGCCGGATAATTGTTTGCATCGGCCGGTATTAAGCAAAGCAAAAAAATGATTTATAAGTTGTCGTGTTTTCTTCTACTGGTCATAATGAATGAATTATAACTAGGCGTTTTAAAAAAACATCTACAGAATAGTCACACTGTTCGACTGCCTTTGTATTTTTCAGGCAACTGGTTTGTGTCTGTTTTTCTCGACTCAGTTTTTGATTTTTTTAATTCTTCCGACTCAGACTAAATCTTTATTTTCTGATGGATGGTAAGATGAGGAGAGACTAAACCTTTCCTCTAATGGATGGTAAGATGAGGTGAAGCTAAACCTTTCCTCTAACGGATGGTAAGATAAGGTGAGACTAAATCTTTCCTCTAATGGATGGTAAGATGAGGCGAGACTAAAACTTTCCTCTAACAGATGGTAAGATAAGGTGAGACTAAATCTTTCCTCTAATGGATGGTAATATGAGGTGAGACTAAACCTTTCCTCTAATGGATGGTAAGATAAGGTGACACTAAACCTTTCCTCTAATGGATGGTAAGATGAGGTGAAGCTAAACCTTTCCTCTAATGGATGGTAAGGTGAGGTAAGACTAAATATTTCCTCTAATGGATGGTAAGATGAGGTGAGACTAAACCTTTCTTCTAATAGAGATGAGGTGAGACTAAACATTTCCTCTAATGGATGGTAAGATGAGGTGAGGTAAGGTGAAGTGGTGAGGCGAGGCGCCAAAACACCAGATGGGTAAAATGTTAAAGTACCCGTTGGCAGAACGACCAGCGTGAAAGTCTTCTGTGCTTCCCCGAGATCATTCCTCGCGACACAAGAATATCGTCCAGCGTCTTCAGAATGAGCGGCATTGATCTTAAGAAAATCCTTCTGCATCTCATGCCTACAATACATAACATGTCACCACGGGTGTCAGCACTGTCCTGAGATTAGGGGCAATGCAGGGATTACAGGGGCATGGGCAGATCCAGAAGTGCAAGAGGTCAAGTGGGATAAGGCAGTATTTCAGGTGGTATTAAAATCTTTAGGGTCACCAGTGCTGCCCAAAAGCAGCTATGCCCCAGATTTCCTACTGGGGTCACTGCCCCATGGCCCCGCCCCAAGCACGCTCATATATAGAATCTTTTTGTTTCATGCACCAAGAATTACTTCACCATTTCAAGCAAAACCTACTGCCGACAGTTACATTTTTATATTCATAAATAGTATTCATAAATAATAAAAAAAAACAATATTCATATTCATAATAATATTAATATTCTGAAGTAACTAATAATCATTTTTATAAATAATATTCAGATTCAGAGATAGTTCCAAATTCAGAGATAATATTCATATTCAGAAATAACATAAATTGCAGACAGCGTAGATAACTGTAGCCAACCAGTATAATTTACGTCTATGGTATTGTAGACAGACCCAATTCAGTAATGCAATAATTAGCACCAAGTCAAGACTCTGAGACCTTCCTATCCCGAGATCTATGTATGGAAGTATGTATGTAGTATCTGTGTGTAAGTATCTGTGTGTATGTATGTATGTATGTACGTGTGTATGTATCTGTGTATATGTATGTATGTATGCATGGATGTATGTATGTATGTAGTATGTGTGTGTATCTCAGTATGTATGTATGGATGTATGTATGTATGTAGTATGTGTGTATTTATGTATGCATGTATGTAGTATGTATGTATGTATGGATGGATGTAGTATGTATGTTGTATGCCTGTGTGTATCTATGTATGTAGTATGTATGTATGTATGGATGGATGTATGTATGTATGTAGTATGTATGTATGTATGTTGTATGCCTGTGTGTATGTATGTATGTATGTATGTGTGTATGTATCTGTGTATATGTATGTATGTATGCATGGATGTATGTATGTATGTAGTATGCGTGTGTATCTCAGTATGTATGGATGTATGTATGCATGTATGTATGGATGGATGTATGTATGTATGTAGTATGTGTGTGTATGTATGTATGGATGTATGTAGTATGTATGTATGTATGCTGTATGCCTGTGTGTATCTATGTATGTATGCATGCATGCATGTATGTAGGCTTCTTCTATTGAATCCTTCGTACCGTTTTGGTTTGATGACGAGCAACTTGCGTTCCTTGTACCAAAGGATGAAGGGCTGTGGGTTGCCAAAAGCAACACAACCGAAAACTACTGAGGAGCCTTCTCTAACCATGAAATCCGTTGCGTCATCCTCTTCAAATATCGGAACCAATTTTATTTCTGAAAAAAAAACACAAACAGAGAATAGACTCATTTTAACAGCAACATGAAACAACAGCAAATAACACCTCATAACTGCTGGTAACACCTCATAACTTCTGGTAACACCTCATAACAGCTGAGAACACCTCAGAACAGCCGACAACACCTCATAACTGTTGGTAACACCTTATAGCAGCCAAAAACACCTCACAGCCGATTACACCTCATAACAGCTGGTAACACCTCATAACAGCTGAGAGAACCTCATAGCAGCCGATAACACCTCACAGCCGAAAACATCTCATAACAGCTGGCAACACCTCATAACAGCTGGTAACACCTCATAACAGCTGAGAACACCTCATAACAGCCAACAACACCTCATAACCACTGGTAACACCTTATAGCAGCCAAAAACACCTCACAGCCGATTACACCTCATAACAGCTGGAAACACCTCATAACAGCTGAGAACACCTCATAGCAGCCGAAAACACCTCACAGCCGAAAACATCTCATAACAGCTGACAACACCTCATAACAGCTGGTAACACCTCATAACAGCCAACAACACCTCATAACTGCTGGTAACACCTTATAGCAGCCGATAACACCTCATAGCAGCCAAAAACACCTCACAGCCAATTACACCTCATAACAGCTGGTAACACCTCATAACAGCTGAGAACACCTCATAGCAGCCGATAACACCTCACAGCCGAAAACATCTCATAACAGCTGACAACACCTCATAACAGCTGGTAACACCTCATAACAGCCAACAACACCTCATAACTGCTGGTAACACCTTATAGCAGCCGATAACACCTCATAGCAGCCAAAAACACCTCACAGCCGATTACACCTCATAACAGCTGGTAACACCTCATAACAGCTGAGAACACCTCATAGCAGCCGATAACACCTCACAGCCGAAAACATCTCATAACAGCCAACAACACCTCATAACAGCTGGTAACACCTCATAACAGCCGACAACACCTCATAACAGCTGAGAACACCTCATAACAGCCAACAACACCTCATAACAGCCGACAACACCTCATAACTGCTGGTAACACCTCGTAACAGCCGACAACACCTCATAACTGCTGGTAACACCTATAACAGCCAACACCTCATAACAGCTGAAAACACCTCGTAACAGCCAACAACACCCGACAACACCTCATAGCATTACAAAGAATCAGAAAAACAGTAGTCCTTAAAGCCAACCCCAAGAGGCAGCTATGGGTAAGAAGTGCTAGCGACTTCAGTTTTCTTAGCCTTAGCATACGATGGCAGGTGACCATTCTTCCCCTCGTTCTTCTCACTGACAGTGTACAGTCAGTGTACTCATTTTATTGCTGAGTTGCTGAGGGGCGCAAGTAGGGCATCTTTCTGCATTGACGGAGATTTGAACCCACATCACCTCTTGGTTGTTGGTCCCGCAGGCTAACCACTACACTATTGCTCATCCCAACGATGGTCAAGTGGTTATGGTGCTTGGCTTGTAATGTGGAGAGCATGGGTTCGGGACTCCCGTTACTTGAGCAAGTCCTGCACTCACAATTGCCTTGCACCTCAGATTCAGATTTACTTACCCTGCATTGGTATTAATAATTGCAATATAATAATAACAATAATAATGTTAATAATAATAATAATAATAATAATAATAATAATAATAATAATAATAATAATAAATAATAATAATAATAAATAAATAATAATAATAAAATTATTATAAAAATAATAACAATAACAATAATATTTGGTATAATTTATCAAGCAGTACTGTCTAATGTCATGATATCAACTGACGGTGTTAAGTACTTACAGATACAAGACTTCAGGACTTGTTCAAAGTCTCTGCAAAGGTTCAAGACTCTCGAGACATTAAAAACTGCCGTCAACCAGCACAAACTCCACACCAACAGCCAACACTTCGGCAGTCACTTTGCATTAAAAGCGACCTCCTACACAAGCGCGGCGCTATATAAATGTCCGGTTAAGTTACAATACAGTCGACCCACGAGGTTAACGACACCACTGAAGTATAAATGAAAGCAGGGCAGTGAGCACTGAACGCGTTTGCAACACACGCGTATCATGTTACAAGATCATATCCATTGCATTACGCAGAGCATCCCTTCTCTGAGAAAAGCTGCTGAAACAACGTCTTCGTCCTTCAGTCCTTCGCGCCTCAAGTGCCACATTCCTCAACGCCAGCTTCGGTTTCAGCAGAGGTGCTAGAGTCTACACACTCCTCTCCTTTCAAAATATTTAACCACAAATCCCCGCGTGTCAGGCGCTTAAAAGTTTCGCCCGAGGCGGCGTTTTATTAGTTGCACTCATAAGTTGACTCAGTCTAGAGGAAGCGGAATAAAATCCAGAAGCTACGACGCATGCGCACACATTCAAACTGATTAGGCTATCCTTACAGTCATCCGCAAGATGGCCGGTCATACAGACATCTCATACGAAAGTCCGATCAAGACCAGCTTACTCAGAGCCACTAAGTGGGAGCTCAATGTGAAACTCCAAAGCCTCTGTAACATACCACCATCAAGAAAACAACTTTAAGAAACCAAAAAACTTACAACAATAACAACAACTACTACTACTACTGCTACTACTACTACTGCAATAATAACAATAACAATAAAAACAACAATAATAATAAAACAATAATAATAATTTATATTGCTTCTTTTTTCACTATCAAGTGGCAAACATATCGACTACCAGGCCAAAAAGAGACTATCTATATGCCTCACTTGACTTTGACTAATTTCCAACACAATCTTTTATTTTAAATAATAATAATAACAATAATAATAATAATATTAATAATTATAATAATCTCCATCGTCATCATTAGTTCCTGATTTGGTTGCAGTAGGTGCAAAAAAGTTTCTCTGTTCGACAAGAAACTCGTTTTAATGCTGTCTTTAGAAGCCATATCAAGAACTGCCTTATATAGCGAGATCATGTTACACAGTTTATTTTCTAATGCTCATCTAATTTGGGATCCATAACCCAGAAGATGTCATATCATGATTTGTGTTATAACAAACCGGGTTGTAATGAGTCTCTGGTACATGTCTTCGCTTACATTAAATTGTCTATCTCTGTTGTTCTAAACGTTTTTGCACTGGGGATCACTTTACTGCAGTCGAACTTAGAGCAGACCACCTAGGTCCTATGGCCCAAGATTTTTTCCGAAATGAAATATGACTGTCAAGGTTAAAATGTTTTCACTAAGCATGAATAATGACATCACCAGCACCACAGAGTATTATAAAAACATGGGCTCCTCTTCTCCTTAGCTCATTTTGTGGTTCGATTCCAACATCATCCACCACAGCCATCTGACTCTTGGATACAGACTTGGAATCGAACCCTTCCTGCCTAACGATTTTGTTTTGACTGAGCGCCTGTGAATAAGCTGGTTCCCGCAACTTAGGCTTTCCTGGGCGCTGTAGAAATCTCGAATTTACGATAACGATGCTAGAATGCTGTTTACTGAACTGCGACAACAGTGTTATGATGTATAAAGCAGAGGGTGTTGCGATAATATCGCCGCTGCAGACAGGGTGGTTATAGGTTGTCCGCTGACAACACTTTAAGAACCATTGGTCTATTCCACAAAGTTGTAGTCTTGCTTTAATTGTTTCCCTACCTTTAAATCTTGTATGTTATGCAACGTATGGGGTACGGTTAACAATGAAAATAATTTTAAATTTCAAATCATAAGCCTTTAGCCGTTGCTGTGAATTAATTCTTGAGAAAACAAAGCATCTGTTTTTTGGGGGCATTTTGCAAAGACTCCGATCAACTCAAGTGCTCACCGTAGGCAACATCTCTTTTTACAGATCGCTGGACGATCATGAGAAAAAACAGGTCACTCTAGAAAGATCAAACCCAAGCAAAACACACACCGACACACACTCAACAAACGCAAAGAAAGCCTCGTTCTTCAGGCGTATCGGATTCCAGAAATGTCACCTAAAACGGTAACCTGCGGATGCAGTAACACGAATGTCAACCTCCGACGATAATACGACCAACGGAGGTAACGCCGGTAACTCCAGTGAGCGCCCCTTTAATTATTCCAGGTTCCCATCGGTTACAGAGACTTGATACGACCAGGGTTGTGAGAACGGGAAAGAATGGTAAATGCAGGTCAAGGGATAGATTAAAATTTTCCATAACCATCCAGGGGTCAAACCGTTGCCTGCTTATTTACAATTTCTGAAGCCGCAGACGAAAGGTTTGAGGTAAACACAACCACAAAGACATCTGACACCTAACAGCTTTGTTTTAAGTCTGAAACCTCAACAGATTTGCTTTTAATAATCATCCCTCAAGGACGTCTTGTGTTTAAAGATCAAAGAAGCAAAACTATCCACCTTTGCTGTTCATATGCTATTCATATATTATTCATCTGTCCAGCACATTTGTTATTCTTAGCAAATTTAACCGAATAAGTAAGTAAGTAAGTAAGTAAGTAAGTAAGTAAGTAAGTAAGTAAGTAAGTAATGCCATCAACTGAGTGAGGCATTGTAGGCGTAAATAACATCTAGGGTCAAGTGTACGTAACAGAAGCAGTCCTGATGTCGTGGTTGAGTGGATGACAACGACAACAAAAATCATTTTTTTTGGATTACACCTTAACCTCATTATAATACGCTCTATTATAAGATGAATTCTGTTATAATACAGTCATGGAAAAGTATCCTAAATTTAGTTCTGCAGGAATAAATAACCTCATTGTAAAACACACTTGTTACAGGGCGGCTCTTAACATGGTACAAAAGGACATAGTTCTAACAAGGTTTTGACATCATAATAATAATAATAATAATAATAATAATAATAATAATAATAATAACAACAACAACAACAATAAAAACAATAACAATAATAATAAAGGTAAAGATTAATATTATTAAAAATTAAAATCACATGTCCATAGCGATAATGGTAATACCATAAATAATAATAAATAGTTTGGAACTAAGATAATGCTTTGACTCTTGCATGCAGTTACGGTTCTGCCTAACAAGATCACATTTTTACCCCTCTGCCTGACTAAGATGACATGGTATCCGACCCAGAACCAAAACAACTTGAGCCGTCTGTGAACGCCTTTTAGCAACCCAAAGGGGTAATAGACAAGCAACATTAATTTTCCAACCCTGGGGAGACCTCCCAACAGGAGATACTCCCATCTCTGTCTATTAATATCCAGCATAGCAGTCTTCTTCGCCAGGGATCGCACCACCTTCTACCACTCGGCTACCACTTCGCTGTTGTTGACAAATTCTTTTCAGGGTTAAGGTCTTCGCCCCAGCAAATACCTACCATGTCTACAAATCGTTGTTGCTATGATTCCATCATAACTTTTCCACAGGCAACCCTATCCAGTGATTCGCCCCAGGGTTTCTGCTCTCCCGCCACCAGCTGCGCTCTTCTCCCAAGGGACACGGATAATTGCACCCCGCGCCAACCCTTGAGAGAGGAGCCATCGGCAACGGGTGCAAACAGATCCAACAAATAGCATCAACTGTAGCAAAACTTAGATGCCGTTCTTAACAAGTTCATGGAGTTCGGAATAAAGTAACTTTAGATGGGCTGTAAAGTCAAATGTTTGGAAAGGTATTTCTTATTCTCTCTCTCTATCTCTCGGTCTCTCTCTTTGCATATGTTCTCTTTCTCAATCTGTCTCTGTTTCTCTCTGTCTCTGTCTCTCTCTCTGTCTAGCACATCTCTCTCTCTCATCTCAACTCTCTGCGTCACCCTAATAAAATTCTTTCTGTCCAACCCCATTTCATGAAATATTGCTTATTAATGAAAGCTATGTGGATTCCTAAGTCTGTCATCATCCTCTGAGTCCCTGGAGGAACCCACCCAAACGTCTGGCAACACCCCAGCCGAAATATGAGCAATCATCATATTAATTATTTATGTGACTAGCTTACTCTTCAGCCGGGAACAGGGCCTTTCAACTCCACAAGGAATTATATCTAAGAACTAACCAAAGGGTCACAGCACCTGTGTCAGCTTCTTAAAAAAACACTATATAAATGTTCACATACATATACAGATACATACACTGACTTGGACATGCATGGACAATAAGGGCAAGACAGGACCAAACTAAGGGTCAGTCAAATATAAAGGTGGTCTATCGGTGAAACATTTGGTCAATGATCATATGGTTGCGGGTTCGACTCTGTGTAACGACCCTGGGCAAGTTGTTTGTGCACATCGTGCCTCTGTCACCAAGCAGCGTAATTTGGTACCTGCGTAAGCTGGGAAGTAAACGGCGTCTTGCAATGCACTGGCCCTGCGTCCAGGACCTTTGGATTCGTCCACTGCCGCTTAAGGGCTTAAAGAAAAGAAAATGAGTGCCTCAAAGGAAATGAGTGACTCCCCTATGTCTTACTTGTAGGATGTGGGATACTTTACTTACAAATATAAAAGCCACTATGCGTAACTTTACATTTCTGAATTACTGTGTTGAGTTACAAGGAGTTACTCTAGATTCCTGCTTAACCTTTGACCCAAGCCACGCGGCAATGCTTAACAGTAATTCTGTCATGGTTTTGGCTATGAAGGTCACTGATTACGGGGCCATCTCTGGCTAGCACGGTCCCTGCACTGGGACCTTAAATGGCATGGCGCCCATTCAAATAGGAAGCGCTGGTGACAGATCTTACCTGATAAATTCATTGAAAAATTAGCAGGATTAAGGCCATGTGGTCGCAATACAAAAACACATACATTATACATTTACATAGGACCTTAAATGGCGTCGCCTAAGGAACATAACGTGGCCCTATGTATGTATGCATGAATCAACTTCATAACCCTATGTATGTATGCATGAATCAACTTGATAACCCTATGTATGTATGCATGAATCAACTTCATAACCCTATGTATGTATGCATGAATCAACTTCATAACCCTATGCATGTATGCATGAATCAACTTCATAAACCAATGTATGTATGCATGAATCAACTTCATAACCCTACGCGTGTATACATGAATCAACTTTATATAGCAACTTTCAAAAGCAATGCATACAAGCTATCTAACTGTCACTAAATCTCAGGTCATTTCTGTCGGAACTTAAGACTAACCTCACATTTCAACTGGCTTATTCACTGTAGGCTGGCTGTGGTGGTGAAAGATCATCTCACCTGATTAATTCATTGAAAAATGAGCAGTGTCGAGGCCATATGGTTGCTACAGAAAAACGTGTACATTTATATTTATAACTATTGTGACATGATATATGTGATTTTTGGTGACTTTGCTTCCAGTTCCTGAGCAGAGTTTGCATATACTAATACTTAAGTGGAGCAGACCAACAGAGAAATGCACCCAAAGAATGAAATAGAGACTAAGGAACATAAAAGCCTCCAAGTAAGGGTAGAAGTTTGAAGCCTGACTTTCTTCTCGACTGTTTGTCACGCTGTCAAATGCCATTACTGTTCACAGGAATCTAATTTGCAGATCCTTTGCAGCATTATGAAAAGTTCTGAAGTTGTAGAAGCTCAGACTTAAACTCGATACAAGTCAGGGTCAGCAGGGACACACAGTATACAGTAACTGCTCTGGCGCCGTCTAATACTAAGACATAAACCATAACCCTATGTATGTATGCACGAATCAACTTCATAACCCTATGTATTATGAATGAATCAACTTTATAACCCTACGTATGTATGCATGAATCAATTTCATAACCCTATATATGTATGAATGAATCAACTTCATAACCCTATGTATGTATGAATGAATCAACTTCATAACCTTATGTATTTATGCATGACTCAACTTTATAACCCTATGTACGTATGCATGAATCAACTTTATATAGCACCTTTCAAAAGCGCTGCACACATGGCTATCTATCTAACTGTCACTAAATTTCATGTCTCTTCGGTTGGAACTTAAGACTAACCTCATATTTCAGCTGGCTTATCCACCGTAGGCTGCTTCTTTGTCTCAGTGGACTGAATTGCAGGGTATTGACCCAACTATGGCTTGGATTTGGTGAACCAGCGGTTTATGCCTTGCGCATTAAGCACCGGCGCTATAGAAGTGGCTAAGTATTACTGTAGACCTAAACAAATGCAACAAAAACTAGGTTCAGCCATTGTGGGTGTACACACACCAGTGACGCCACCTATAAATCCAATAACTGTTGGAAAAAGGGTGTTGGATGAGGGAGGAGTTATTGTGGAAAAAGGGTGTGCAAAAGAGGAGGGAGGATGTGGGCAGAATTGGTGTACATGGCAACAGGTAGGGAACAAAGAACTAGACATCATCTAGATTAAACGATCTATCAAGTTCAGTCAAATCCTGTCAGCCATTGGCACTGAAATGACGGACCATCCCATGACAGGCTGGCAGCTGCTGGATGGCCAGACCCTCATCCGATGACCGGAAATTTACATCAGATCCCAATATAGATTACCAGAGATAGTCCCTTTAATCAACGACGCCTTATGCCCGGACCAGTGACAGAATTTCTCTAAAGGGTTGCCTTGGTAGCCGGGGGTCAAAGGTTAAGCAAGACTCATTGTCTAATGTCATCCCAAGGCCTATTCCTCAAAAGCAACGGTTGTTTACAACAGACATTAAAGTCAATCCAGTGCACTCATCCGTAACTGAGCGCATTAACCCTTCCGCTACCACACAACACATTACGCTGTGCAGAAGTGAAAGACAGCTGCAGTGGCCTGGAACCAGAAAGTAAATGTGGCATTTAACGGAAGGCAAATACAAGTGTCTGGCTGGGCAAGTCATCATGAATTTGCATCACATCCAGATAATTTAAGTCTGTTTCAACAGTGTATAAATACACTCTGAAAGTATTCTCTGATAATATCTATGAGCCACGCTGCTCGAACAATGTATTAATATGCTGTCGTAATTGTAACTGTAATCAGAAATTTGTATAGCGCCTCTTCAAAAGAAGCTAATCTGTCAATCTCTTTCCCGATAAGTTACAGTACAAGTCACACTGTTTGTATTCTAATCTAATCTAATGACTTCTGCAGTTATCATAATGCCCAAGGCATCAATCAAAGGTCGGTCTCTTCAAGTGAAACTAACAGACACTGTCATAGCCATATGGAAACTCAGACATCAATTCTGGAAATTGAGCAGTCACAGCTATGGCCTACGGCGGAAATAAGCGTCGAATTCTGTAGTAAATATACTCAACTGTTTAGCAGTGGCAACACTGAATGTGCTTTGTAACTGTAATTGTAATGACAATTTATATAGCACCGTCAGTGGTAAGCTACTTCTAGGGTATTTAACAATGTCAAGTGTCGGCATAACAGCTAAGAATTAATAGTGGACATTAGACACTTGAGCGCTATGAGCGTTCTGGTCCCAGTATTTTTCCAAGTGTATGAGCTGCCATCTTTGAAGCACTTAAATACAGTAAGTAAGTAATGCATTTTTTAACATGACATATGGCGATCGAATGAGTGAGAAATCGTAGGCATGGGTGGCATTTGGTGCTTAACAGTGAAGCTTCAGGGAATGCCAATCCATTGTGAATCCCATAATGAAGCCTTTCTTATGGTAACTTCCAGATTAGCATAAGACAATTAGTGCAGATGTACGGAATGAAAAGTGTGTACATCAGTTGTAAGCTTTTCTTATTCAAATTATCTTCCATAAACCTGTCAGCTGATTTCTTTAATGAAGCCACTGGATGGACAAAATCTCCTCCATAACCTGGAATAAACCTCCTCCAAAACCCTGACAAATACCTCAGGTTTAAAAAACTTTCTTTAAATTCAGTAGCTTGCAGCAAAAAGAAACTGTCAGAGAGACAATCAACATCACATGTATTTAATTAATATCAATCAACAAAGGATGTTGTTCCCCGAGCTAACCAACAAAAGGAGAAATTTTCCACCTTTCGCCATAAGACAGTAAGTTAAAACTTCTTTCAGTGAACAAGAAACATGATTATTTTAAGAATTAAATCCTTGAGAAGAAATTAAATTTAGGGCAGAAGAGCATCCTTCATGTATGCATTTATCTATGCATGAGTGTGTGTAATATATGTACATGTACATAAGGCTATGTATGTAAGTATGTAATTTCATGTATGTATACATAAATATATATGTAGGCCTATGAACATATGTATTTAAGAATGTACAAATGTATGTATTCATGTAAGTATATATATATGTAGGTAGACATGGATGCATGTAAGTGTATGTATTTATATGTGACTATGACTTAATATTCATTCATTATTCATTCTTATATATATATATATACATATATATATATATACATGTGTGTGTAAGCCTACATATGTATCTATTTACATATGCATGTGTGTAGGTAGCATATAACTATGTATGTATGTATGTATGTATGTATGTATGTATGTGTATATAATGTTTCAAGAAACTTAATAGCACCAATTCCATAACCTTTTGAGTACCTCACAAAAATTGTTACCCAGCTAAGCCATTCTTTCAATATGATAAACTACACAGATAAACACCGGCAAGACAAATTCTGCCCTCACTAACCTTCAGTAGCGCCATCTGTCAGAGTAGACCCATCTGTTGCAGCAACAACGAAGGCGGCAAAAATAGTAATCCAGAAAAGAACCGCCATTCTGTTCGTCGAAGTTGCTCTACATGTCCGAACTTCGGACCACAAGTGAGTCAAACGATTCGATTTGTAGATCGAAAAGAAGCACGTCCGACTTAAGTCTCGAAACATTCTTCCAGTCAGTTATATTGAGCTGTGTTTAAAACTGGTCTCGTTCTCTCTAACAGAAATGTTATCCGACAATTTACACCTTCAGCTTTTGACAATTTACGCCTTCAGCTTTCGCTCAAGTCATATAAACATCCATCTGAAAGAACAAAATTCACCACAATACAGCAATAATGTCCACATATAATATTCAATAATAAAAAACTACAACTACTACTACTGCTACTTATTATTATTATTATTACTATTATTATTATTACTACTATTATTATTATTAGTCATAAGTCGACGTAAGTTGTAGAATCCAACTTATTCACAAGCACTTAAAACAAATTTTGATAGGTAGGAAAGGTTCGGTTCCGGGTCAAGATCAAATTATTCATCATCATAATCATCATCATCATCATCATCATCATCATCATCATCATCAGTTTTGCCTGAGGTAGAAATAATCTCTAAGCATTAACAAAATGTCAGGAGAAATATGAAAAAATCATCTAGAATGGCTACCTAATATTATAGCAACAACAACAACTATAACAACAACAACAACTGCAACAACAACAGCAACTATAACAACTACAACCAATAACAACAGCAACAACAATACATGGTCCATTGTATTGCACACATAATATAATTATATCACATAATTCATAACATAATTATGCTGATATCCTGTTGGGTGTTAAACAGTTTTAAGCACAATCAAGCTTGTAACTTTAAAAGGTTCACATCATCGGAAGTCATTTCAATAAATCATTTAAAAATCAATTCTACAAATTTTTCTCAGGCAAGAACCTAAAACATAGCTATTACAACAAAGATACAGAAAAATCTAAAGGTTTTTAATGAATGAAGCTTTGAAAAATGTCTGACAGAATGTTTAAAAATGCAAAATTCCTCATCAATTCATGAATACAACTTGACAAACGGTTAATGTTGGAAAAAATCTGAAAGCTGAAATATGCATTCTGAGACATTAGTGGAAAAGAATTTTCTGCAAAAGATTTATATATTCTCACCGGCATCACAAAACAAAATAAATGGAAACATCCTCACAGAATTCGGCAAAGAAGTGATCAAAATTCAACCGAAGTTTATCATTCACATTTATATTATCTACATATTTACCATATTTATCTGCACATTTAACTCACCATGGTGCTTTGAAAAGAACCAGATAAAAATCTGAAAACCAAAGAAAATATAATCCCAAAATAAAACAACCTGATGAGACAATGATTCGTTTGGCACAGAAAGAGACATACGGACACACAGACAGAGAGAGAGAGACAGACAGACAGACAAAGACAGACAGAGTTTGTGGAACCCTAAAAATGGAACTAAAGATAGTGGCTTGAATGGCAGAAGACACAGCTAGTGTCACACGAGGGTAAACTCACCACCCGGTGAAATAAATGTTATGGGAATCGGATACCGGTGGCTAGCCTGAGAAAGCTTCACTATTTTGCTCTCTCTCTCTCTGTGTCTGTCTCTCTGTCTGTCTGTCTGTCTCTGTCTCTCTCTCTCTCACACACACACAAACTCTTTCCCCGGCTGGCAGAAAGTTGTGGGCAGCAATAATATTGGTGGGCACTACATGATTTCATCAGTGAAAGAATCAGCTAACGAAAGTTTTTCAAGATGCGTTACAATGTCATTTTATTACTTTATTACAGAGGAATATATTGTAATATTGCAATAATTTCTGCCAATAACGGACAGCTGAAATACTTGATCAAAATCTGACAACCTTTCACATAATAGAACAAATGCATAGCAGGTAAGACAACGCAAGATAATTAACGGTAAAGTAAACTAAGGTAAGGTAAGGTGGCAGAGTAAGCCAAAATGATGTAAGGCAAGGTAAGGTAAGGTAAGATAAGATAAGATAAGGTAAGGTACGGTATGGTAGGGTAGTGTAAGGTAACATAGGGTAAGGCAGAGTAGGGTAAGGTAAGGTAGTGTATGCTTAAGGTAAGGTAAGATAAGGTGAGGTGAAGTGAGGTAAGGCAAGGTCATTTACAACTCGTAATTTAAATCATGAGGACGAAGGTTGTTTGGGGATAGAAACTGCTGCACAAAGACCACTAGTACGAACAACTCTTGTAGGGCAGATAAGGAAACTGAAAAATGGGGGAAATAAATAAACGCAACAAAAGATAAACATGACACAAGTCAGTCTGTTAATCATAAGGCCTGGATATTTTCCATTGCAACTCAGCAGTCCATTTCTCCAGGTACACCCACGGAGATAGCACGTCGAGACTTGAACACGAAATTATATAAGTGGTGGCAAAGACGGAAACTAAAGTAAACAGATCGGTCAAATAAACATCTTTGCGCATCCAAATACACTCAAATACTGCCTTCAGCAACATTTACTAATGGTAGCAAGATGGACGATTGTAATAGTACCCCTATAAGCTACAGATTTTATATAGCTCCTCAGTGTTTTGCGCCATAACAACATTACAGAACTTTTGATAAACTGTTAAAACTAAACTGATGTAAACTCATAAACTCTACAGCTTATAAAACAATTGAATTCTAATTATTTAACTCTAAGCCCTTGTGCTGACAAATGATAATGTAAAGAATCCTACAAGTGGCTTGCTATTGACAAAGTTATATACATTGTCTGTATAACGACTGCAGTTACTGTGTCCACAGTGCATGAATAATTTGGTTAAACTAATATAATATAATCTTTGAACTTCTATAGCGCCATTATAAAACACAACCAACACTAGATGGGAAACCCATGCCTGTCCATAGTCCTAGATTATTTTGAAAGTACTAGTTAGTACTAATCAGTACTAGTTAGTCCAAAAGTACTAATTAGTAATAGTTAGTCTGAAAGTACAGATTGAGGGAAAAAATCTAGAACAAGGATGTGGAAATCAAGGTGGAAGTGCTAGGTATAACCGAATGTCAGTGGAGAATCGATTCGCTCAGTCAAGTTCCTCTACACAGGAAGTGGGCAGACAGCAAAAAGACAAGACATGGAGGATGAGAGAGCAAAAGGACACCATCCTAGAAAGGAGTCACTTGTTTGCCCAATAACAATCGGAATTACTCAGGCCTCCCTTAGTTCCCGTGTACCTTTTGCACCTGTAGGTTTGAATAGTGGGTGCACTCACTGACCCAGAGGCATCTCATTTACCCACACACCTCTTCTACACATGCCTACCCATCCTCTAAACCACCACCGGTTCCATGTGGGTGCTTAGCAGTCACAGTCCACTCAGTAATGCTTCTGTTCTTTCAAGTGTTGTAGCCGAAGACACTCATTGTAGGCAGTTCATTATCATCAGGGCAGCCTCTCTCTCAAGCCCAGCCCAACTCCAGTTTCATTTTGTAGGGAGTGCCAATGCCCCAGGCCATTCTCTCTTCCCTCTATCTCTTCTAATTCTACGATATATCCACCGGTTGTGTCCAGCAAGACAGTCCATTAACCCTGAGCAGCCAAAAGTAACTCTGCACATACCCAGTCCATCTGGGCTTCAAAAGAAACTTCACATTCATCAGAGTTAGCAACAAACACTGGCTGCTTAACCACAACTCAAAATGTGAAACCGAAGACCCCTTCTTGCTATAAAATTGTGGAAATTCCAGTCCACAAACCCAACCTGTCCATCAGCTCTAATCCATTCCAGTCATCTGGCCCAGCTTCTCACACCAATCATCGCCGGCGACCAGCAAAGAACCCACAAATCTTTGCAACTAAACTCAAGAACAATTACCACCACAGATCTATCATTCTTATATAGAATATTTGCAACTGAACAGAGCAGATAATCAGATACTAATCCGGTATCTTTCATAAATGAAAGAATACATAGCGCATGACTGCCTCTGATAGTCATGTTTGTTGGGCCCACCTGGGACCCACAGCTGACCACCAGCTGCCATCAGGGGCTCAACGCAGGCCCACTATGGCTTGATAGGTTGGACGCGACACTTAAGAAAATCGAAGTCTGCATAATTATAATTTCTCAGTGGCGCTTACTTGTGCATGTCTGTAACCCCAGTTAATGAACCGGCTTCTATAATGTAATGAAATGTGATGTAATGTAACAAGCATTTATATAGCGCCTTTCAAGCATCTCTCAAAAGCGCTTCTGACCCCGAAATGCCTTTAATATGAAAAACTGATGAAGAAATTACACTATAACCAATGGAGTCTGTATCAATAATAACAGCAGTAGTAGTAGTAATAATAATAACAATAATAATAGTAATAGTAATAATAGTAGTAGTAATAATAATAATAATCATAATAATAATAATAATAGTAATACTAATAACAATAATAACAATGATAACAATAAGACGATTTATAGAGCGCCGTATTATTGAGACAAACAAACAGTTTTGTGACAGACATACAGTGTATCCCCAAGGATGTGGAGACAAGTCGCCTTGTATCCCCAGGATCGCCACCCCTGCCTCTGGGCGTTCACATTTACATACCCTCATTGTACCGCTTACATTTAGTAAGTGACCAACAGAAGCATAATGGCTGTGGCAAATGGATCCCAGTAGGGAACTGTCTGAGCTTATGAGCTGAAGTTGTAATTTGTAACTGTAATTACAAATTTGTATAGCGCCACTTAAAGAGAAACAACCCAGAGTCACTTCCGACCCGACAATACAAAACCACCATCAAACAAAATGATTTTCACACAGTTATGGAAAAGAGGCTAAGAAGTTCTGTTTTCACCCCTAAAATCTCACCTTTTGCATGACTTAAGTCAGGATGTATGTATGTATGGTGTGTATTTCGGAATATATGTATGTATGTATGCAAGTATGTATGGGTGTGTATTTCTGAATATATGTATGTATGTATGCAATTATGTATGGGTGTGTATTTCTGAATATATGTATGTATGTATGCAAGTATGTATGGGTGTGTATTTCTGAATATATGTATGTATGTATGCAAGTATGTATGGGTGTGTATTTCTGAATATATGTATGTATGTATGCAAGTATGTATGGGTGTGTATTTCTGAATATATTCAAGTATGTATGCAAGTATGTATGGGTGTGTATTTCTGAATATATGTATGTATGTATGCAAGTATGTATGGGTGTGTATTTCTGAATATATGTATGTATGTATGCAAGTATGTATGGGTGTGTATTTCTGAATATATGTATGTATGTATGCAAGTATGTATGGGTGTGTATTTCTGAATATATGTATGTATGTATGCAAGTATGTATGGGTGTGTATTTCTGAATATATGTATGTATGTATGCAAGTATGTATGGGTGTGTATTTCTGAATATATGTATGTATGTATGCAAGTATGTATGGGTGTGTATTTCTGAATATATGTATGTATGTATGCAAGTATGTATGGGTGTGTATTTCTGAATATATGTATGTATGTATGCAAGTATGTATGGGTGTGTATTTCTGAATATATGTATGTATGTATGCAAGTATGTATGGGTGTGTATTTCTGAATATATGTATGTATGTATGCATATGTGTGTGTAGGTATATATGTATATACATCTGTATGCATGTGTATATGGGTGTGTATTTATGAATGTATGTATGTATTTATGAATGTATGTATGTATGTATCTGGTTAATTATATAGCGCCTTGCAGGAACCTAAAAATGCATTAAAATAAGGCTATCTCAGATATGCAACCTATTACAAAAGTAATTTCTTTTCATTATATTTAATATATATTTTTATTATATTTAATTTCATTCTACTTATTCTACTCACCTCTCATCAAAACACAATTGTAGGCATTCAAATTTCTTTTACACTTCATTTTAACAATTCTGATATTTGTCAGTAAAAACCAGAAAATGCAGCAGAAGTCATAATATGGTCCCATACCTTAGTACGTGTAATGAAATGTGATGTAATGTAACAAGCATTTATATAGCGCCTTTCAAGCACCTCTCAAAAGCGTTATTTTTTTCAATTCGCTTCCCATCTGATACGGACTCTAAGTCATTCATTCATACCAATTCCCACACTACTCACGACTCAAGTCACTCAAGTCCCACACTACTCACGACTCAAGTCACGACTCAAGACACATCTTTTTAGGATATCTTATGACTGCAGTTGATTTTTGAACCCTTGTACAGCGCCCTTTTCTTCGGCCTCGGCTGTGCTACGGCGCTATATAAATTGTCTTATTATTACTACCACCTTTGAGAAACTAACCAGTCCAGATACGACCCCAGGCAACATTAAAAAGTCATAAGTTTCTACTTCAAGCAACCCTACAAAGACAGACCCTGAAGCCAAGACTGTTGCAGTGAGTGCTTTAGATACCAGCAGTCAACCAGAAAATTGCCTCATTCAAACATCAAACAACTCCCCAACAACATAAGTGGACAACAAACTTTCTAACACTAACATAAATTATTATTATTACTACCAAGCGTATTATCAAGTATATTCATACAAATACTACTAATACTTGTAAGTACTAAACAAGTACCAAACACAGTACACATTACTAAACTAATAAGTAATACTAAACTACTACTGATCACTAATACCAATACATTCTAGATTCTTAGTAAGAACAAAGTTCTTAAATCTGCCTTCATCATAATCTACTGTAGAAGCAGCTTTAGGAAAAAACAACAAACATTAAATTTTATCAGCAAAACAACACATAAGAATCACCCAAGTCAAAAAAATTCTACACACAGCATCAGTTAATATTTACTAAAGCAAAGTATTCCTCACGACTTACCTTCACAAGCCTAACACTAACTGATGCGGTCTGAACTGCCATCTATCTACTTGTTCGGCCAAAACTGAATGTCACAGTCTCGTGTAACACAGAGACTTCAAAATAAATTCCGATTTCTGAGCGCACTTTCGTCATCGACGTATTGAGTCCAAGTATTTCTGCGTCTCTCTGAGAAGCACCAATATGCGTGAGCCCTGCCGAAGTCTACCAAGGCGGCTTCCCTGCTTCGCCCTCAACGGATGGCTCGTTAACGACAGCGGAGGTGTGTTATCCCTCTACCCGATCGCCGCAGTCACATAAAAGCGATCCGAAGTGTTCAACTTTTGACCCAGGTGAGATTTCATTTCCTGCCCTTTCATTCTACCCCGCTCGGAACCCTCTGCGCGTAGCAGCAGCCCGCCCGGCGTTCGTCCACCCGCCCGGCCGAACGGCAGCCGCTCCCTGGGCCAATCGCACGCCGCGACGGCTCGCCACCCACGCGAGCCCGCGGAGCAAATTTATGCGGAGTTTAATGAATTACAAGCTGCGATCGGCCATAGCAATTTTCTGTGTCTTGCCCCGCGGACACCGCAATTGGCGACGCCTGAACAGAAGGACGGACATCCGTAGCACCACCGTGTCCAGATGGTCGCCAACAAGTGCCACGACGGACGGATGGCGGGGGTGGAGAAATGGGGCGGAATGGTGTGGACATTTTTCAAGAGAACGGGATGGCCAGCAACATCCGGTTGGGAGTTGTACTCATAAAACAAGCCGTAAATTACAGAAAAGATGCTCAGAGACATCTGCTGCAAATTTCTGTCAAATGCCGGAACCTAGCTTCTCAGTGATCGTTGTCTCAAAGGGTGTTAAATGCACCACCACAGGCAACAGAGCCCCCTACCAATAAACTACGTAAGTGCCAGGCATCAGCACTCTGATCTGTTTTACGGGAAATATACTTACCTATTATAACTTACTTAAATATACAAATCTACCTCCCATAACTTACTTAAATACACCAAACTACCTACTGAAAGAAATTTGTAGGAGGAGGAAGGATGAAGAGGAGGATGAAGAAAAGCATGAAGAAAAGGACGAGGAAGACGAGGAAGAGGATAAAGAGGAAGAGGAGATGAGAAAGAGGAGGAAGAGAGGAAGGAGAGAAGGAGAAAGAAGAGGAGGCGAAAGAAAAGGAGGAGAAAGAAGCGAAGGAGGATGACGAGGAGAAAGAAGAGCAGAAGGAAGAGCAGGAAGAACAGCAGAAGCATGAACAGAAGGAGGAGGGGAAGGAAGAAGAGGAGGAGAAGGAGGAGGAGGACGTAGGCGGAGGACGTAGGAGGAGGACGTAGCCGGTTGGATACAGCGCTCGGCTTGCAATGCTGGGAGGAGGTGTTCAAGCTCCCCTGAGACGGCTACTGTGTAGGACCCTGAGCAAGTCCTTCACTCACAATTGCTCAGCGCCACCCATCACTTGATGATTGAAGATCGATTCTTAGTCATTATGTAATGACGCCTAATAAGTGCAGAAATAACAATAATAATAATAATAATAATAATAATAATAATAATAATAACAATAATAATAATAATAATAATAATAATAATAATAATAATAATAATAATAATAATAAGTATTAATAACAGCATTGAGTGGGCCTTTGATTAGTGTCTTTGAATACAGGATACATAAATTTACAACTACAATTACATCATTACACTGTATTTAACTTAACATCGCTCAGGTTCAATGAAAAAGTCAGCTTTAATCAGACAGAAGAAAGACCTGCTTGCAAAGAACATTAAGACTTTCAGACATAAAGAGGAAAGAAGAAATAACAATCCATGGCTAATCGTCTCCATAGGGAACATCAGCCAATCAGCTTCTTGCACAAAGAGAAGGCTCCAATGACCTTGCCAATCAGAGTACTGTACCTGGCTTAGCCGATGGACATATGGCATGTTAACAAATGCATTACTTACTTACTTACTTAAGGCTCCAATGATTTGGCCGGCCATGTCAGCTGATTATGCTGTTGCTAAATCAACAATTAAATCCATAACATCAGATTCAGACAGAAAAAGAAATCCACACAAGCCACGAACAGATGGGGCCATGTCGGTGCATGCTCATGAGTATGGAGAGGGATTTCTCTGGTCAACTTTGCACCAGCAGCAGTTGCGCGCAGTCCGCTGTGATAGAAAATGAGCCTCCATCTAGTCCAGCTATGGACTCAGGGATCACTCCATATTGACTGAATTAAAGGATAAGGAAAGGATTTCAATATGAATAGATCTCGTAGGATTTCTTTTGTGTCCAGAACAAACGGCTCTTTAGAGCCTTTTCTTGGGTGTTATCCTTTAAGCCTGATCAAACTGAATTCATTTACTATCGTTACGGCAGACCAGTTCAAATGGTACAAACATCCAACGCGTCTAATAACAGTGTACAGCTACCGCACAGCACAGCGCCACCATCGCAGTCCTGCTGCAGGTTTTGTAAATGGCAAACCGGCCAGAAAATTCCTGTCACAATATAATCACGAAATTTTGATTCGCTCCCGGTTCTCTCCCCCCACCCCCGCTCGAAAAGCTGCGCATTTGGCCCCAGGACAACACAATTTGGAATTTCCCTTTAACAAAGCTATCATCCTCTGCTGGAGAAGAACGAGGGACAGTTCCATGAAATTATTTTCTACCAGACGACCCTAATTCCAACGCAATATTCCACACTGGACAGTGATCCGTTACTCCAGCGCAAATCTCTACTACGACATCGTGATTTCCGTTGAAAAAGGAATCAAGCAGTGTAGTGTCTGATAGGCCTGATGCACTGGTTAACCTGGTCACTGATGTGCACACAAAATGACTAGTTAACTCTGCACAACATTCAATAATAATAATAGTAATAATAATAATAATAATAATAATAATAATATCATTTATAGAGCGCCATTGCACGGCCCAGGCCGAAAAAGGCCACTGTACAAGTACAGTTATTCACTGACTGCAGCCACCCACAGCGCAAGTGTCTGCATATACACTGTAAAAACAATTTACTAACAAATCAAAACGACATTTACTCAAACAATTTCTTTTGATTGCCTATGCTGAAACTTCATGTAATAGGTTCTTAGTTTTAGTGACTCATGTAATCAGGTCTTCCTTTCATGGGACAGAAACTAAGCTTGATAATTAATTAGCAACTAATCTAATCTAATCTTCAAATCTTTTATAATAATGCGAGACCAAGGCACAATAGCCAGTGGGTTTTTCGAAGCAGTCACCCCAAACACTTTCGACCAATACAATCAACAGCGATTGATGGTACTCCAAAACAGATTCGCGATCCAGTCAATTCCAAAGGTCGGAAAAGCTGCCCAGGGTAGACACCAAGCTCAATCAAAACCTAGGCTTAACAATAATCATAGAAATAAAAAAATCCATACATCTCCTTATTAGAACTAAAGTGTGAGTAGACAGAGAGCTTTGAGATTCTAAATGATGAAGATGACAACAGTAACAATACTTTTATGAAAAAACTATAATTAAAACAAGCCGTGGAGTCACATAAATCCATGGAAGTAATATTAATCAGAACAGTTTTTTTTTCAAAAATAAATGTTCCAAAGTCTAGACACAAAAAATAAACTGTATAAGAACAGTAACAGTGCTGTTAGGAATTAATTTAAACCTCGTTAATGAGAACACCACTTAAATGCATATGCGTTTCTGAAGAAAGTATATTATTAAATTTAGATGTGATAATTCATATGCTGATCATGTACCAACAAACCCTGATCAGCGGCAAGGCCACAAATAGCCAACTGACCACAAGAAATGCAAATCTAATAAGAAGCAAATACTTATAAAAACATGGCAACAATAACCAAAGGAATTTCCTAAGATGCCTCTTATTACTGCCGAAAATTCACAACACCAGTCCAGCGGCATTCCCATTTCATTTCCATCAAACGCGACAGCTGCAGGAAGCAATATTTACATCTAGGAAATGGACAGAATAATCATACAGGGCCCGGCAATATGTTATACGCCATCGACAGCGTACCCTGCAGTCGAGGAGGAAGTTGAAGACATCGCACAAACACAATAGACCCATCAAATGGATATTTCAATTTATCCGCTGTACGGACGCTCGACACACCCCAGTGAGCACTGAGTCAGCAGCCCAGGTAAACGCATCAAACACTGCAAACAAAAGTGCAATTTAATTGAAGCTGCAAGCTTCCACTGGTCTCCGAAGTTCCTCCTAAAGTAGTAACTCAAAGTTAATTTACTCCTTTTCTGGGCCAACCATAAAATTAATAGATCAGAATAATTGAAGAAACCGAAGTGAAAATGATTTTCGAAGGGATATTGGTGCACGGACTTCACCGGTTGATACCAAACCTGCAGCCATTTTCTTCATGAACCAACTCTGGCAAATATCAACGTGCCGCATATTCCAAGCACTTTCAAATCTTTTATAATTACCTCTCCAAATTCAATTACGTTATTAGACTTTCTACTTTGACTTCCAACCTGTAGCCCGCAGCTCTGCAATATCAGAAGTATTTTATTGCTAAATAATCAGCCAAGACCGATAATATAATTATTCTCCATGCGGAAATTTGGCTTTGAGGCAACATTTTATTCGCAGGAGTTGTTTATTAGTGGATAAATATCAGATCGAAGGAATACAAGGCAGTTTCAGTCCATATATTTAATAATATACTTTCTTCAAAATAATCGCTGCATATGAAATATGTTTATATTCTATATGACATATATTGTTCTGAATTCATTGTCAAATGAAATACTGTTTACCAAAATGTTTAATAAGTTTCAAGAAACTGTAAACAAAAGAATGATCTTGAGATCATCAACTGATGAAGTACGTAAATGAGTATGTATGCATCTAGGTATCTCTGTAGCTATGTATCTGTATCTCTTGTATCTGTATCTCTTGGTAGACAGTGCAGCAAAGTATAAATGTTGTAGCCAAAACTAAACTATTTTTCATAAAATTATGCATAGCACACAAGATATGTAAACATATCTCACCAGATATGTAAACATATAACCCCAGAATATAAATACATGTAATCATAATTATAATCAAGAAATTTACAAAGCGCCACTTCAAGATAGACTCATCAGAGGCGCTCCCAGCCCGACAACCCAGAAACACTGGGGAACAGAATGGTCTTCAAGTGCTTTCAGAAGAGAGAGGGAGAAAGGCAGAGAAGTTCTAAGTCATCATTATATTAAACTTTGATGATTACGTTTAGAATTTAAACGATTTAAATTCTAGCATGTGTACACAATTCAAACTCTGTAAGGTAAGACATTTATACAAAACATAGTCAACTGCTGTGACTAATGTAGTGTGACCAGCAGAAGTGTTTAAGCTGAAGACATCCACAGGGTGGAAAGAACAGCCCTGAAATTCTAGAGCAATAAACCTTGCATGCTTGCTGCTTGACATCCCTAATCGGCTACTGGGCAACTGCCCAGAGGCACTGAAGCGGCAGGGAGAGGTGTGACTCCAGCCTTTCCCTCACTAAGGTGACCCCAAACCACCTTCAGCTGTTAACTGTATCTTAATTTGCCTCTACGCGTTCTAGGACCAGCCTCTGTTCAACCAGCAATCTAATCAATCTAATCTAATCTAATCTCTGACACTTACATGTATCTAACAATGAAACCACCTTACATGGGCAATAGGAGCACCTAGGTCACAGATTTTAGTCAGTTCAGATGGGACACCACTGAGAGCCAAAAGAATAATATTGATCCACTAATTTAAGTAGTTTTATTCAAAACAATGAAGTTAGATTCATTAATGTAAAGTATACTAAGTAAGTAAGTAAGTAAGTAAGCAAGCAAGTAAGTAAGACATTTGTTAACACGTCATGTGTCCATCAGCTGAGTGAGATATCATAAGCGAAAATGGTTCTGCAAACTGAGGCATAATAATGGTATGGTAAGATCTGGAGAGGTAACTTAAAGTCCAGTCATTAAAAATGTATACATGCAGGTTTAGTCAGCAAATTCTGAGAGGCAAATCCCTTTGGGTCTCCTAGAAATTTAGCAGAAGCGATTAATGTAGCCAACATCATTTAATTTTTGCATTTCTCGGTTTTATACGAAAGCAGTTTCCCAAGTCAGACTGGATCATGAGCCCCTACATTATTACCACACAGCCACTTCTAACAACCTCTTATGTTAAGAACGCATATAAGAGCCTCTGTTAAGAACCTCATCATAAATAATTTACCAGTCGCTAATCGTCCGCCAATATCTTCTATAAACAAAACTGAAGTACCTCACAACACAAATCCTATTCGGCCAGCAGGCTACGTATAACGCGGTCCATAGAAACACCAGTGAATTCTTGCAATCTGAACAACATTCCAAAAGATTCCAAATAATACAGGTGAGGAATTCGCCATGTAGCAATCAGACGTATACATCACTCTCTGAACGGAAGAGCAACAACGTAACACTCATAGCCACAGGCTACTTTTAACACACCTCTAGCACGCAGGCGACATACTCCAACAATAAGCCAGTTGTTTAATAAAATTCTGAAACAATAACAAGCTAGTAAACGTGAAAACCATATGTCGAAACGGAACACTGAACGTACCGACTGAAGCTGTGCCAACCAGGCGAACGCGAGGGGCGCCAACCACAGAAATAAACACCAACATCGAGTCAGAACTGTTACGCCAGGGTGAAGACGACCAGAATTCGATAAGAAAAGTGGGCAGTAACTACAAAGATAAGCAACAGATAAGTGATCGTGCAGCGAGGGCCCTCGAGATTATCAACGACACAATAAAAAGCATAGGGATATATTCCCACAACTAGCTATTGTTGGCCAGCGCAGCTCAGAATAAGTGTTGTTCAAGATCTCGCAAGAGAAAGCCTCGCAGGTGCACTCGTCACCTGGCCCACCAAGAAAGGATAACATATCAAGTTTCCGACAAATAATAACCTGCGAAAAGGGCAACGTCTTGCATCGTGAACTAGGGAGCATGGTTCTCTCTACCCCACCTCTGGCACGAATGGATCTGACCGCCACAGCAGAACAGCATTCCCTTAAGCTAACCCCAGAGGCAGCCGTGGGCATGAAGTGTTATTTCTCTGATCTTCGGCATATGAGGAATCCCCTCCATTGCCGCCTTATCATCCCACCGACGGAAATGCAAATTAGGGAGCAACTGCTGAGAATGCGAGACCAAGATACAATAGCCAGCGGTGCATGGGCTTTTCGAAGCAGTCACCCCAAACACGTTCGACCAATACAATCAACAGCGAATTTCTTCTAGCATTGGCACAGCTTATTTCATACGAATCCGTATATCAACCAAAGAAGACAAAGGACCAAACTTCGATAGGCACTCTAAACTGGAAAACTATAGAAACCGCCGGAGGCAACCACCTGGGCAAACTGCATCAACCTGTACAAAGAAAACATCTCCCCTCTCGCGATGATTCATTAAATCTTGGCAACCATAACTAGAAATAACAGAAGTTTGGCAAAGCAGTCTCAACGGCTGGCGCTAAATAAATGCTGCCATTGAATGCTTGCAGAAAATATTAAAATATTCAACTGTTACAAAAAAAATGTTGCTTTATGCAACTGTAATTGTAATCTAGAGATATCTACAGCTCCCAAAGAGACTTTAATTAACCGCGTGAAACTAACTAATTTGTGGGACTTAGATACTTAACCAAAGCCGAGGTTCTAACAAGACTAGCTCTGCTTGAGTCTAGCAAAGGAAAGATCAGCTTTGCTTGAGTCAGGCAAAGGAAAGATCAGCTTTGCTTGAGTCTGGCAAAGGAAAGATCAGCTTTGCTTGAGTCTGGCAAAGAAAAGATCCGCTTTGCTTGAGTCTGGCAAAGGAAAGATCAGCTTTGCTTGAGTCTGGCAAAGAAAAGATCAGCTTTGCTTGAGTCTGGCAAAGAAAAGATCCGCTTTGCTTGAGTCTGGCAAAGGAAAGATCAGCTTTGCTTGAGTCTGGCAAAGAAAAGATCAGCTTTGCTTGAGTCTGGCAAAGGAAAGATCAGCTTTGCTTGAGTCTGGCAAAGAAAAGATCAGTCTAGCAAAGGAAAGATCAGCTTTGCTTGAGTCTGGCAAAGAAAAGATCAGCTTTGCTTGAGTCTGGCAAAGGAAAGATCAGCTTTGCTTGAGTCTGGCAAAGGAAAGATCAGCTTTGCTTGAGTCTGGCAAAGAAAAGATCAGCTTTGCTTGAGTCTGGCAAAGGAAAGATCAGCTTTGCTTGAGTCTGGCAAAGAAAAGATCCACTTTGCTTGAGTCTGGCAAAGAAAAGATCAGCTTTCCCTGAGTCTGGCCAAAAAAGATCAGCTTTGCTTGAGTCTGGCAAAGAAAAGATCCGCTTTGCTTGACTCTGGCAAAGAAAAGATCAGCTTTGCCTGAGTCCGGCAAAAAAGATCAGCTTTGCTTGAGTTTGGCAAAGAAACGATCAGCTTTGCTTGAGTCTAGCAAAGAAAAGATCAGCTTTGCCTGAGTCTAGCAAAGAAATGGATTATGTAGCCACTTTAAAGCAAGTTCAAGAATCAACCTCTAAGCGGCCGTAAAGGAAAAGAGACAAAACAGGATACATTTTGACCTGTCCATTAATGTGCTTGCTGGAGTACCGTGAATCTACCTGCCTGCCTGCCTGCCGCTGTGATTTAACCCAATTGGGCTTGGGAGAAGGGTGTGGACAAAGGGTAAGATGAGTCCCACCGAAGAAAGGCAGCCATCACGGATCGGGGGGTTCACTTTAAGTGACGCCTCGGGCATATTTCCATAAATGCTTCTAAGTTGCCAGATCTTTCGATTCGACTGATTTACCACCCTCTTATCAAATGGTAATCTTCATCTTCCCTCTCCTATTTAATTCACTTTCTACTGGCCAGCCTCGTAGTGCGGTCAAAACACCGTCCTTCTCTCTCTGAGCACGGACAGCTCAGCCAGCATTCCTTTCTTCATCGACAATTAGGGTCCGAAAAGCGGGTTATTACAGAAGGTGGGCCATTCGGCTGAACTGCAGCTGACCTCCCGCCGTCAACCCGTAAAGTGGCGCCTAATGAAAGAACGTCAACTCAAAAGTGACTCTCCCGTCAATTGTGGTTATTTGAGAATTGCCATCGGGTGGTCCTGCGCCAGCGAGCGAGAGAAAGGAGCAAGCGCTATTGTGCAAACGACAGCAGAAATTAACAGAAAATCCTAAACAGGCAGGCGGAGGGCGGGCAGGTAGGCATAGGGAAGGCAGAAAGGTAGTAAATAGGTAGCAAGGCAACAGGCAGGCAGGCAGGCAGGCAGGCAGGCAGGCAGGCAGGCAGGCAGGCAGGCAGGCAGGCAGGCAGGCAGGCAGGCAGGTAGGCAGGCATAGGGAAAGGTAGAAAGGTAGTAAATAGGTAGCAAGGTAACAGGCAGGCGGGCGGGCAGGGAAAGGTAATCAAATAGGTGGTAAAGTAACAGGCAAGCAGGCACCTAGGCATAGGGAAAGGCAGAAAGGTAGTGAAATAGGTACCAAGGTAACAGGCGGGCGGGCGGGCGGGCAGGCAGGTAGGCATAGGGAAGGCAGAAAGGTAGTCAGACAGGTAGCAAGGTATTCTGACAAACTGGTACCTAGGCAGTAAGGTAGTCAGGTACGCAGACAGGCAGGCAGGCAAGTAGTCAGTCAGGCAGGTATACAGGCTGGCAGAGAGATAATCAAGCAAGAAGGCAGGTTGTAGGGCAGGTTAAAGGCGCACTCATGCGGCATACACGAAGGCTATTTGACCAACTGGCTATTTTACACTATGTTTACTTACAATTATTACGCAATTCATTAATAGCTGTTCAGTTACGGAATAAGCCATAGACCGTTTTTATGGCTCCAACTGAACCGTTTTACTCAGCAAAAAAGGTTTTTCTAAAGATCGTAACTAGAACATTTTGAATGCATCATCAACCAACTTGGATCTAGCTTCTCAGCATTAGCACTAATTGGCTAATTAGGTGTTACATACTAACATACAGACATCTGGGTTAAAACTATCACCATAAAATTATATGTATACACATATCCACGTATGCATGGATGCATGTAGGTACCGGTATGTATACATGCAAGTATGTATGCATGTATATATGTATGTATTTATGTATGTATGTATGCATGTATGTATGTATTAATGTATGCATGTAGGTAGGTAGCTAGGTAGGTATGCATGTATATGCTATATATGTATGTATGTATGTATCATGTATGTATGTATCATGTACGTATGCATGCATCCATGTATGTGCCTGTGCATATGGGCATTTAAAGCATGCACCTTTTAAATACCTCACAAAGGCACTTCTTGCTAGCATTAATGCATCTATATACGCCTGATGTACTCTACCTGCATAAGAACCTGTATATATGTATGCTATGCAAGAATGAGTGTATGTATGCATTTGTGTAAACATGTACTTATCATACTTATGTAAGTAATCTGCAAAGAGCCAAACCATCCATCATTTGTACCACTGGAGGGTGGCCAGTATGACCTAGCTTGACCCTGAGGGGGAAAGGGTTATAATCCTAATGTAGCATTATTGCTGAATGCCAGGGTAACATTATCCGCTGGTCCTTATGCTTAACCACTAATGAAAGGGCAAAGTTCAGCAATGCCAAATTTTATACTCATCTATCGGCTAGGAGGTAGCTGTAGGTAATTCTAGCTCACTTGGTCTTTAACATTCTGCTCCGGACCACCATCGTTGAAATGCTATGAAATTACTTACTAATAGGTAGCCCGTAAACACCCAATGTAGACAAACGGAAAACAACGACTAATCAAAGACGAAATTTAACTGGTATTGCTGTCTTACGGAGCTCTGACAATTGACAGAGGAACAAAGTTTTACAGTGGATCAATGTATGCCAGCAGATGTAAACAACAATACTATCCCACGACGACTTAAAGGTAGTCTGAACTCCGTCTGTGTCAAATCGCTTAAATTTGCATCAAAAATTACTCAAATGATACCTAGACCATTATGAATCTGGCTCTGCATACACCCTCATTACAACTTATCTAATCTAATCTAATTTTTGAGACTATAAGGCGGTCAGTTTGAAGACAAAAAGTAGTCATCCATTATAAAAGGAGGAGGTCCAGTCAAAGCGTCAACGGTACAGACACAAGAGGGTGGCTACGGTGAATTAGCGAGGCTGAAAATGTGAATCTTCAATCCAGATCTGAATGAAATTAGAGAACGTGCAAATCACAGATCATATACACAGATTAAATAATTTCTGGATCACCACAGATACTGTAGTTTCAACCGAAATAGTAATCCCAGATTTTTGCATGTACGCTGATTCTACTTGGTAGCGACCATCGATTACGACCTCAAGCATTTATATGGCGGCACTATCGAAGTTCTTATAATAGCATAAAATCGTAATAAAAAATAGCAGAAAAATCTATGAGGAGTTTCACTTCAAACAGAACCATGCATCTTCGCAATTAAATACATTTACATTTACGTACGCAGTTACAACATGAATTATGTAATGTCAAACGGCTTTCTGCAAAACAGCCACACTTCGTAACAATCTGCGAAACGAAGGCAGGCTTTAAGCAGCCACCAAAGTAAACTCTATAAAATCCTCTAAGGAGTTAAAAAATAATAATTTAAAAAATTAAAAACGACTGAGAAATCTCCATACCTTCTACGCAGCAGATCGGAGTGTGGCGCGTTGGCATTCTTAGGCCTTGAGAAACGTCACTGGTGACGACACCGCGTTAGGTTTTCGATCGTCTGCTGAGTCCGTCGATCAGACGACAGTCGCATCCGAGAGCGCGCTCTCTCTCTATAGGCTACAGACCGTTTGCCCTAACGAATTCAAAAGATACATACATATACAACATACATCTAAGGCATCTGCCATACAAACGCCCACAGCAAGCTCGATGAAAGATGTTGGACAGTGACCTGAAACGCCACACACATTCAGGCGCCAGAACGCGAGCAGCGACAGAGAAGGAATAAGAGACGGAGAATGAGAGATAGATATAGACAGAGAGACTGAATGCGATATAGAGACAGAGAGAGAAGGAGACACTGAGAGATATCACACGGTCGTGCCGCGCACACACCCACCGGCGCGACTATCATCATCCAGGACTCTGAACGTCCATGCGTCCGCCCGTCGGTGAGTCCGTCGTCGCGGCTGGGCCTAAGACCGAGGGCATAGCTAGAATAGCTTCGGCGCTAACTTGTTTGTACTGCCCTGGAGCGACAGATGCCAGCGCAGCAAACAGGTTGCGACAGCTCGCGACCGACCGACCGCCAGACCGACCGACCGTTCTCCTCTGCGGCCTTCTAATATGACAAGGTCCGGCGAAGTTCCCATGGCTTCGGCTCTGCATCTTCCCATGATTCGAAACCGCAGAAGCTAGACGTCAACAAACAGTTGCGCCTTTCACAAAGAACATCGTATTCTGCTGTTCGCAAGAAAATTCAAAGCTGTACCAAGGACAATCTGACCGTGGTCCTCCATTTCACTTAGGGCACGTCATTGAGTTGGCTCCCAAACCGGTTTCGGTGGTATTAGGCCTACAGAAATGCTAGATTAAACCATGGCTATGATAATAGGCCTACAGTTAAAGCAAACACACGTAGATAATGTAAAAATGTAAATGTACACGGTTTTCTTTAGTGACTGTACTGACTCGACCCAGCTCATTTTTCAATGAATTTATCGGGTGAGATCCTTCACCACACCCGCCCGTTTGAACGGGAGCCACGCCATATAAGGTCCCCGTGTACGGACTGCGCTAGCCCGAGATCTTAAATCTCTCTTAAAGAAGAAGTCCCTTAAGCTAACCCAGAGAGGCACCCATGAGTATGAAGTGTTGGCGCCTTCATTTTCTTAGCCTCGATATATGACGGCGGGTGGCCAATCTTCTCCCCTCGCCTTCTGATCTTCCCACTGACAGTGTACGGTCAGTGTACCCATTAAGCGAAAACCTAAAATGCAAATAGCACGAGAAATGTGCCAAACTGGGTAAAAGGACAGAGGCGAGAAGGTGGCCGCAAAACCGACCAATGGCTTAAAATATGGTAAAAGTTACTTGACTACGTTAACGTTTGCCACTCTTCCCCTCATTCCCAAATAGTGAATCCGCCAGTGGTGAGGAAAATCATATTCCGCCATAAAACAATTAGCCCAAAACTCTGTTACTCGCGAAACGGCAAGGACCAGTGCGTGAATAACGGCAGTTTTGCGGAAGGTTTATTGCGCCGAGTAGTAAAAACGTCGTCACGTCCAATGTCTTTGAATGGTACTGTAACAATAACACGAGTTTGTTTATATTAGGAGTTGATGGCTACATATGCCAGACTGTCTGTTGCCTTAACTAGATGAAAACCCCTTCAAGCAGCTTCAGTGGCTTAAAATCATTATTGGCTTTTTCGAGGACTTTCTCTTTCCCTGGTATTGACACGAAGGAAACGCATTAACAGCAAATAAAAGCACTTGTAAATAACAGGAAGTCTAGAAAATAATATATTAGTTAGAAATGTCAGCCAGTTGGGTCGGCCTTGCAATCCATCCTCCAGTCATCACACTTGGCTGGTCCAACACTGAACCATTTCTGCACAACTACTAAGCGATTTGTGGTTGACAGCAGAGGGGAAGAAAGACCTATGGGGAAGACCTATGGGGAAGAGCAAAATGTATGGAGAAAATTTGTCTTCAATGGGAAATCATCTGAACCGCTTGGGGCGAAGTTCACAGTTCCCCAAGGTACAAAAAAATCTCCATTCTGCACCTCTTCTCTACCTCGGCTGTGTTAAGGCGCTATATAAATTATTATTATTATTTTATTATTATTACTATTACTACTACTACTACTACCACTACTGCTACTACTACTATTATTATTATCTGCAGATATTTAAGTATAACTGCTGATTTAGATCCAGTTGAGTTCTTCAACATTAACCTGGAGGTTAGCTACAATCGTTATCTGTCATTACCGACCGCAGAGCAGCTGAGTGTCATCTTATCTATCGTGGATCCACCCACCACAGGGATAACACTGGTCCCCAACATCTTGATTAGGACTAAGTGGGGTTAAGACTTCACCTCAGAATCTGTCATTTAAATCAAAACTACCTTCATGAATCAACTCACACGCATGCACACACAGACAAGCACACAATGACACAAACACACATTCACAATAACACACACATTGGCACACACACACATTGGCACACACACACACACACACACTGGCACACACACGCGCACGCACACACAAGCGAACAGGGACACACACTGAAGCATAGCAACTTGCAATCATCAGCATGTCAGAAAAACGCAACAAGCAGAAACCAAGTAGGCAATATCACACTCTGAGAACTAACACATACTGGAATGCCGACAAGTTATTCTGCAGAATCGCTTAAAACTCAGCATTCTGTTATTCTAAACCAAGAAAACAACCGCCGTACAAATACAGCCTGCGTTTGGCAATCCTGGAAAACTGAGACGGTGCTTCTGCCAACATTTCTCTTCCAGTTAGCTTATCATACCAACTGGAATCGATCCACTTGCGTCGTTTCTTATCAACCAGTGACGTGGCAAGGAGACGTTTTAAAGCAGTTTTGCTTGGATAAATATCTAGACGATATTCTCAAGCAACATATCTGACCCGATAAACAAAGAAGGACCTACACGCGCGACCTCACGCCTCGGTCTTTCTCAGCCTCCCGACTGGCAGTTCCTAAAGTCCAGAATAAAATTCAAAGGCTGTTTAAAAGTCAGCTGAGTGCACAAACAAAGGCCAATAATCTGCAGCACATCAGTTGATATCGGACACAAACAGACACATTCCTACCAGTCATTATGTAGCGAAACACCCCCAACTCCCACACAAGGGTCGAATGTAAAATAAATACAGAGGACTTGAAAGTGGACATGTCTGGTGCAAGTGCTGGAAACACTCCTCCTCGATGGTGACACGTGAGAATAGATGATAAAAACAAAGCAAGAGTTTCCCATCCTCACATGGGCCATTGCATTTCGAAGTTCTCAGATGAATAAGAATTCTCAGAGACGCTCAAAGTCTGCATACCTCGTGAGGCCACAGACTGACTCATTGGAAACAGAAACGTCGCCGTAGCTCAACTTTGTTCAAAGCCAGGGTTTTTAAAAGTTTGTCGAGTATTCTGCTATCCTTCAACATTAATTCGCTTGCAACTCGATGTTTACAAACTGAACTGAAGCCAAAAAATTAATAGGGCAAGTTGTGGCACTGTTTAAGTGTCTAGGATGAGTTCCTTATATACATAAACATAAGCATATGTCTCAAGTACATCATTAAATTATGTATTATACAGGCTTATGTATATTCATGCATGTAACTAGACACTTACCATGGAGCCTCTTAAGTACCTCATAAAAGCACTGTCTTTGCCAGCCTAAATAGCTTACGTCAGGCTACAGAAATATGCGACCATCTTAGCCACAAGCGCGACCTCTAAACTTGTATACCGTAATGTATCATGTTAAATATTAAGTTTCTGCATTAGTGTAGTATAGGCATTCTATTCACCATTCAGATATGTTATCAGATAATTTTCTGCAATATTATCATAATTTTGGAACCCAGAATACTATATCCAAAGGGTAAAGTAAAAAAAACTGTTACAGAGCTCTGATATGGAAAGGCCAGCAAATCTTTATAAGTGCAAAGGAAGATGCAGCATGATAAGCAATTATGTTAATTACAAGCCACTACACGACTTATTATTTCATTAGTTGTTAACTGCAAATAATAGCACAGTCACCTTGTAGTTAATATTAGAATTGTTTTAACTTATATGACATGGGGCACGGAAGCCGATTGTTTTTCAGATTGCCAATAGTTCATAGTTTAAGAATATAAATCAGACTGCACCCTAAGTTCCTTTAAGCTCTGGCGGTTTATTGCCCCAACTAGCCAGCCATGTAACCCCAAAGATAAACCGCAAGCAAACTGTCTGAATTCCTGGGTAAAAGTAACAATCCAGTAATAAGAAAACAACACCATTTGCAAAAATGACACATTCACAGTCTGCAGTAAGAGCCAGCTGGGATTTAACCCTTAGCAGCCAGGTGACATTTAATTACAGTGGCTTACGGCTGCAAAGAGTTAATCACGCCAGGAGTTGTCAGTTCCCTGGTAAAGAAATTGGACACTGACGGCGCTCTCCATATTTAATGAAACTAATTGGTGCTGGCATGCAGCATCTGGCCTTCAGGAAATGCTAATGCCTTAACTAGGAGCCACAACGCTGCGCTTGTTGTCAGTATTACCTTGAGGGCACAGACTGTGACAACCCCATCCTCTGACCTGAAATGACCCTCAACTTGAAACGACCTTAGAATATTGAAATGACCCTTCAACTTTCAAATGACCTCGACCTTGAAATGAACATTCAATCTTGAAATGAGCTCTTAATTTTTAAATGACTCCTCAAGCTTGAAACTACCTCTAAACCTTGAAAAAATGACCTCAAATGTGAAATATTTCTTCAACTTTGAAAGACCCTGGATCTTGAAATTACCTTTCAACTTTGGACTGACGTCAAATGCAAATTGATCTTTCTACTCAAAATGACCTTGACCTTTACAATAAGCCCAACTATAAGGCACGGTTAGTCTGTACAAAAACAGTACAATCTTTCCCTATAGATGCACTGAGATCACCCTCAGTCATCTCAAAATTAAAGCTACCTTTAAAAAGCGATTAAACAGCCAGCAAGACGGGGATGACTTCATAATGTTCCGATGCCAGAAAGAAACTAAATTTGCTACTGTAACATATGTAACCTGAATCTAAGTCAAACCAGACTTTCCATATTTAATGCAAACATTTATATAGCCTATCCGAGTGTGTTGCAACGTAATAGCAAGACTGAAATCTAGCTGTTATACAGTGCATGACCAAACTTATTACACAGCTTTAGAACTGTTTTTCCAAATCAACAGACAGCCAGGTAAACTGTTAAACTCTGGCAACTGCAAATCAGAAACAGCGTTGAAATGATTGAACATCTTCACCACTAACAATCTGGTCCACCTGGCTGGGACAGCATCTCCACTTGTGCATGGTATGACCACTGACCAGATGACAGTTGGTGCCAACTTGTGCATGGTATGACCACTGACCAGATGACAGCTGGTGCCAACTTGTGCATGGTATGACCACTGACCAGATGACAGTTGGTGCCAACTTGTGCATGGTATGACCACTGACCAGATGACAGTTGGTGCCAACTTGTGCATGATATGACCACTGACCAGATGACAGTTGGTGCCAAACTCTGGCTATAAGAACGCTGAAAAGGAGGATGTCATCCTAAAGCGTGTTTCATCGGTCCTTTAGGGATCTTCTCGGAGCAGGGCAGCAACTGACACAGCTTCGGTGAGACCCGAATCGACAACCAAGCCACCTTGAAGGTCATTTAAAAGTTGAGGGGTCATTTAAAAAGTTTAAGGTCGTTTCAGTTGAGGGGTCATTTCAAGGTTGAGGGTCATTTCAGGTCAGAGGATGAGGCTGTTTCAATCTGTGCCCTCAAGGTATTACTGACAACAAGTGCAACCTTGTGGCTTCTAGTTAAGCCCACACATAACACACAGTCTGTACAATTAACAATACATCACATTCTTCTTGCGGTTTTTCTGATGCTAGACCATACGATAGATACGCATCTCGAGTCGTCTGCTCAGCAGGAAGCTTTTTACTTCCCAATTACATAAACCACATCACAGGGATAGCCTTAATTTATGCCATCCCAGATGCCAGGTTTCCACTGCCCATGTCCGAATTAGTCACCCATAAACTTTGTCTTGTTCAGTGCTAACTAACTTCAGTGGCTGTAGAGTATTCCCCAATTTCTGCCATTTAGAATTCTTATTTTAAGAAAGTATTTATATTTTGTTTTCAGTCTCCAAAGGCCACTCACACAACAATATATTCAAGCAAGCAATTTTATATCATCCGTGATCTCATCCAAGATATACTAGCATATGCATTTTTAATCTAGTATAACTTGGTGTTATCAGTTTATCATACAGTATCATATTGTGTTGTAATGTATTGTATAATTTTGTATTTTATGGTACTGTAATAGTTACAACATTGCCACTGATTGGCAAGTCCAATCAGGTTATTACCATTTGCAGTGAATCATTCTGCCCAAAACTACTACGAGGTATGTAAGGTAAGATTAGGTATGGTAACTCATCATTTATTGCATGCCTCCCTCAAGCAGTCTTCAAAGGTGAACTCTGGGATTGAAGGATCGTTTGGGTAAAGTGCAAACTTTCGCTTACATATGGCATGGTTTGCAAAGTGAACTTGGCACGGCACACCATTCGTCATCATCATCGTCATCATCATCATCGTCATTGTCATCATATTAACATGTGGATACACATGTATCCTTTACAGCCTGCATGGTGTGGCATGGGCTCACTCCGCCCTACAAGTTTACATACAGTCTATCTTCCCAATTTGTCATCACTTAAGATTACAACCACACCCAAACTCCTGGTTTTATTACCCTGGGGACAACTTCTTACCCTAGGCCCTAATCTTACAGCCACCGAGGTTAGCAATCCTCTAGGCGATGTAGGTAACCAGGCCATCCAGCTAGTCTGAAAATAATCAAAGACCTGGATGATCTCTTATGCCACGCGGTGTACAAAGTGCAGAGCTGCAGATAGCACTTAATTTAAGAAGAAGCGCCGTTGTCTATAGAGTAAAACAGTTTATTGCAGACAGCCGCAAGATTCCCATGGCAGTCCTCCTGGCCTTAACTCAGGGTGCACAGGCACCAGAGCAACACAAGCGGATTCTTAACACATAAAAACAACTACAAAGGCATTCAGAAACCTGTAACAAATGAATTTCTTACGCAGATCCAGACGTGTTAACCATACGTCTGTGCAGGGTATGACTGCAGGCTGAGGTTTATAAGTCATGCTTAAGATATATTCTTCATCTATTGACTAACATAATGTAATGTAATGTAACAAGCATTTATATAGCGCCTTTCAAGCATCTCTCAAAAACGTGCATAACTGCCTTACATCTGAGGAAAGAGGAGAGTGTGATTCCAAACTCCCATAAACCCACTGAATCGCTTTGCCTCTTTGGGTTTAGTCAGTCTGAATATACGCTAGATTTTGACTGTTCATTCTGACTGCTGTGAGTCTGATAATTTCATTAACATGAATAGGACTAAAACCAATTGAAATGATTATTGAATTAAAACACCAAATACAACAATTAAACTTTATAATGCACTTTAACAACTGGAATCAATACGACTGCCAAGTCCAAATATTGCGTGTTCTATGAACTGAAAAAATTAAATAAACACGAATAACTAAAATCAGTTTTCTTCCCATTTAAGTACAGAAATGGAAGCCATTTACTTACTTCCATTTTTACACCACCTACACTAAACCTCCTATTCAACTGATCTTGAGAATGAATACGCACAGTTCTTCACACTAGCAACCGTCACAATAAGCCTAACCTTCCTTATCTCTGAAGACGGCTATGACAACAAGGATAACGCACACCTGCAAAATGTTGAGGATGACAGATAGAGACAAAGTACCCTACATCTACTCTGTAAGAAAAATGGCAGACCACTTCGTCTACATCTTTTGTTGAGTTGATTTTCCTAAAATAATGTGGATGCCTTTTGCAAAAAAGTGTGGACATTTTTGTGCAACGTCAATCGTGGTAAACCATATGCACTTAATTTTCTTCTGCTTTGTTCATAGAAGATATTCTATGATAAAGACAATCAAAAAATCCATTCATTATAACATTGTGGGCTCATTCATACAAAGCAAAAGCTGAGATAGATTTGTTAAATTTAGTAATGCATATTACCCGAGCTCTTGCTTAATTTAAGCCATATATAAATCTGCTTAACATTTTGAGATGTCATAATTATGTTCTAATGTCGACAGTGATTTATCGCTAGTCAGTGGTAACAATATGAAAGGGTTGATAATATAATTGTGAGATGTTTACATTATAATTGTGAACCTATTTTTAACTTGTTTTTCAGACTCGAGAGTACCCTTCTAGAGCACCTGATGCGAAAAGTCTTATTTACCACACACATAAACAGTCACTGGCTCCTGTTCCTTTTCTGTAACTTCATATCTTTGGAATTCATAAATCTTGGAATTCATTGCCCATCTTGTATGCTCGGTTAATTTACAGTGACATTCAGAACCAGATGACAAACTCCCCTTTTCAAGTTGCTCAGTATCTGGCAGACTATGGTGGATACTAGGCAAAGTCTATGCCATAGAGGCCAGAAGGCAGT